>JAHWFO010074832.1:1176173-1227130 GCA_023313115.1 Rhysida immarginata | reverse complement strand
TATAGGCCTAACATCATTTTAAGTCATTATTAAATATAGGCCTAACATTAATTAGCCATTTTTAACAATAAGCCTGACATTATTTAGTCATTTTTAACTATAGGCTTAACATTATTATCCACTTTTAACAATAGGCCTAACGTTAATTAGCCATTTTTAACAATCGCCCTAACATTAATTAGCCACTTTTAACAATATGCCTAACAGCACTGAATTTTAAAAACGAAATGAGCACGTGCATTGACAAAGCTTCATAACGGGCACGTGCTCCAAGGACATCAACAGTGCTTAAATGTTAAACAAAAGATAACACTGTATTCACTTATGACTCGTCAGTAGAAATCGATTGATATATTACATGCCCTAAGTTCATATTCTTAACATTAGTGCACGTGCTTTAAGGGGTCCATGAAAGCCCATCAAAATGTGACACGTCAGTTAAATTCATCCATTTTCACGTTATTTTGCAAACGACGGCTGGCCGGACACATAAAGGTACCGATTAAGCTTATATTCTTATACATGTCCATGTACCGGGTGTTTCAAAAATGACCGGTATATTTGAAAAATCAAACGGGCAGCGATAGACATACACCGTGTGTTGCAATATGCTTGGGACAACAGTAAATTTTCAGGCAGTATTTCTATCGCTACCCGTTTAGTTTTTATTTTTGAAACACCCGGTATATAGCTTTAGCTAAACCTCGTAATAAGGGTTATTGAAGTGATTTTTGGGGGACATTTTCTCAGATGTGACATTTCGAAAATCGAAAAGAATGTCATATTCGTCTTGTGCTCCTCATTCCCGTTCGAATGACATATTACATGCCTTATATTGCCAATAAAAAAATGTAATGGGTGGGTTTAGGTCTCAATAGTCACGTGAATGTTAGACCTATTTCAATGACAAACTAATCAGGTGAGCTCAGGAAGGGTCTCTATCGAAGGACGAAAGCAGAATTTGAAAAAGTTAAAGCATTCTCGAGTAATCGTCGGACATACAGACGGACAGACAGACACACAAACAGAGCGAAACTAATAATATAAGAAGGAAATGTGTAAGAAAAACATGTAAAGGAAGTAAAAACCTCTAACCACATAAACGCGATGTATTATATAGAATGTTGATTACGATCTTTGGTAAGGATTTATTGCGTGAATATTGCGGGTCACGTGAACGTGCGCATGATAGAAAGCACATGAAATGTTATTATTACATCCACATTGTTGTGTTTCATTCTAAAGCAGTAAATGTCATGAAAAAATGTCTCCGACAATCGGACCTTAGTGGGAAGGGTATCCGGCGCTAGTTACAGTTATTCTGCTATAATTAGCTCATGTGAAACACGAAATTTTTATGTTTCGAAGAGCGGCATATCGGCAGTACTGAATGGAAAAAGAATAAACCCGGAAAGGATTAATTCCAACTGACCGGAAACAGCAAAATCCTCGAGTTTCCGCAAGTCGAACACCACAGGTCATTCGAAAGGTCAAGCAGCTTGTCCCGTGTTAAAATCCAGCAATCCAAAGACGGATCGCAAACATTGTAGAAACCTAACAGGCTACCGTTAATAAAAAAAAATAAACAAAGATTTGCAACGGGAAAAGCGTCACAAGAGCCATGTTCACAAGCTGATGCCGCGACACGTCGCAGAATGGAAGAGGAACTGTCGGAGGGTATATGAGGTAGATGCTGAAGCTGATGAGCTTAGCCAACGTTATGACCACGTGATCTATTGCAGGAGAAGCGATTCTCGAGACTATGTTGGACTATAGAATGTTGATTACCACCTATGGCAACGATTTGGAGGAGAAAGTTTGTGATTAGGCTGTTGTTGTTCCATTCCTGTTTGCAGACTTTCCAGAGACCCTCAATGGTTGTTGGATGGCATCGAGCAAGGGCTCGTTTCACTAATCCAAACCCACAGAAATCCATCGGGGATGCATCTGGTGATTTGACAAGGATATCATGAAAGGGTATAACGTGAATTCCAGTTTCATCTTCCAAATTCAACATAAATTGAACGGTCGAGTTAGACGTACGGCTGGAGGCTTTGTCTTGATGCAGCCAAACTTTGCTTTTGTCCTCTCCATATAATTGTCTCTTACAAGCTGCACGCGCGCCACCCTGCGTGAAGTTTCTCAAACTATTTGTGGCCATGGGATTGGGAGCTGAATGAAAAGAAAATGGATGTGCTTATTAAATACGGTTTTCAGTGTCTTAATTTTACAAGACCCGAAATACTTCTTTCTTTTAAACGCTTTGCCCATAACCGTCTTTGCTGACGAAACTTGTTTTCAGATGGAAATCAATATTATAATATATTGTTCCTTCTGTCTGTAATATGAATTTAAACAACCTATTATGCAGCATATCATACAGGGCTTTTTTTGAGTCAGTTCAGCTAATTTATACACAAAATAAAGTCGTTCAAATTGAGATAGATTTGCGAGCGTCATAGATAGTTTACTCACATTCCCGCTAGATGGTGCTTCGATTGAATTTGCAAGAGGCGAATATGGGGATTTCCTTGTGGAAAATTGGAATGAGAACATGGTGGTAATAGTAAAGGAAATTAAACTTAGCCTTCCTATCCACTCTTCTGATTGCGAGCTTGCCGTTGCATGAATATCCAACAATCGCCGTAAATCTTTTTGAAAAACTTTCCTTATATTCCTTAGACCACTTTTGATATGACTTCTCTCCAAGTGGAAGGTAGAAAATTGCGCGGGGTTTGTTGCAATCGTTGAGGTAAACGTAGGCTTCATCCAAAGTGACAACGGAAGCCTCGATCAAACACGCTCACATGACTTTCACCTATGCCCATATTTGAATATTCAAGTAGTTCAGTTTTAACTTAGTGAATCCTCTTAAGTTGATTAATATTGGGGCAAATGAAAATTTGACGGAAACAGGCCGTCAGCTATAACTGAAAGTCAGTTACAGTTGAAATTTAATTAAAATTACTGCAATTTCAAAGTTATGGAAAATTTATTAACTAATCTCTTCTGCAATGCTAATTTTTCACCAGAAATTTCATTTGATGTGGTCAGTTCCATTTGATTATATCACGAACAACAATACTTTTTGATCAATTTCTTCAATTTTTAACATTATATAACCTGTTGATCATACATATTTACAAATAAACAGGATGAGTCAAAAGTCAGTTACCCTGCTCCTACCTCGGATAAAAACATAGCTATGTAAATTCCACTAAAGACAATTAATAAGAAGTTGAGGGTGACCTTTCGGATCGTACCCTCAGATTGAGGTCATAATTTTCAATTACAAAAATATTCAGCGTCAAATTCCGAAGAAACCAAAATCAATTTTCAAATTCCGAACAAAGGATCACCCAAAAAATCGTATTGCAACCTTCCAGTTGGACAATTGGGACTTCTCCTGTTTGTAATTTGTGTCATCTGATAGAAATGAAGTCAGCCCAGAAAGTTTTCAATGTGATGTCCACCAGAAGCATAGCATAATTCTGCACGTAATTTCATTGATAGCATTTATGACAACAAAGATGGCCAATTGATAGCAAAAGTTGCGATATTCTAGCGCGTATATTTATATAAATGTGTTTGTATCCAAGATAGGAGGGGGGTAACAGACTTTTTACTCACCATATACCGTGTGTTTCAAAAGTCGCATACCATATGAAAAGTTTATGAATGTTGGCTTTATGTTCACACGGTTTCGCAAGCTCATCGTTCATGTTCAAAATGTGCACTATGCAATCGAAGACAGTGTCTCACACGATCCAAATTTTCTTGTCAAGCGTATAAGTGTAGCTGGTGGGCTTGGGAATATCAGGGTGCCGGCGCTGAAACTCGTCTGGAGCTTCTCGAGATGTTCTGTGATGATCTCCACAAAGAAGTATTAGCTCTACACGTTGTTCCGGTGTCAGCATTATTCCTCTACTTCACTAGTTCACCTACAAAATCAAAGCAACCAATTAATCCATTTGGCACGGGACTTTTGAGACACACGGTATAATATGGAAATCTGTATTGCAAATCTTCCTTTCAATATCAAGCCATTTTGACGTGAATACGTCTTATAAATCGGGATGCCAGTTTGAAAAGTGGAGTGTGACGAACATAGGACAGATTTTGAAACGTTATAAAATATAAACCGGGCATAGTATACTCAGTTGCGCATACATGTAGATAGGGTAAGGGTTACGCATGCGCCAATATAATCAGTTTTTATTTTACTAGCTTCCTTTCCATGGTATTTTATTTTTAAAATTCAATTCACTTGGACCTGAATGGGATTTTTGCCAGCGTTAAAAAATTGTGGCGTTTTTGTTTGCTTTGTTTAATAAGGATTTTGCGGTTGTTCCGTGAAGCAGCAGCATCAATGACTGCAAGATTTTTAACGCGGGTGTATCTTTTATTTTCTATATACACTGTACATAATGTAAATCTAACTTTAAGTCTGTGATCTTTGATGTAAACTTGTTTTTCAAACTCGTAGTTATGTTTTTATGTTATCTTACAACTATTTATTTATTTATTTTTGATGTGAATACGTCCTATAAATCGAGATGCCAGTTTGAATAGTGGAGTGTAACGAAAATAGGATAGATTTTGAAACGTTATAAAAAAATGAACCGGGCGTAATATAATATAGTTGCGCATATACACGGAGTGGTCAGATTATTATGACCACCTGACGTTTATAGGCAAATTAGCTATAATTTCGCGCTGAAGTTGCTAGAGGGCCAGACCATTATATATAGGAAAGCAGGTTGTTTACCACAAGAGAAGAAGTGAAGATATGGATAAGTTAATGTTCGGGCAGAACGGAGAGTGGCAAGACTGGTACAAGACAACAGAAGGGAAACGGAGCATCAAATTACTACAGATATTATTAATCAGTGATTCTCTCAAATGATCTATGAACGCACTGTTCGCTGTACACTGCATCATATGGGATATGGAAGCTGAAGGCCTGTTCGAACATCTTTGATGTATGCAGTTAACAAGATAAAACGTCTCTAATTCGCACAGGAGCACAAGGATTGGACAGTCGAGAATTAGAAAAAAGTCATATGCTCCGATGATTCACATTTCCAGTTGCATCATGCAAATGGCAGAGTAAGCATTTGGCAGAAACAGCATGAAAGCATGGACCCCCTTCAAGCTGGTGTTTTCCTAGCATGATTTGGAGCTTTAATTCGTGTGGAACAACGTCTGAATAGCACAACATATCTAAGTGTGGTTGCTGATCAAGTTCATCCTATCATGTTGACGACGCACAGTCGTTTAGGATCTGATATATGCGATCGAAACCTCTAGCTTCTTAAACAGTTGACCAAACGAGGTGAAAATTTAACCACAGGGGCTTCAAGTCATGTAGAATCGACTGACGAAAAAAGTTTTGGTGCAGTTTGTCATCTCCAACCCCTAGTGAGGGTGGAAATGTGTGTACCGTTTAGGAAAAGGTGCAACTATACAAGAGGTATAAAAATACTTTCATTATCAGTCAAAGACGAAAGTTTTTATTTATTTTTAAAATTTTAATAATACCCTTGGCAATACTATCAATAATAATAATCTAATAATAGTAATAATAGGTATGTATAAACAGTTTTTAAGAAATCAAATATCAAGTTACTAATTAATAATACTAATAAATAAATTCAATATTTTTATTGCCAACATAGAAAAGCAAAGCAGAGAGAGAAGTTTCTTAAAGAATATTCAAATCCTACTTACCACACATAAAAAGGTGATTACGAAGTTTTTACAAATTACATAAAAAAGAGACTAAAAAGCAAAAATGAACATGCTACGAAATGCCACTTTCTAAGAAGTGTAAGTATTAAGCATATTTTGATTTATAACAAAATATAAATTACAGAATATAAATTATAAAATATGTAGATATATCTTGATCAAATGAGAACAGTTGATATTCGGAAATTTTGAGAAAAATGTTGCAATTAGTTGTTTTATATGAAACATATTTACAATTATGTAATGATACAAAGAGTTTTACAAAACAACAACAAACATATAATTATACATATTGATAAAACCAGTTATAGCTTCGCTTCCCACTAACGTTTTTCCCTGCTAGCACCTTCAGGGGCAAGTAGAGGCAAGTAAATAAACTTTCATTATATTTAAAAATTATTACGGAACAATATCTTGACCATATTCGGTTTTAAGTTGTCCTCCTTAATGAATCTTCGACTAATTACCTAATTCATAAGAAAAATGCATATAATTGTAGGTAGGGCCCTGAGCAAACAAAAGATAACTATCTAATACCTTTAATCGCACTAAATGATACTAATAAGATAGGACTTTCATTATAAAGTCATAGAGCACTTATATTTTCAAAGAATTTCTCTGAACAAAGCCAGAAATATGAAGAATTTATAACATTAAAATCGCATTATTTAAAAGATATAAACTTTACGGTGTTTAAAAGCGTGTATCTTTAATTTGCGAGATGAATCAGTTGCAATTCCCAGCCTAAAGCTTGATTTAATGTGATAAGAATATCATACCACAACTTTGCTACGATTGGGAAAAGTTGAAATTATCGATTTCGTTCGCGTATATCAGATCCTAAACCACTGTGTGACGTATCCCAATAGAGATGGCTTCTTCCAAAAAGACAATGCGCCATGCCACGGGCTCGAATTGTGCAGAAGTGGTTTCAAGTACATGGGGGAGACTTTACCTTGCTTAGGTATCCCCACAAGGTAGGAACATTTTATATGACAACCTGCAACATCCGTTCAGGCTTCGAAAGGTGCAGGAATTATGTCCCAATGATCATGGTCCCCGGCGTCCTTTCGCGGAATGGTTTAAGCAGCAACAGAATAGGATTCCAGACTTTCCTTCCATGGTTTTGTGGACAGATGAGGCAACGTTTACGCGAGAGGGAGTGTTCAATAGCTACAATAGTCATCTGTGGTCTCATGTCAACCCATGTGCAGCAACACATGTTAACAGTTTTCAGCATCGTTTTTCGTTGAATATTTGGGCTGGCATGATTCACAATGTCCTGATTGGGCCATATCTCCTACCATGCCGTCTTAACGGGCAAACATACTTTGGTTTCCTGAAGGAGGAGCTCCCTGGTCTTCTTGAAGATGACCAGACATTTGATGTGGTTTCAACAGGACGGCGCACCTTCGCATTACACAAGAGCAGTTAGAGATTACCTAAATGAGACATATCCTGGTCGTTGGATTGGTCGTGGCGGACCAGTTGCTTGGCCACCGAGATCGCCAGATCTCACACCGATGGATTTTTTTTATGGGGAAGCATAAAATCAATGGTGTACTCCGAACCCGTACATACCGAAGAAGAATTGGCGGCTCGTGTTGTCGCGGCAGCAGGTGACCGTGCAAATCAACTGTTTCCACGCGTACATCAATCCATCATAAGGCGTTGCGAATTGTGCTATGAAGCAAATGGCGGTCATTTCGAACAATTACTGTAAAAGTCATACAGTAGATTGCTTGTGTTAATTGTTAAAAATAAAATAATCCAGGCCTACCAACGCACACTGCGTCCCGGTGTCATTTGATTGTTCAATGCAGTATTGTAATTCAAGAGCTGCGGGGACCCCATGTTCATATGACAAAAAATACTTCTAAGAACCTCTTCTATCAACTCCCAAAAAATCTGTACTCAATTCAAAAACACGCTGTATACAGATGACTACGAATAATAAGCATGTTTCTCGGACGTTAGATTCCGGGCGACTCATATATTTTGAGAGCTGATATTGGACACATGCTTTAACCGATTTGAGTAAAATGAAATTCATTTTGGGCAGAAAATAATGAACTCGTATTTAAACTACGTTTATTGCAATATTGTAATTATCGTAATTATAGAAACAAGAAAAATATTAGACTAAGTTTACAAAAATAATATTACAATTACCGTATTTCTTTCATGTATTGTTAAAAATATATATTGAGACTATAATAGAAATTACATTGATATTGAAATTATAAACAGTTGATTGGCGTTATTGTCTTTTGTTTAAATTATTAAATTTAAATTTTTAATAAAAATTTTTATGGATACATACGGAAATAATAAATTGTTGATTAAAATAATTATTATTATTAATTATTTAAAATTAAGTATTGAATTACACGCATCTCAAAATTACATTCTTTTAATTCTTTTCAATTCATACGACTTATTCACGTTAAAAAAAAACAAACTTACGACTGTGTCCCGATAAAGCCTACCACATTTTTTCTGCAGCTAGTTATCTACCAGTCATATGCAAGAGTCGGACAAAATACTGTTAACATTTTTGAAATAAATTACACTGCTGTATATGTAAGATGATGAATCCAGCATTTGGCTTTAATGCAGCTTCTATTATTTGTGGAATAGATTCATAAACGTTTTGAATAATCTGTAGTTGAGTCCATTACATAATCAGAGAATCTGTCAGTTGCTTCATAGATGCTGGAGCAAAGAATCTGATTTCCCATTCTGATCTCTAAAACCGCCCAGGGTGCCTTCGATTCTAACCATTTGCATGTGCTCGCCTGGGAATATGTTAAAGATCTCGGTGCTGAAAGAACGGTCTGCAGTAGGCGTCCTTGGGAATTGCTCATAAGCAAACGCAGTAGGGTTGGACATAACGTTTTCGATCATTTTGGGAATTATGACATATCAATAAATAAATAAATAAATATCGATAAATAATCACCAGTTGTGTTCCTTTCGTATACCCAACATGAATATACAGTATCTCAACCCATACAAAAATTGATGTCCAGATTATTTGTAAATTCAACCTCAGATATTTAACTTACAAAAAACAAAATTAATTTTAAGAATATTAAATGGCTTTTAGCTTAATTTTAAATCCAATTCACAGCTTTATTATTTCCCCTTTCGTTTAGGGGAAAAAATTAAATTGAGCAGAAGAGGGGCTTAACCGCGCTAACCTTTTAAGCTTCTTTATCAAAACAGACGACAAGAATGCCACTCTTCGTTTGCGATATTTCATTTCAAGTTGAAACTTTTGAAATTTTTCAATGCGAACGCTTTGGCAAAAGGAACAGAGACAGAAGAGTCGGCTAGCAGACAAGACGGCTGTTCCATTTTGCCACTTTTCCCTTCCTCTCCCCCTTCCCTCCCCCCTTCTGTCTTCCTTCTTCCGCCTGTGATGTGTTTGTCGCGTGAAAAGGCAATAGTGTCATTAGTTGTGTAAACGGAATGAAGATGATCTTCTTCCTAGCGACTGACAACAAATGAGCCTTTTTACATGAACCGCCCTTGTAGTTTTAAGAGCTTCGGCAACAAACCTCGCCCGCCCTTTTTTCTACTTCAACTTCCCCTCTCCTTCAACTCTAAATCAGTTTTCACCCAAAAATAGATCGCGAAACGAGAGTTTTTATGATGACCGTATAAATAGAAGACTTCCAACGAAAAGACAGGATAAGATTGCATCCTATTTTCCCCTCATCTACCCCCAAGTCCCGTCTTCTTATTATTCCTTTTTATTATATCTTCCCCGTCACACTCTGTTTATCTTGCATTCAGAGTCGGTCCTATTAAATCTCTTTCCTTGTAGTTCATATACACATATCTCCGGCAGTCTTTTACATTTAATTTGAATAGGTCTTCGCTTTTCTTCTGCTACATTAAGCTTTTCAGCTATAATCGTCATTCTTTTTTCCCTCTCTCTTTCCATCTTTCCATCTTCTCTCACGCACTATCTCTCTATCTCTCTAATCAAGGGCGTAATTTTTAACTCTGTAAGTGGAATAAGGGAGAAAAAATACGGCTTGTCATCGCTTATCTTACATATGTTCTCATTAGGAACCAACATATTGCTCCCTCACTTACCCTATCAGGTACCTTTTACGAAATACATAAAGGCATTGCTCAAACTGAAAGAGGATCGAGTTTCGAGGATTATTTTTTCACTTCTCCCTATTATTCATTTCAACAACTCCCTTGCATGTGTAATTTGCTAACGTCATTACTATAAGCTTATTACTGTTTCAGAAAGACTGCAGATAATAGTAAAAGCAGGGCCGGCCTTATCTGTTTTGGCGCCCTATACAGATGTTTCTGAATGGTCTGTACAAACTTTTAGGATATGTTCCAGGAACCAAAACGAGCAGAAAATGACTTATGAATATGGGGTAGAAAACGCATCTTTCTAGAGTTATAACGGTTTGAAGGTGTCCTGCAGTAGATGAAATTAACGTTAAAGTTTATAGGAGTCACCGGTAAACAGACGATGCTATTTCTAAAGAATTTTCAATTTTCACGATGAAATGAAATAAAAGAAAGGGAGACGGGGACAGGTTTAGTACAGGGGTAGGTTTACGTATTCCCTTTACTTACCGTTGGTCGGAGCGCACCTCCTTCGAGTCGAGGTGAAACGTTACCACCCCCATGTACCCTCAAAACAGTCTGGAGTTAGTCGCGTGTAAGAACAGTGAAATAAACCACTTTTTCTAATGTTTCTTCTTGTACGCACTAATGCATTGGCAGTTATAGGATTTGTGCCATTAGATCATCATAACTCATTATTGCTTATCCTGTTAGACTGTTCTTTTGCAGATATTTTAAGTTATTGAGTTGATTGATAACCTTATGAACAAAACTTAGTGGGTTAGTTTTAACCAAAACATGGCGATGGGGTAAGTTTACACAATAAATATAGGGCAGATTTACGCACTGTTTAAAGTCATTTAAAAAGTCAAAGCTTGGAGAACAGTGGGTGCAATGCACAGAGTGTAAGAGGTGGGCACATGATCACTGTATTGCAACAAGCCATTTAGTATATTTTGTATCCTGTAAATTTTTATATAAATTTGTATTTGTATCCTGTATTTGAAATGTGTGTATCCTGATTCATTCGTACTACCTGAATTAAACGAAATAATAAATATTGCAAGTTGTTTGAATTTTTTTTTTAAATAAACCTTATATTTCATTATGTTAAAAAGTGTGGACACGTACCCTAACCATTGTGTAATCCTGCCCCGGCTACTTTTTATTAAGATTACCTCAAAAAATATTTTTAATTTGAAATAATATAAATTTAAGATAAGTTAAAGGCACCATATTGTACCTTTTATAGTTTAACTAATAAATGGATATGAAAATTGAGTGAAACAGACTTATTACTAAAAAATTCGAAAATAATAATAAAAAAGCGTGTAAACCTTCCTCCGGTCTCCCCTACATATATACTGTATGTGAATTGCCATCTAAAACATCAGCTCGCGAAATACTATTTCAAAAACATTCACGTCTATTGTAGAACTTTCTATTTAGCAATTTAGCTCGTATCGCAGTACAAGGATTTCATATTAAACATTTCTTTCGTAACTCGTAGATGTGCTTGATTTCTTTCATTGCTCTTCATTTCAATCGCCAATTGTTCCCTTAGCGTCAACTTTTTTACCAACTTCACCAGAAAAAAACCCCATTGATTCAGGAGTATTCATGCCAATTTCGAAGCCAATCCTACTATAGCAACTTCTGAAATGTGAACTTTAATTATGCTCACACTATACTGTACTTTTTAAAATTTAAACCGAATAGTTTTTTAAGGTTTATTTTCTTTTGCCTTATTTCTTAGCGAAGTCGTCCATTAATTCTAGTACCTTGATTTCCTTGGCGAGTCTAAAAACAAATTAGCCACTCTTCTTGTCTCATGGGCGATCTGATATTAGCCTAAATTAACCTCTAATATGAAAAGAGTTAACTTTATGTTTTGGAATGTTATTTTTTAAAGTATGCACTTGTTTTCTTTTATTCTTTATATACGGTTAAAAAAAGGAAGAGAAACCAACCTCTTGTGCACAAAATATATTTATGGTATTACACCATGTGCGCATTTCGGCTATCTTGTAGCCATAAATCAGTGGAACATCGCTAATATAAAGTAGACTACATCTACTTCAGATTTCTTCAGGCTGATTTCGAATTCCTTATAATCCATAATGTTATTCCAGTCGGTCTGTAAATCACTGAACTGTGTTTGGCATAAGATTTTTTTAGCCGTTTAAAACCATTATTTTAAAATGATGAAGATTGGCTACAATGAAGAAGCTTGGAATAGAGGCAAAACACTTCATCTGCGGTTTAGGAGTAAACTTTCATACAAAAAATCATAGAGAATTTGCATTTATGTTTCTAAAAAAATTTGCATTTACTATTAATAGGTACGTATTCTACAATAGCCCTCGTCATATTTTCAATTTTCCACTTTTTTCCGGTGTTTAGATCTTCAATATCAGTATAAATACAAAGAGGCGTTTCAGAAAAAAAGTATCGCATGTTTTGATGATGTTTTGATAGGCCTACTTACACTTTTCATTTCCACCACTTCACCAAGTTAGATTCATTGTTTATTGCTTTTACGAATAAGTTACTGATTTCCAATACGGAGTTTGCGGTGGATATAGAAATTACACTACCCGCTTTTACGGGAAAGTTGTTATTGTAATTTTCTTCTGTTTTTGTCAATAGACATTTGTAAAAAATCCTTCTTGCAAGCTTTATATTCTCTACATTTATATGATGAAGAAAAATTAGAACCCATACCAGATTCTATTCATCATAAGAAATAATATACAAAATAATTAAGTATCTGGACTTTTCCCCCCGAAAGTGTTTTCATCTGAAATGCGATCACCCTCCCATCTTACAGCAGTCGTTAATCCAGGTCTATCCAGGGACCCAACTCGTCGGCCTCTGGCCATACAGGCCCTGGATGGACATATTGGATTACAATCAATAAATAAAAAATAAAATAAAAATAAAATAAAAAAAATAAAATAAAATATTTATTTTAAAATCTGTAAATTCAATAATAACTTCAAATTTAAGAGTAGATAAAGGGTGACTTTAAAATTTATGTACATTTCGGCAATCAAGCTACCTTCTTCAGCATAGTGATTCAATTTTTCCTGCGGATTTGCGTCTTGTTTTCTCTGGGGCTATTACTTATCTTCAGATTCATTTCTTGATATTGAGAGGACGATTGTGATTGGAGCAATGGATGGATTGATCGTATAGTTTCGATTTATTCTCACAATAATGCAGAATTTCTTATAGCGTCAATGATATAATATTGCATATTGGATTATATAGGAGTAGACGAGGTGGCCGAGTGGTTAAGGCGATGGACTGCTAATCCATTGGGCGCTGCCCGCGTGGGTTCGAATCCCATCCTCGTCGAAGTAGTCAGGGTTTAATATTCATCCTTAGTATCTACCAAGGATGAAATTTTATTTTTGTTCTCGTAAATTTCGACTTTTATTTAGAAAGTATTTTTTAAAATTTTTTTCCAAGTGCTGCAGTCTTCCTTGTGTGCACTAATCGTTCAGTCCACTCCGCTGCACGTCATGTGAACTTGTTGTGTGTATATACAGCCAATCAGCTTTTTCGTCGGCAGTTTTAACTATAAATCACGGTCTATAGATATTCATGGTCATCGAGCTCCATTGTTAAAATGAAGCTAAAGTTTCTAGCTCCCGGTAGGGCGTGAACTCTATTGAAAAATGGTGCTGCATGTACAATCTGCCCAACTGCGCCTGCAGTGCCACCCTATCGACAGACAGAAACTTTACTTTCGTATTCTGTTTCAATGAAAATCTCTATCGCATGTTGCGGTCGGGAATAGTGCGATCTATGCGGCACCTGGCGCGATCTGTTTTTCTTAGCTTCTCGAAACAATGGAAAATGGCCGAAGCTCGATGACCATGAATGTCTATAGACCGTGCTATAAATCATAACGGAACAGGAAAAGGCAAAGATATAACGGACTTTGAATTCGGATGATTGTCTCCATCTTGGAGTTAACAATCAGTGTTTTTCCTTTTGTTGGAAACAGTGAAGGTTGGATTGTTCCTAGCACCCAGTAGGTCAGATGACTTTTTCGCTTCCAGGCCTTGTTATCTCGTTGGCCTCGTCCTGAACTTTTCTCGTGCGACAGTCTCAAGGGTATAAAGAGAAGGGTTCACCACGCAAAAAACGTCGAGTCAGCGGAGGCTGGCTAGACTTGTGCGAGTCAACAGACAGCAGGTACTCTTGCCCAATTAATGTCCGAATTTAACATTGATACTTAAAAAACCATCTCATGACGTACCACTAGACGCATGCTGTTGTGGATAGGGTACAACAGCCAAAGGGCACATTGGGTACCGTTGTTATCGGAGACGAACAGGAAAGCAAAAACAGCACTGGACCATCGAAGACTGGAAACAGGTCGCTTGGTCCGGTGGTGGAATTCCTGGTGCATTATGTTGAATTTGGCGCAAACAACAAGAATCTATGAACCCATCATATCTGTCGACAACTGTGCAACCCCGTGGGAGTAGTGTCAAGATATGGGGAATGTTTCCCTGGCACACACTGTTTCCACTGATATCACATCTAGAGGCCAGATTCTACACTCGGGTGCAAAAAGGTTTTTACCTTCTCCGTAGGAACTGAGCTTACTGGATGTTGATCGGTTGCAAATCAGGTACTTTTACTGAGAGTCAAGGCAGCTTACACTAGACCTGTCCCTTCTGAATGAAAATAGGGTAGCAGGTATACTCTTGGAGTGTGCTATTTACGTGCTCAAATATGACTTAAGTCTAAACCTTTATGCAAATAAGTATCTTTGCCGGCCGAATGGAACCATTCATGTTGGCAGTTTATCTGCAAGTAGATGGGTACTTCCAGTAGCGGTAATTAACGGGCGCACAAAATCCGCATTACCATGAATGGTTCCAGGAACATGATGGGGACTTCTTTTGCTGCAGTGGTCTGCTCAGTCGCCAGAACTAAATCCAATTGAATATTTGTGAAATGAACTGGAAAGGAATATTTGTTCCACGAAAATGTTCGAGAATTGCGGGACGCACTGATGTCCCAATACCTGAGGAATTTTCAGTACCTTGTTGTACCTCGACGAATTCGGGCTGTTTTAAAGGCGAAAGAAGGCACAATGTATCTTATCTTGATAGCATCAGAGAGAAAAGATCTACAGTAAGAATAATTTCCTAGCTATAACTATGATAATTTTTTTAAATAAGTCTTAAAAAATCTCTTAACGATGTTTAACTAAATCATAGCTGAGATTTTATTGAAAAAGAGTAGGAATTTAAATGTTTTTTACCACATTTTCGTAGAAAAGTGCTTATGTGATCGGTTCGTCCGTCCGTTTGTAGATAATTCCAGCAGTGTATTGCGTTGCAATCGGGACAGTGGGCGTAGTAAATTTTGGAAGAGACGAATCATTTTCGCATTGGCGAAAATGTGCGCTGTGCATTTCTTTTCGGCTCTGCGCGAGTCATTGTCGTGAATCTTCATCTTCTGCACCATAATCAAAAGGAGGTCCTGTATAAACTTTCCGATGTGGACTTTGTTTAAATCTGAACAGATGGACTGGTTTTTCACAGTCCTTCTGTCAAGCTGGGCAATGGTCCTCAGAGTAACATTCTGGAATGACTGTAGCTCGCTCCATCTGCTTCTACAGATAGTCGTCCACGCAGGCATGCCATAAAGGAGTATGGTCCGAATAATCGACTTGTATAGATGTAAGTTATTGTTGATGCTGAGGGTGCTGTTCCGGCCAGGAGAGCTATGACACTGTACTTAGCCCTCTTCGCTTTGTTCAGAGCGTAGGTCACGTGACGATTCCATGAGATTTTTGAGTCGATGATAACGCCAAAATATTTGTAGTCGTCTACCCTGTCCAGTTTCTTACTGAATAGAACAAGAGAATCTGGGGGACGCTTGAACTTTCTGTTGAAGTACATAGCCTTGTACTTTCCGACATTAAGGTTCAGCTTCCAGCAGTTAAACCAGTCTTCGAACATCTTCAAGGCGTGCTGTAGACGAGTGATAACGTGAGCCGGCTTTACCTTGGTAAGACCTGTCGGTGAGAAAGGATTTCACCATCAAAATCAAATCGGGAGGGAACCCGTCTCTAATCATCTTGTAGACAAGGCCCCCATGCCACACTTGGTCAAAAGCTTTACTGACATTGAGGAATACCACTCCGCAGTACCTGGAAAGGTTCAAGGGGGTGGTCAGGTCTTCTACGAGCCTCCATATCTGCATCTGACAAGAGTGGGCGGCACGAAAGCCAAACTGATCTTTCCGAAGTAGATCATTGGCGAGATAGTGGTCTTGGAATCTGACGAGGATCGTTTTCTCCAAAACTTTAGACATCGAGGGGAGCAGACTAATAGGTCGGTTGCTCGAGGGAATTGCTGGGTTTTGTCCCTGCTTAGGGATACTCAAAACAATAGATTGTTTCCAAGATGCAGGGAAGTAAGAAAATTTCCAGCAGTCGCTAATGACATTGGTGAGATAGTCAATAAAGCTTTTTGGGAGATTAATAAGGGCGTTATTGCTCACCTTGTGTCTTCCTGGAGCCTTCTTTTTCAGTTTACTTATGATGGTGGCGATCTCTCCGACCTCGATGCTGTTCTTCGTTAAATGCTACGGGACTTCATCAAAGTTGACAAGACCATTTTCCACACGCTGAGACATGATTTGGCTCTCGGGAACGATGTTCGACTTTTTCATGACAACGCATGACCGCATGTGACCAACGTCGTCAATGCAAAACTTGTCCGATTCGGTTGGGAGGTTTTGGACCACCCAGCTTGCAATCCGGACATAGCGCCCTCGGATACCACCTCTTTGATCCCATGAAGAGATTTCTGAGTGGTCAGAGGCTTGAGACTGATGAATGTGCCTATATAGAAAAGTGAATAAGATTTCTGATCCCTCGTAGTTTCAGTTGCACTTAGTTGTTTACGTGTATGTTTTGTAAATTTTGTTTCTTTGAAAAAAATAAATGGCGTTACTTTGTACTATCTCCTTATATAAGGAATTATTAAAATCTCCATTTAACCTTTCGGCACTTCAATTTTATTAGTTTATATTTTGATTTTATAGTAGTTCAATTATTTAAGAAATGAGAATTCAGTTTTCATATTTAGTTTTCTCTAAAGTGTTTTAAAATGCTGATTAGCTCTAAGTATCCATGACTAATGTCTTGCTGTTATAACAGGAAAATGTGATCCTTTTATTCGCCAAGGCGGTAAAAATCATTCTTGTGTAGTATTGAAAACGGGTTAAAACTGAAGTAACCTAAATAACAGCTTTTCAAATTCTGAATTTTATCCATCAATTGATGAACGCAGATATGCCCATCATTGATGTGCCAAAAGTCATGGGCACCTCGTATGCAAATTTTCAGGTATCCCTTGCATTCCATGGCATAAAAGGTGTATAAATAGCCAGAACGGCATCATTACTGTCAATTCGACTATTAACAGTCGTCTGAAACATTTTGCAACGTGATTATAGCTACACGACGAGAATTATCAGAGTTTGCACGCGGAATGATAATTGGAGCTAGACGCATGAGATATTCCATTTCTGAATTGGTGCCGGCATTCAAGAATCCTCGATCCATTGTGTTAAAGGTGTACAGAGAGTACCTCATTTCAGGCATTACCTCCCACCAAGGACAGCGCAGTGGCCAATAACGGCTGCTAAATGCTCGTGGCCAGCGACATCTGAACAGAATGGTCTTTCGTAACAGACACACGTCACTACATCAATTAACAGCCACATTCAATGAGGGGCGTACTAAAAATATGTCTATAAGGTCAGTGCAGCGAAATTTGGCACTGATAGAAATGGCAGCAGAAGCCCGGCAAATTACCTTTACTCGCAGCACGCTTGAAAAGATCTACCCTTGACTGGAATCGTTATGTCCAGTTGCTCGATGACCGTTTGTAGTCCATTTCCTGTATTTCATGTGCCCTAATACCCTGTTTGCATTATAAAGCTAGGCGATTTATAGGCTAGCTTAGCTTAAAATTTTAGACTAGCTATTCGCACTATCCCCCTCTCAAGCCTGACTTTCAGGTGATAATACGGATTGTTACTAATCGTTGATAACTGATTTCCTGGTGAACTCCTAAGAATAATCAGCGTTGCCATTTGATAGCTTTTTAATTGAAATTTTAATTAAATAATTAATTGTTGTTTTAAAATAAACGTTGATTAAATTTGTTTCATCATTTATTCATTTAAATTTTTCAGTAAATTTAATTGTTTTTTCATTGTTTATTAATAAAAATTGCTTTAGCTATCTCAAGCAAAGCTAAACAAGAAAAGCTATCACCCCCATTCTTTGAATAAACTACCCCGGCCGACAGTACATTCGGACTATAACAAGGGAATTACACGAACATGTACCTCACAGAATCCCACCAAATTGAAATGTATACTAATCTGAAGCTACTATTGATGCTTGCAAAATAAGAAAATGCGAAATTTTGTTTCTTTCAAAATAAACCGCGAAAACGAAAAAAAAATTGTTACAGCATCATTAGTCGACCATTGTTAATCCTATTTCTACCAATAATAAGCCCTAAACCTGGTCGACTAATGATGATGCAACAATGTAAGACGTTTTTGTTATCAGGCCTTCTGTCTAGGAGGTGTTGCCATAGTAGTCCGAGTAACAATGTAACCTTGTTGTTTCCATCTTATAAGGAGACACCAGGTACTCTGTCTCACCGATTTTGATATAAAAAAATTGTACTTGCCGCTTTCACCAAATTAAACATACATTGAAAGCCTTTCGACGCACTTCTCAAAATTTTCCGAGAAAAAGATTCATAAAGTTTGTTATAATTGACTACACTTTATAAATATCCTAATTGTAGCATAGATTTTTATCGTCTTCAGGTGGTCTTGTGGTAAAACGCTCGCTTTCTGTTTTGCAGGTCCGAGTTCAAATTAAGCTTTCGATAAAAAAAAAATTAGTCAAAGTATAGTCAATTATAACAAACTTTATGAATTTTTTCCTTGAGAAGTGCGTCGAATGGCTTTGCATGTGTTTCAGTTGAAAGCTACATGTACAATTTTTTTTAAATCAAAATCGGTAAGTCAAAGTACTTGGAGTCTCCTGTTAGATTTTAACAATTAGTATTCTTTCATTTGTTGAAAACAATGAAAGTTGGATTATTAGTTGGACTGCTATGATCAGGTGACTTTTCTGCGTCAGGACGTAACCACCGAGAGAGAAGGCCTCTGCAATGAAACGTAATATATTGTTATATAGATAGGGATCGAATCGATGTCCTTCTTAATGGAGAGGAGAAGCTAATGCAGATTTATCATCTATTTATAAAGGATCTTTTTAGCTCTCATCTATAATTCTGTCTCTCCACCTTTTAAACAATGATTCTACATAATGTTATATTCAGTTGTTATATTTCTCACCTATGGTCATGAGTCTTGGGTAATGACCTAAAGAGTGCGATCGCGGGTACAAGCGGCCGAAATGAGATTTCTGAAAGGTGTAGCAGGTGTTACCCTACTAGATAGAGTGCACAGCAGCACAATAAGGGAGTCTTTAAGTGTTGAGCCGCTACTTCTCCGCATTGAGAGACCTCAGTTGCGCTGGTATGGCCACGTGATGCGGATGCCGCAAATTGGTCTTCCTAGGCAGTTGTTACTTTCCAAACCGGTGGGTAAGAGACCAAGGGCGTCGGCCTAGAACCAGGTGAATCTGGAGAATCTGGGTTGGAGTCGCTTGGTTATTATCAGGGAGGACATGCGCCTGATGGCGGAAGATCGCGATCGCTGGAGATCCTCCATAGGGCTGCTGCCCCCGCGACCCTAACGAATAAGCGGGTTTGAAAAGTAAGTAAGTAAACATTCCATCCCTTTGTTGCATATAAGAATGACTTACGCCAACACCTCCTAGAAAGAAACCCTTCCAACTGAAACGTCGTACATTGTTTCATCATCATAAATCGACCAAATTTAGGACTTATTATTGATAGAAATACGATTAACAAAGGTCGAATTATGATGATGTAATAATGTATGACGTTTCAGTTGGAAGCATTTTATTCTAGGAGGTATTGCTTATACCCACAAAAACGAGTGAATGAGAGATTTTCCATTAAATCAATTTTTTCAGATGAATTATAACATTATACATCTTAGTATAAAAGAAAAGAAACGTGAAGATGAGGTGGCCGAGTGGTTAAGGCGATGGACTGCTAATCCATTGGGCTCTGCCCGCGTGGGTTCGAATCCCATCCTCGTCGGACTAAGGAATTATTAATAAGTTTCTGCTATGAGTGTGTGACGTTTTTTTTTTAGAATCCACGTAAATTTAGAGATTATTTTTCTTTTAGAGCTGTTCTATTGGGTTGTTTCATATAAAGCTACTTTGCATGAGCCCTACGGTGCGTAAAATTAAAGCAGGAACTACGACAACCCCCTACAAAATAGATAGAACTGGTCAAGAAGTTTCTACAGTAGTTACGCGTGTAGCGGTGCAGCCATTAAAGTCATGGAGCTGCGCGAGGCGAGACTAGTAATTTTTCACTAATACAAATTGGACAGAATGAGTGGGAAACCGTTGCTAATGTTAATAATGTTTGGATCATAGAGAAGAAATAAGATTATTCTATATTATTATTTATTTATATAGAAATAAGATTATTTTTATTCCTTCTCTATGGTTTGGATGCGAGCACGACGAGTGACAAAACTGTCCGTAGATTGTTTGCAAAGTTTGGCGCTGGTGATATGGACATTAATCATAGGCCAGTAGACAGGCATCCGATCAAATACGTTACAGAACAAGTGAAACAAAAACCGATTTCTACTGAACGCGAGCTGTTCAACGAGCTTACTGTATCACCGGCAACGATAACCAGGCACGTGGAAAAAATGGGCAAGTCGAAAAAGCTGGACGTTTGAGTCCCACATGCCCTCACCAAACAGCAGCAACTGCAACGATTGAAAAATGTCTTGCCCTCAAACATCATGAGGCTCTGACACCGTTTCTGCCTCGCATCGCAATTAACGCAATGTCTGATGAAATTTTTATGCTCTCATCTCTTATTTCTTCTCTGTCTCATCTATGATATTTTTTCTCCACCTTTAAAAAAAACTGTTTATGTTTAAACGATCGGGAAAAAACGGAATAAACGAAAACGACACCCAACGTCGTTTTTCCGTTTGTTTTTTTGTTTATTTTCAACATTTCGTTTATTTGCAACGGATCAGGGCTCAAAACAGAACTTGGGATTTGGATGAAGAGCTCGCAATTGCGAATTATTTTGTTGGATTTCCATATTTAGGCAAAGATCAGGTAAAGTAAATCATGTCGTTAAAAAAATCAAGTTGCTAAAACACATATACACTATACTCAAGGAGGCTGCCATGTTTATAACAACCAGCTCCCTCTGCAGTCAAATTTCCGAAAAGAAATAAAGCGTTTAAAATTGTAAAGCTTAAACCATTTCTTCACGGTTTTACCCACTTAAACAGTTTATTCCTAAACGTTTTTTCAATCCGTTTCAAAGCGTGAAACCGCTTATTGATTCCACATAATGTTGTATTCATTTGTTAAATTTCCATTCCTTTGTTGCATCTCAGGAATGACATATACCAATACCACTTAGGTTTAGGTCAAAAATTCTGACCAGTGAGAAGAGCTAACGATTGGTCGGTCGTCAGTCGATGAATATGGTTCATGGCACGAACCAATCACAAATATTATCTAAATCGGTTCAATAGTGCGTGCACAAATGGTACCTTTTGACCCACCTAGCAATTTTCAATGGAGAGATATATTAAGTAATATATCAAATAAACCATTAAGGAATGACATAACCAAGTATCGAAAGGTTAAACTAAACCATTCGCAGAACTATATTTTTAAACAGACCTATGTTAACATTGCAAGTTTCTAATGGGCCATAAAGATACCATTACACCACGTACCTTTGAAACAATTGCGACTATCATTAACTTCACGTTATATTCAATCATTACACATCATTCTAAGTCGTTTGATATATTACATGCCATATTTAGCATTACAAGTTCCAATGAAACATCATGGTTCCACTAAACCAGATTCCTTGAAACCAATTTGGAATATTATTCATTTTACGTTATATTCATTCATGACACATCATTCTAAGACGTGTGATATATTACATGCCATATTTTAGCATTCAAAGATCCAATGAAACCATCATGGTTCCACTAAACCAGGTTCCTTGAAACCAATTTGGACTATCATTAGTTTTACGGTATATTCATTCCTGACACATCATTCTAAGTCGTTTGAAATATTACATGACATATTTAAGGATTAAAAGTTCCAATGAACCATCATGGTTCCACTAAACCAGGTTCCTTGAAACCAATTTAAACTATCATTAATTTTACGTTATATTCATTCATGACACCTCATTTCAAGTTGTTTGATATATTACATGCCATATTTTAGCATTGAAAGTTTCAATGAACCAAAATGGTTCCACAAAACCAGAATTGTTCCACTAAACTATGTTCCTTGAAACCAATTTCGACTCTCATTATTTTTACGTTATATTTATTCATGACACATCATTCTAAGTCGTTTGATATATTACATGCCATATTTAAGCATTGAAAGTTCCAATAAACCAGAATGGTTCCATTAACCAGGTTCCTTGAAACCAATTTGGACTATCATTAATTTTACGTTATATTCATTCATGGTACATCATCCCAATTTGTTTGATATATTACATGCCATATCTTATCATTGAAAATTTTTGGGTGTCATAAGGGTACCATTAGAGCACGTGCCAGTGTTTCGATTACAACCATTTTAAAATGGTTTATTTCCTGAACCATATTTATCAATTGGCCGAAATAGTAATTTATATTCGCTTCTATCTCTTCATTACGATTTGTTTGACATATTACTTAATATTTCTCTCCATTGAAAATTGCTAGGTGGATTCGTGAAGGTACCATTTGTGCACGTGCTATTGAATCGATTTAGATAATATTTGTGACTGGTTCGTGCCATATACCATGTTAATCGACTGACGAAAATAGTAATGAATAAACGCTTCTATCTTGTCATTACGATTTGTTTGGTATATTACTTAATATATCTTCCCGTTGAAAATTGCTTGGCGGGAAAATAGAGGTACCATTTGTGCACGTGCCAATGAACCAATTTAGATAATATTTGTGATAGGTTCGTGCCATGAACCATACTCATCGACTGACGAAAACAGATTTTGGAAATCTTTTATAGCCTCGGAGGAGTTTGAGTTACAGATAGTCAGACGGACAGACAGACAGACGGACAGACAGACAGACTGACAGACGGACAGATAGACAGACACGTTTCCTCACACTGATAGCATAAAATACTTTTCGGTACTTAATAAATCGTAATGTTGAGATAGAAGCGGATATAAATTACTATTTTCGCCAATTGATAAATATGGTTCAGGAAATGAACCATTTTGAAAGTGGTTGTAATCGAAACAATGGCACGTGCTCTAATGGTACCCTTAAGACACCCTCAAAAATTTTCAATGATAAGATATGGCATGTAATATATCAAACAAATTGGGATGATGTATCATGAATGAATATAACAAAATAATGAGTGTCCAAATTGGTTTCAAGGAAGTTGGTTTAGTGGAACCATTATAGTTCATTGGAACTTTCAGTGCTAAAATATGGCATATAATATATCAAACAATTTGGAATGATGTGTTATGAATAAATATAACGTAAAATTAATGATAGTTGAAATTGGTTTCAAGGAACCTGGTTTAGTGGAACCATTAAGGTCCATTAGAAACTTATAATGTTAACATAGGGCAGTTTAAAAATATAGTTCCGCGAATGGTTTAGTTTAATCTTTCGGTACTTGGTTATGTCATTCCTTAATTGTTTATTAGAGCTAAGAAGGGTGCCACCGCTTACTAATTCCTGTTAACTGAAGGCTGCGACGCAGAAATGCTCGTGTCCGTAAACTTTTTATCACATGGTTTAGGTTTCGTTTCGGTAACCTCCGAGAGACTTACCTCCCCTCTCGCTCTGCCGTCATTTCTATATACCTCTCTTATTAATTAAAAACAGAAACTCTGACGCCCGAGGACGCTGGTTCGACCCCGGCCGAGGACGACGAGGATTTTCTCAGGGGGAAAATCCTGAGATCACGTACTTCCTTCGGAAGGGAAGTAAAGCCGTTGGTCCCGTGTAGTCGTTTGCCGGCTGCACGTTATAGAACCCTTGCGAGGCAAAATTTGCGGTCCTTATAACGCCGTCCTGAAATGACCATGGCAGTTGAAACGGACGTTAATACCAAACAAAGCAAACCAAAAACAGAAACAAGAAAGAAATCGTCATGAAAGATGTGCGTCTCTAAATCAATATCGTTATAAACAACAAAAATATAATCGTCATAATCACGAATATAATCCCAATTTTGCACAAGCACTTGTATTTGTAGATTAAATAAACAATAGCCATTCTATTTTTAACAACATTAAGATAATGAGATCTGCGTACAAGCATTTGCAAAATATACAGGGTGCTGCAAATAAATACAGGGCAGTACTGCCGGGTAGCCTATCCTCTCATACATTGTTACATCATCCTATTTCGACCATTGTTAATCATATTTCTACCAATTATAAGCCCTAAATACCATGGCGCCATCATCGGTTGTGTTCGATGTGAAAACCACGTTGTTGGACTATCGCCCGGCACCGTAATTTCCACTGAAGTAGGCTGAGTTTGAGGGACTCTATGGGAAGTTCGTTCCACACCTGCTGACACATTTTCCATAGCCCATCAACGGTTCTTGGCCGGCGACTTCCGAGCCGTCGTTTCAGGAGACCAAAATCACAGAAATCCATCGGTGATGCGTCAGGAGATTTTACAGGCACATGAGAGAAGGGAATAACTCGTATGCCCGTCTCCTGTTCCATCTTCCTCTAGTGAGCCACAGATGACTTGGCAGTGTGGCTTGATGCCTTGTCCATGTGGATCCAAACTTTTGATTGCTCACCAGGGTACAGACGTGGGATATCCTGCCGATATATGTGGTCCATTACATTACTCTGGAAGCAAGCTGCACTAATTTTACAGTTTCCAGGAACTCGACGAATCGTTAGTTCTTACGAGCAGTTACACTTCTTGTCATAGGCCTTTGTTTAGACATCTCGAACTAACTCGTAGATTCAATCAGTGCTTTGTTATAAGTGAAGAGATTGAAAGTTTCTCAAAGCTTCCTCAGGACGAGAAAGACGAGATAAAAAGTTTACAAAGATGAATGAGATTAAAATGATGATAAAGATGTTCGATGTATTAGTTAAAAGTATAGTTGAATATACAGCAGAAATATGGGGATGGGAAGAAGAAGAAAGAGTAGAGAGCATACAAAATCAATTTTTTAAATGGTTATGACTGGTTTCAGTCCTTTTGCACAAAGAAAACGCATAACAGTCTGCCGCAAAAAGCACTGGACGATGAAATGAGAGCCGCCATCTTGTTTACACTGTCACGTCGCTATATCCGGCAACCACCATGAAGCCCTTTGAAAACTTTTCCTTGCACCTTCGGACAAAATCGGACCTGGCCTTGCCCCCTCTTTCGCGATAGTAAATTGCCCTGGGTTTGTTGGTGTCATCGGGGTACACCCAAGCTTCATCCAAGGAGACAACCCACTTCCATCGGTCACCTGCAAGATGGTTTTCATACAGTTTTCTGGCGTTGGTGAATCGTTCCTGCACGTGCCTGGCCGACAGTCTTGTGACCGCGCGCTTTATGACGTCGTTCCAGCCCAAGATTGTCATGAATTATTTTGGAGACTGTTGCCTGTGAAATACCTTTCCCTGGGGCTAGACTTCTCTGTGTGGGGGGATTTTCTTTCAGCACTTCAGACCGGATTTCTCGCACCATCTGAGCTGGGCGTGTTGGCTGGGGCTTGTTTCTGGTCTGCTTCTCTGCTCGTCCACGTTCATTAGATGGTCGCAATTTGTTCTTTTTGATTATTCGACCCACAGTAGCTTTGGATACCACAATACCATTTCGTTTGCATAATTCCACAATGCACGAAAGACTGAAGTTAGCCTCGGAAAGGCCAAACATATACCCTTCCCAAAAAGCTGTGATTTTTGGAAGCCATGTTTCAGCACGAAATGTCCCAAATAACAGCAACAATTGTATACAAAGCTAATCCCCAAGAATAGTGGACTAGTCATGCAAATCACATTCCGTCAAGGTCATACGCGGCGTTTAAAGTCGTCTCATTTTATCTGAATCAACCCTCCGTATATCTGACCATTAAGTATATATTTTATTTAGTATCTTTACACACTAATCATTTTCATCAATTTAGTATTAAGGGACAACCCAAAAAGAATGAATATTAATCATTTACTATCTAGCTATAGTCCATGCAGGCTTAGTTTGTGCGAATTGTGATGGACATGTTAATTGTTATGTATTGTTTAATTATTTTTGTTGTAATAATCATGAAGGAAGGATGTACAATCAGTATGGGGTTATCCCGCGAACTAATTTTCCAGAGGGCGCACCTGTTCTATACGCTCTTCCGGTTTTACCGCTATAGCTCAGTATGCTTGTTTCTTGAAGATTAAGTGTGTAATTTAATTTTAAAAAATGCCATCACATTCACAGTAACCTGAAAAATAAGTGGATATATATTTTTTAAATGTCAGTAATAGTTTTTAAACATCGATTTTTTGAACGGGTACAAAACTGAACTTCGTATCATTAAGCAGACCTGTTTTATGAAATAATAAATTAAGAAACATAATGTATAAAGCTTGATTCACATTAGAACGGATTCTACATCGAAAAGCGTCGATGGCAAGTAACTGATTTAGAGACCCACTTCTTTCATGACCGCTTGCTTGAGGTTAGGATGTCGCGGATATCAGCTGGAAAACAAGATTCTAACTGTATTTTTTCCATCGCGCACGACGGCAAACAATACCAATAGCTGTTCGGGGCGAATTTAGAATACTAAATCCAAGGCGACTAAGTCTTTCTCGTTGGTCTGTTGCAGACGTCATGCCTATATAATGTCCATACAGCCCGAGGCCTATGAGATAGACATGTCTGGGCACTCGAAAATCACCTGACCATCGGGATCCAAGCTAGAATCCAACCTTCGTTGGAAACAAGGTGAAAACAATGAATGTTGGATTGTTGCTCAGACCCCTATGGTCACGTGATTGAGTGTCAGATTCTGTCTTTCTCGAATGCCTCACAAACAGCCAGAATTTTATTTCATTTTTTTCATTTTTAAAATGGCTGTTCTATATTTGAAGACCTGAGCGGCAATGTGTCATGCGTTTTGATAATGAAGCCCTAACAAATGTTATTTAGGATTTCAATTACATATAAGACAAAAATAGTTTGGACAGCATAATTTCGTGTAATTTTGGGCAGATCCGATAAAAGAATACATGTTTTAGTTCGATATTTGGCACATGAGATGAATAGCCCAATATTCATTTTTTTGCATTATCGTTCTCCACGTTTGTGAGAATAACCACGAAGGATGGAAAGTTTGCTTGCCTTCGACGTCTGCCTTTGCGGAATATATCGTTGTGTGATCGAAGACTTAAACGGTTTTCAAAATAGTATGGGAGACCGGGGTAAGTTGATACGGGGGCACGTAGTTTTGGTAACTATGCGCATGCGTAAAGTTTTTAAATCAGCACCAAATGAAACGCTACTTCTTTGTTTTCAAACTGAGTATGTCCTCGTGTTTTTAATTACACCTCAATAGACGGGAGAGCTTCTTGTTATGTTTAACTAATGCGAAGTAAATTTGCATGTAGTGTTTCAATTTCAGTACGCCTTGTAAGTGGGCGTGGAGAATTTCTTCAAAGGGTGAAAACGTGAGTAAATTCGGTTAGTTTCTCTTTTTTTTTGTACCGGCCGCATATTGTTATACAGAGGAGAAAAACCGAGATGGTATTAAATGGGCAAAGTTGGGGCATTTCTCACGGGGTAGCTTGAAATACTGTGTCTGAATCATGCATCAAAAGAGTAATGAAAAAGATTATCTGTGCTGACAAAATATTTAGAAGAAAGGTAAATTCGCATCGTTTTTGATATGGTTTTCCGCTGACAATAGAATTCCTTACTACATTATAAAGTGAATATCTCTAATCCACAAGACACATTCACTAATCCTATTTTCCTCCTTGTAGATTAGAGATTTCCACTTTATAGTTAGTTCTATTCCACAGTAATAGGCTTGTTTTATGTTTATGGTGACGAAAATACTCTTGCTGTAGATCTACGGGAACCCATTTCGCCACCACCTATTGTGCTGTATGCGATGGCCCTTTTAGAAATCGCTCGATATCTTAGTTCCGCTGAAACAGGCTTCTGCGGAGAACTACAAGGTTGATTCTGTTCCACTTGTCTTGACAAACTCTCTATAATCCGGAAAGTGTTCTCGGTTATCTTATATGAAGAACTCTTTTAAGAAAATCGATTGCACAAAAATCCACGGGAGAGGCATCGGGTGTCTTGATAAGGATGTCTGAGGATGGGATAACCTTAATCTCATTTTCCTGTACCATTCAATCACATTATTGGACAGTCGATTTAATTGGGTGATTGGATGCTTTGTCCTGGTGGATGTACTCGCCCTTCGCCTTAGGGCCATATAACTGTGGGATATCGTTACGATGTTCCAAGAAATTTTCTTGGTAAGCAGGCAGCAAGTGTCTTTGCTTTAGATCCCATTATTTTGATGGTCAGGCGTCCATTGCAGTTATACCTAACAACCAGTATGAATCCTTTCGGAAAATCTCCCTTGCACCCAGTCAGATCGAGTGATATCTCCCTATGAAGAATGGTTTCGTCGATTAATATTTTTCTATTTATTTCCTGTATTGTTCTGTACCGTTTTGTTTTAAATGTTTTCTGATTTTATATTTTAGATTTGCCTCCATGTAAATTGTTAGCTGATCGTAGCAACATCATCTAGAAAAAAAGCCTGTGCACTGAAATTTTTACTTTGTTTTATGACCATAAGAAGTCATAATTTAGGGCTTAGTATTGGTAGAAATACGATTAACAATGTCTTTTTTATGATGATATTAACATGCATGAATTTTCAGTGCACAGGCTTTCTTTTTAGGAGATGTTGATCGTAGCCGACGAAAAAGACAGACCTTGACGCTGAAAAGTTACCTGACCATCTTAGTCCAAGCAACAATGTAACCATATTCTTTCCATGTTGTTTTTATTGTTTCCATATTGGATTTTAACAATCAGTATTTTTTCGTTTGTTGGAAACATAGGTGGTTTCATTGTTGTTTCTAGAAGGCCATGATCGGGGGCTGTATTTTTCGTCGGCTACGCGTTTTCGGTTTTAGCCGATATACTTACCTAAGAATGTTCTGCGTCTGCTTGAGCTTTTTTGAGCTTTGTTGAGGCGGTTGTTATGGGAGGAGGAGGAATCTTGGAAGAATTTTTTGAAAGAGAGCTTGCGCATAAAAATGTCAAGATTTGTGCAGCCTTGGATACGATTAAGTGCCCAGCATGGGAATTGAAAGGTCTTGAGCAGAAAGTAGACCTTCGGAGCCCTCGCCATTTTTGACTGAGTGATGTTCGATTCCTCACTACGGCCTGATTTTTTGCAACAACGATCTAATTGTTAATAGGCGTTCGTTGTCAACTGTAATCATTGGGTCAATCCATTCAACTGGGTTTGTCAACAATTTTGGAGCGTAGACGTCATTTCATTTGAAGGTGACTTTTCGGTTCATTTACGCACGTGATTTTAAGTGTCACGAAGCTGTTTTAGCTGTTAGTTTTGATCAGCTCCCGGAGCAAGATCTGAATCGATATCTTGGATAGTGGGAATCAAGAGTAAAGGCAACAGAGACTTGGATGGAACTAACCATATTTATGATAATTCAAAATGTAATTTTTGTTCAAGCTACCTCACAAAGCCTATGTTATGCTTACGAGCAAGCTTTTAAGTCTAGTTTATTGTTAAAAGAGAATCAAGCTGTAAAACCTTGTTGTAAACTCTACAATTTAATAGGTTGATTTAAGTATAGATGGCAGCGCCTACGCTTTATGAATTTGAGGCTATGACGCTATGGTCGAAATGAGGAGGAAATCTCGGCAATGTTAAGATTACTGTATAAGAACATGCATGTAAATTGTTCATTTCCACAGTGTTCGAACAACAATGTTAAAAACAACAATCTCAAGTTTCATGGATTTCCTACAGATCGAAAAATTCAGTGAGGTTAAATGAGATGTCGTAGCCTAGCCCAATATTTAGCATCGTCACTTTCGTAAATCGTAATTCATTATAAAATTTGCTCACTGTTTAGTCAGTACTTGTTTCTTTCCGTCAGTTTTCGCTCCTATTAACTGAAGCTTTTCTTTCAAGTCTTTAGCTTTCATCTTCACTAAACTTTTGTAAATAAACTATAGGGAGTGCAAGTGTGACGTCAGTCCTTGGAATTCTTCAGTCACGTGACTCGATTTGGTTCCAAACAAGTCTTCTCGCCTCGGGATTTAACATGGTTCCAACGTAGGGATGGAATAAAATCGCTTTGTATAAGCCCAGTGTTTATAACACATTTAGGATGTGAAATTGTTTAGTTCCTCACTGCTCAAGAAGGAGCCAAAACAGCGATTTAGACATCTATCGTTTTCCCAAAGAAAGAAAGATCCGCGAACGATGGCATTCTTTTGCTAAGTGATTAAAAGTGATTAAAAAGCGTTCTAATATTAATGTATAAATTATATAATGGGATTAAATGTCTTAATAATAGTATCAATTACACAAATTACCATAATAATTTAAGAGATGTCATTTTTACTGGCCGCCCGTTTCAACGTTACTAGTACGTATATTGCGTGGTTCCAATGTTTGGAACCAGCGATCCCATTTCCTAGGCTCTCGGCCCGTTCATCGCGCAAATGACGTCAGCTGTGACGTCGTCACTTGCACTCCCTATAGTGCGTTTCAGAGCAACTTGAGTGTATTGGAACAGTTACGCAACCTTTTCACGCCCTGATGTGACGTCGCATAGAAAAGTAGTGCGGCGTAAGTTGTTGTAATTGGTGAGAAATAGTAACATCCAAAATGGCTGAAGCTGCTTCGTCTTCGCTTCCAACGTTAGTCACCTCATCTTCACCAGCTCGTTATTGTAAGCGACATCGTCGAGGCATTGATATTGGATCAACTACATATTATTCGGTCCCGTAACTGTTCTAACACACTCAAGTTGCAATGAACGCACTATAGAACAAAATTCATAAACCTAGGGGATGCCATCTGGCGGATAGATTTGGCATTTAAATCAACTTATATATCGTGATTAACGTATTATGAAGGGTCAGAACTGAAACAATCAATGTAAACTAAAGCTGGTACTGTGTTTACTACGTTAGCCATAATAAACGCAATCATATTGCAGTTCTTACATAATAGGATATGAATGAACCATAAAGTATTCTGCAATTAAAGTGATCTAGAGAATTGTTATTGTGTCTGTGGTTGACTTAAGTGATTGACCTCAATTAATTTGTAATAGCGCCACATAATCACTGTAATTAAGACTGTTGAGTACGGAAACATGTACAAACCTTAGTTTTTGTTAAGGGTGGATTCTAAATAATCAATTAATTTTACAATTGAATAATTGTATGAGTGACAAATAAAAGCATGTAAATAAACTGAATTTAATTTTTTTAGCCATTGTAACTTTATTGGGTAATTCAAATTCGAACTGGGAGGCTCGTCACACCCCTATTGGCGATAAAATAATAGCCTGTATCTTACATCTCTCGATAAATAGACCAAAGCGTCATCCAAGGTTGATTTGTCGCCTGCCAAATAGCGTTTATTCAGTTTTCTGCTGTTGGTTCGTCTCTCTGCAATGTGTCTTGGAAACAAAGTGTGAACTCGGGCCTTATGACGGCGGACTACAGAAAGAATAGATAATAAAAACAGAAAAAAGATGACTTTTTAAATGATATTTACATTTGCAATATTTCTACTAAAGAATTTTTTTATTTTGTCCCTTTATTTCAGTATTAAAGTCACCCTTGCAAAAACGAAAGATGTCCTTGCTGCTCATTAATATTCCTAAGAATAAATTTTTTTGGTTGCTCAAGAAGCTTGATAATTGCCCATCACAGCGCAACTGTAAACTTTCTACATCTTAGTCACATAATGGATTCTCTTCTGTATACTTAGGAATTTTTGCTAATTTGTTAATCACAGTTATTGAAATTAAACATCCCCCAATTTTGAAGGCTGTTGAGGGTTTTTTTACTGGCGCAAATGACGCGAAACTGAACACACTGCAGACGATGCGTTTGCGATTTATTGAATAAAAAATATTGGTACAAAAGGTCTGTAGCAAGATTACACTCTCTTGTGCATTAATTGAGACTAGCGACAACACATGCAAATGATGAGCCCAATAAATAGAGGGAGACATGCTCAGTGATCCCAGAACTGCAACAATGTCAATGCCTACAGGACACGAAATTCATGTATGGGAATACTGACAATTCGCTATAAGATAGTTCGCGACGGACAATTCGTTCCAGCCATTTATAATTCGATTTATGGTTATAGAGGTGAGTCATTTAACCTGGAATTTTCGAATATCTCGAAAAATAGCATCCTACAAAAAAAATGTCCGAAATCAAAAGTGAGTTATTTCGCGAAGGCTGCTTTGGCAGCTTTGGACCCTCTTCTGGAGTACGATAACGTCCGCCCGCACACGAGTTAACCACACACCAGAGGCGTTGCAGCGTCTACAGCTCAAAGATGAAAAATTGCAGTTCAAAAATAAAAGACTTTGCACATTGCGACTTTCACCACTTCCCAAAGAAGAAAGAGTCCCTTAAGGGACATGAGTTGGTTCTGACGGCGAGGTAAACGCTGCCATTCAATCCTGGTGTCGACAACAACTCCGGAATTCCTCTCCGACGGGTTCACCCAACTAGTCACGCGTTGGCGCAATGCTTGGAAAGGGATGGGGACTATGTCGAAAAGTGAATAGTGCATTACATAGAGGACAAATGTGAGTATAAGATACAAAAAGAATTTTGAAAATCGGTTAACAAATAAAAAAGTTACAGCCATGGAGACCTTATTTATATATCGCCCCTCGTACTTTTGATTTCGGACATTTTTTCCGTAGGATGTTTTTTTTCCCGAAATCTTCTAAAATTCCAGGTTAAATGACTCACCCTGTAACCTAAAATTGGAAAAAACGTATTTTCATTATTTCAGCAAAAAAATTTTATTTTAATTTTAAAATAATTTTATAATTTTTTTTAATAATGAGCGATGTTCTTTAAGTACGCTAATTTTATGGTTATTAAAATTATAGTATATTAAAATGATCTTACAAATTTTTCGGAACCAGTTGTCTGTAACCCACCGGGCCGGCTCACTGAAAACACATGGCTATGCGCTGCGTGCTCAAGAGTGTGCTTCCCCTTCCTCTTCCCCTTCCCAACGGTGTGCTTCACTGCAATTCAAATGTGTTAGAAACCTCAGCCAACCTGGCCAGCTTAATCTGACCGCGAGTGACTCTTTCTCGCCCATTTTCTCAAAATCTTTCAAGGGGAAGGGTGTGATTAAAAATTGTTTTTAGACTAATTTGGTGTTGCTCTACAGGATAGCAGTTGGAAACTTTTCTCTATCTTTAATAGTTTTCCAGTTAGCAAATAGATGACCTTAAATTTCGGGGTCATTGTCAAATTTGAGTGCGGCAATGAATCCTCCCCCCCCCCCCCATACCTATAAACCACACTCATCAGATCTCGCCTACCTGGTAGCTTTGAGATATCTGCCATGTTACCAGACTTTTTGGACACCCTGTATATCTAAGCAGCATATCTGTGATCACCTAGCCCTTTTTTGGCGGTCATTTTCCACAGCTATCTCACCAGCTAGCTGACCTGGTGAGATATACAGGGTGTTTATAATTAAAGTGACACCATTTAGACCCTTCTAGCGGCCGTTCTGGTAATCAGATTTTGACGAAACTTGAGATATATGTTATACAGACCATGGGGAAGAGAATTTTGCAATAAAAAATTAGTTCACATTTGACCGCTACGTCAAAATATGGCGCATGAATAATAACAAAAACAAGTTAGAAGCAGAGAAATTTATAAAATCAGAGCATTTATTCAATGTGCATTCCATTTGTGTCAATGACATGTGCAGAGTGCATTATTGCATGGTCCACAGTAGAGCGAAGGGTTTCCTGAGGAACATGGCGTGTTCAAATGGCGTGTTATGCTTGCTTTCAATTCAGGGACAGTCCGTATTCTTCCTCCATATACATTATCTTTCAAATATCCCCACAACCAGAAGTCACTAGCCGATGGTTTAAGTCCGGTAAACGAGGAGGCTATGCAGTTGGAAAAGTTCTCGAAATCACCCGATCATCTCTAAAATGAACATGAAGCAGTTCCTTCACTTGTCGTGCAATGTGGGGTGTTGCACTCTCTTGCAAAAAGACAGTAGTGTCTAAACATTGTCTTTCTTGTAAAGTAGGAATGATTTTCTGCTGCAGAAGTTCGCAATAACGAGCACCAGTGATTGAACATCTTTTAGTGCCTTGAGAAGTGTTCTCTTCAAAGAAGAAGGGGCCAAGAATGAAATGTGAAGTGAATCCGCACTATACAGTCACGTAATCAGAGTTCACAAGCTTTTCATGCACAACCATCGGCTTTTCAGTACCCTAGATGCGACAGTTTTGAGCATTCACTACTCCTTCTAGTGTCAAATGCACTTCATCTGACCACAAAATGTTCCATGGCCATGCATTATCGACAGAAACTGGGAAGCAAAATCAGTGCGTTTTTCCGGATCTTCTTGAGCAGCTTGCTGAAGAATATTGGGAACTTGAAGCATTCTCCACTACAGCAGCAGTCTCATTTGCAATTCGTTTCCGTCCTCTCCCTGGCAGGACACCCAACTCACCAGTCTCTTCAAATTTCTTAATCATCTTTTTTAAACCATTAATGGACATAGGCCCATTTCGCAAGTTTTTCAAACGTCGATATTCTCTTAGTGCAGCAGAAGCATTATTGCAGTTCTGGTAAAACAACTTCACCAATAAAGCTCGATCCTTTTTAGCTAAAGCCATCGTGAAGAATGACTTTACATTTAATTTCACTGTCATTTTAAAGCTTTTCTAATTTTACATCTCATTTGCATAACGTCTCTGATTGAGTAAAAATTCTCAGATAGTTTCTTACATGACTAGCGCCATATTTTGACGTAGCGATCAAAATGTGAACTAATTTTTTTATTGCAAAATTCTCTTCCCCGTGGTCTGTATAAGATATATTTCAAGTTTCGCCAAAATCTGATTACCAGAACGGCCGCTAGAAGGGTCTAAATGGTGTCACTTTAATTATAACCACCCTGTAGAAGGTCTTGTACCGATGCACGGGTCTCCAGCCACTATTTTCCTGAAGCTTGGCCTCTTCGTTCACCTGATCTCACCCCAAGTGACTTCTAGTAATGGGGCCTCTTAAACGATCGGGTTTACCGCGAAAACCCGTACCTGCTACAGATGAAAGAGAAAATTCCTCGGCATGTTCTAGGGATTAATCGGGACTTACTACGTTCACCTGTGGAAAATACGGTTTATCGCATGGAAAGCGTTCTACTAAACACAAGGGGGGCATATTTTTGAAAAATGGAAGGAAAAATTCTACGACCTGAATTCAAAATAGGAACCTCGAGTGTCATATGCTCGACCCCTCTACCAATTGGGCTATTGCACAGACACCCGTACAGCCATGCTGCCACTAATTGTCTTTAAAGACAACCAAGTTGTCAAGGTGGAAAGCCCAATGGGTAGCGGGCACCCGGCTCACAGATCGAGAATATCAATCTTTCTTTCCATTATTAAAAATAATATCATCACCTGATGTTTGGAGGTTCATCTCCAGATTATGTGAGTTCATCAAACCCGAAATACTTATCCGGTATTTCTTTTTTATTTTCGTCCTTGCGGATTAGAGGTATTCCTTTTTGATTGTTAATTTTACTTCGCATTAATTTCTAACAATTGAAATCGGAAGTTGAACACGCCCAGTCAAACTTTCGTTGGACAGATATAAATGAAGTTTGATATGATCATAAAGTTGCCCTTTAATGATAATAATGCAGCATGGACAGGAGTGAACAGCAGAAAGAAGAAACTCTAGCCACAGAATTTTAGTAAATATTTAAGTATGAAAAATAAGAAGATCCATTTTAGAAAAAGTGCATGCCCTATCACCAACCATATGCTTCCGGTGAAGGAGAACTCCTCTTGTAATTGTAAACCGGTTCATTGCTCATTTTCCTAAGATATTTTTGGAATGAAGAAACTTATATGTCAATGATATGATAGTTCTAAGAATATAAAATTTTTTACTATTATAAATCTAGTTGTGTGTAACTATTTTAGATGATAAAATGCTGTTTTTATAACGACTGCAAATTGTGTATAACAGTACGTTTCGTTAAAACTCGGCGGGATTTTTAGTTTCAATAAAGTTTTAAACCATTAAAATTCTCTATACAACAAAGAAACTGCTTACGAGAATACAAAACACCGTCGAGGCAAGTTAATATAAAAGATTCTTCTTTTTATAAAAAAGAGGGGAAAAAATGAAAGATTCTTTTTATCTTACTTACCTTTAATAATTTCTGTCCCGATACCACCTACAGACAATGGAATGCATCAATCACTCAACGACGCATGAGCAGAATAAGCTTCCTTTATCTCGCGAAACCCTCGAGGAAATTAATTAACGATTCAATAAGGTGAAGGGGAGAAAAAAGGAGAGGAAAAAAAGAATTTTTAAACTGAAAACTTTTTTTAATGTACAAAGAAAGGAGGGAAAGGGGATGGAGAGTGAAGGTAGCTTCTGGCAGCGGAGATAAAACGAGGTCCGATTGTCCGTCTCTAATTAAAACCAATTCGCACGTTAATTATTGCGCGAGCCGCCCACCAGGGGAGCAGCCAACCACAGGGCGCCTATCTCTCAAGGGGACCTCAATTAACGGCAGATTCTTCTATGATGCTGCATTAGAAAACTTTTATATGCCCCTTGCCTTTATCATCAGGCTAAATCTTTATCTTTTAATATTTTTCTTTTATTTTGTCTTTAAACTCTGCTAATTTAACACTGATTGGAAATTTCGGTTCAATAGATAATAGCGGAAGACCTCATTTACCCGGCGAACTCGACAGTAGGTGAGAATAATGATGTTAGTACATGAATTAAAAGATAGCTATTATCAGTAATCTGCTAAACTCCAAACGAGAATGATTTTTTTCTGCGCTGTTTTGAGGTTTCTGGAAATAACTGGCTATTCAGTTTGTATGCACTAATAGAACTTTTATGCAATTAATTTGATAAACCTGGATAACTTGAAAATAATTAATTTTAGAGAAAAATGATTCAGAAAAAAGTAGTATGCCTTTGAGGTGGGGGGAAAAAGACAGCATTATTATTAATAGGATTGTTTTGTGTCCATGTTACTTACAAACAGAAGGTTGATTCATCTTTATGGAACGATTTTGAAGCTAAGTAATTCTGATTGGCTGCAGTTACAACCCCTACTGAGATATGCAAATGGTTACATTCTGCAAACTGACGATGGCTGTTCCTCATTTTTCGCTAACATGGCACATCGAGCTGACCGGTTTTGGGCAGGCTACGCTATATGGAAAAATCTATTCGGACACCTGATAAAACAAGCAAACTTTGTTTGCGATTCAAATTAGACGCATGCGCCTTGTTTCATTCTCCCATATACGAGACATTTTTTAAAGTAAGCACTGTTTTGTAATAAAAATAAGCTAATATATATCTATATACCTTTAACTATTTTTCCACATAGCTTTCAAGTTTATTTAAACATTTGTCAAAGCGCTTAATGAGCTTTTGCTTGTCCACTTCATAGAAGTCTGCCGCGGGTTTGCTTTACAGGAGGAGTGGAAAAGAATTCCGCAAGCAATTTTCCAGACCTTAGTAGAAAGCATGCCACGAAGGATAGCTGCTGTCAGTAAAGCAAAAGGTGGCCCAGAATGTGTTAATTTAATGAAAATAAAAGCTAAACGTCTAAACCAAGCATGTGTTCGAATACTTTTTCCATATAGTGTATGTTACGAAAAGTTGGAGGGTTTTTATCTCTAGCAGTAAAATAAATTTATTATTCAAAGCATAGTTTATTTGTAATGAATTTTTTAAATGTTTCACGGACCTACGTATAACCCTATATTTTTTATTAGAATAAGTATCTTATATATCAACAATAGTTTCTGGCTTCTGTTCTCTGATATAGTTTTAATTAATTTGCTTTACACGGGTTTAAATTCTGTTAATAAAGTGTTATCTCTAATATACATGGTGAGTCAAAAGTTACTCGACATAGCTGTATTTCGGAAATGGTATGTAAAATGAACGATTTGTCCATGCTACCAGGGAATATGATAGGTGCTCTATCTTTTGGGGCAGGTTTGGGATTCATTTTCTTAAATAAGAAGGGAGTCATATGTGGCATATCAAATAACACCAGTTTTTTTTCTCAGTTCATTCCTGCAATCGGATTCCAGTTATCTGTTGTGGTTCACAAGTTACTGACAAAAACACTGACAATTTTCCAATCAAAAGCGCACACAGAAAACTGTGTTGCAGCAGCCCAAGGATGTGTCCAATGCGTTGTCCCTGCTGCTGGGCCGACAGAGCTCAAGGCAGTTTTTTCTGAGGAGTTCATTCCTGTAAGCGGATTTCAGTTTTCTGTTGCGGTTCACAAATTATTAAAAAAAATCATTGATACTGTACCATTGTCTGTTGCTGGTAATTGGAAGTATCACTAATGAAGGAGGAGAGAAATGAGCTGATCCTGATGTCCGGGGAACGCCCCTACCCTACATCCATTGCTGCTGATTTCAACGCCCGGCACCCCGAAAAAGAAGCCATCGTGCACAGTACCATCGCATATGTGACATCACATTTCAGAGCTACTGGGACTGTGGAATATAAAGCTTGTACAGGCTGGCCAAAAACGTCAACCGATAGGGGAATTTTAATAATGGTGTTGGCAAAATTGACAAATAACCCACAACGCAGAACAAGACGACTTGCATCTCTGAGTGTGGACCCAGCCAATCATCCATTCAAAGTTCAAATTTATTATCTGGTGTGGAATAGGAGGCACACGTTTAATTGGACCTATTTTCATAGACGGTACCTTAAATGCTGATGAGTACTTGCCAATGTCACAAAATATTGTGTTTCCGTCATTGTTGACTAAAGACGGCAGTTTCCCAACAGGATAGTGCACCATCACACTACGGACGTAATGCTCATCATTGGCTGGATGGGCAATTACTCGGTCATTGGATTGGCCGTCGGGGTTCAGTGGAGTGGCCATCACGTTTCCCAGATCTCACACAGCTAGATTTTTACTTGCAGGGCCAGTTGGAACAACTTGTGCATGCTGTGAAAATCTAAAGCAAAAGTAATCTTCAGCAAACGCGTCTTAAAGGCCTGTGACAGCATTATCCCCGACATTCTTGTGGGCGTGCATAATGAATGGATAAAGCTCCTTGAGCTGTGTCCGGTGGTCCGGGTACACATATCACGTCGCTTATTCTGCATTGCATATCGCAGTTTCTTCGCGTTCAGAAAACGAATCACAGAACGAATTTCACACTTGCGAGTGTCTTATTTTCTGAGACAATGTAAATGCTCCTCACGAAACTTTGAAAATAGCCCCAATACGATGGCAACAAATCACCACTCTCACGCATGCGGACAATCACACTGTAGCGCTACGGAGGCAATGTTTAAAAACGGAACTTACTTTCTGGATAGCCCTCGTTTTATATAAAATTTATAAAATATATTATATTTTGCCTTATTCAAAGGTGCAGGCAGTGCCTTAATTGTTATTCTTTGCCGATAACAAAAAAATAAATATATCATAGTAAAAAATATGGCATTTAAATTAATATAAAAACATTTACCATCTACAGGGTGAGCCATAAGTCCCTTACCACCCATTATACAATTCGTGTTTGTGGAAATTGACGGACAACCACCATGTAGGGACATATTAGGCCTAGGAGAAAGTCATATGTTCGCAGGTGACAGGACGGCGGCCATCTTGGATGCACCGTAGAGTTTTAAATAGGAAGGGGGTCATGGGACACAAGATTTCGGGCTAGAATTTCCCAAGGAAAACAACGGTATAGCCCGTTTGTTCATTTCTTAATTCTTTCTACGGTTACAGGCATTCCAAATGGCGATTCTCACTGTTACATATGGTGCTCCACGTGCTCTACGTGAACCCCCTCCTGTGCTGTTTAATTTTCATCTGTTTCAGTCGTGGGTCTTCCACACCTGGATTTGTCAGCTACGGATCCGGCATCCATGAACTTCTTGAGGAGCCGTGCAACACTAACAAGGGGCACAGGTTGTCGATCAGGGTGCAGTTCATTGAATTCTACTACTACAGCCCTTGCACTCCTCCCTCCCTGCATGAATTTTGGTTATTTGAAACATAATGAACTAGACTTGCATAAAAAAATAATAATTAATTTAGTAAAAGAATAAAAACTTAGGTTTAAGAGAAGATAACAATGCACCATATGACTTCCCCCTAGGGCTAATATGTCACTACATGGTGTTTTTTCCGTTAATTTCCACAAACACGAATAATACAAGGGGTGGTAAGGGACTTATGGTCCATCCTGCATTTTTAATAAGCTTACCTTTGTTTATTTCAAAATGTTGAGAGAAAGCTGTGTACCTTAATACTTACGGATAGAAAATTTAGGAGAATTATTGCTCCTTTAATTAATCAAATAAACATATATATTTATAAATTTGAAATTTAATTGAATAATAATAAAAAATTAATTCATATCATTTTGAATCAAAATGAAGATGAATATTAGGAAAGCAACTTTATAAAACTTTTGAATTTGGGAGGTAAACATGCACGATATCCGCGTAGTTGCTGGATTAATTGAATATGTCCAGTGCACAGCAACGTTAACGAATACACATTTTGTAAAAAACATGTTTAAATGCACAGGAAAGAGAGACAAAAATATTTGTAAATACTTTTGATAGTTCTAATTATTTTATTTAGGGCCCAAAATTTAATTTTCTAGTTATGATATCGAATTTTCATATTTTTGAAATTAGTAAAAAAAAATATAATTATGATATCGAATATAATTTTTTTGAAATTAGTAAAAAAATGAACATAAAATTATAACTATGAAAAATAAGTTAGAAACATAGGTTCAAGTTACATCCGAATATGTTCAATGTGATTTATACATACTTGGTCCTTTGTAATTAAATATTTTATATTAACTGAACAAAACCAATGCATACAGTATGCTTAAGGAAAGTCAACAGTAAAAGCTTTGTGTTTAAAAAAAATTAACGCAAAGAAACAAGTCAAAGTGCTTAAAGTTATTCTTTTCCATTCCATCATTGGCGTTTTAATTTTTTTTTTTCTTTTTAAATTAAGATGTCGCAACTAAAGAGCTCCGCGAATATTTTTGGAGTCCCACTAATGTGTTCGCAACATACCAAAGGACTCTTACACACTTCCCTTAGTTTTCCTCTTCTTTCCTGTCTCCACCCCCTTTGCCTTTCCCAAATGTTTTTTCTTCGACGAAGCATCTTAATTGTGCTAAGAACTCCATTTAGAGCGGCTTCAAAAAATAATCATACTAAAGGGTAATCACGCCTATTTGGGGGTTTAATTTATCTTGAAGTGGTTCACTTCGGCCTGTCAGGTAATAATTAGTGAATTAAAACGGTCCTTGGAAGGTTGGCATTCAGCAGTGCCCGACTGCCAATTGTTGTTCGGATGAACATTAGTGGCTCCCGCCGACCCTCCCCTTCATTCCAGGAAAAGTAAACAAAAAAGTATGATCTTACTTTTTAAAAAAGTAAATTGTGTTCTATGCAGTTTGAAATTTTATGCAAAAGAAATATTTAACATCTTCGATGTTATGGCTATTTAGCGCTTAAACGGTGAACCCAATATTGGGGTGGGGGTGTAAAAAAGAAAAGGATTTAATTTCGAATAGCAATTTAATTTTAAAATTCCTAATTTAATTGTTAGAATTATTATGAAGATTTATAATTTTTAGGTTTGTGAGTTCGAATGTGTTAAAACTGATTTTGAAACCTGAAAACGATACCAAAGCATTCATTGTACACAAAAAAAGATGTATTCATCGAAATTTATATTTGATAGAGAAATGTTGCATGACTCTGTACATGTATTAAAAAGTTTATTAAATATGACCACATGCAGTACATCTGATATGATTAGAGTATTATTTTAAGAATGGCGTTTTTTCATACACGCGTTCAGAACTTCCTTCCAGGCATTGATGCATAATACTTTATGTAATAGCCAATTTAAACCTATTAAATTGATTATTAAATATCGTCATTATCAATTTAATTACATTCAAGAAATTACTATAAAATACTAACTATAAAGAAGTAAAGCAGAAAATGGACTGACTAGTCTCTGGAAAGTAAAAGCAGAGAATATTTTTTGCACAATGAAACTATTGTGCTGATAGCTGCCTGAATCAAGTAGCATTGGGTCGATACCCGATACTGTAGCGAGTATTTCGGCGATATCGGTATCGGTGGTATCAAGTAAAATTAAAAAGAGCCAGTAACGGTGATATGATCAGTACAAGCCGCTTAGTATCGGATCCGCACAATCGAGGAAAAATCGGGACCAGTTAATAAAAAAATTAATTAAAATGCACACCCCACACAAACAAGCAAACTCAAAACACCAGGAGAATTAAAAGAAGAGGAAATCAGTAGTGGAAAAAGTAAACAGTGAGAGGAAAAGAATGAGAACAGTTTAGGCAGGAAGCGAAAGCCGCCATTTGAAGTAAATGAGCAGAGAACGGAGGGGGATTTCGAAACTGTGACAGAAGTGAACGGTAAACCGAGGCGGGGAGGGGGGGTGATCAAAGTATCAAAGTTTGCCTTTATTGGATGGTTCACAATGAGTGTAACAAGCCTTGCCGCTTTGTTGGTAGGTCATTTTAAGTGATTACTGGTATATAAACCTAGGTCCTGTTTCACTTAATTACTGAACTATAAGAGATCAAAGTTTTGAAAGTGTAGTAGTGAATTCATACATGTAACTACCATTTAAACCGTAAAATACAGTTCATTAACAGTGACTTGTTTGTTGACATTAAAATTCGTGTTTATGATTCGATTGAGTTGTCTGCTCAAGAGGCGCATTTTGAGAACTTGTTATACTACGTGAAATAAACCATTAAGAAATGACATAACAAAGTACCGAAAGGCTAAACTAAACCAGTCGCGGAACAGTATTTACCAATTGGTGAAAACAGTAATTAATAATGCACGTCCCCACAGAGATCGGACGTATCTTTGAACCAATTTGGATTATCATTAATTTTACGTTATATTCATTCATGATATGTCATTCCAAGTGGTTTGATATATTACATGCCATATCTTATTATTGAAAATTTTTGAGGGTGTCATAAGGATACTATTAGAGCACGTGCCACTGTATCCATTATGCCAGTTCATTCGCGGAACCATATTTATCAATTGACGAAAACAGTAAAATTAATAACCACTTATAGCTTGTCTTCACGATTTGTTTGATCCATTACTTAATATATCTTCCCATTGAAAATTGCTAGGTGGGAAAATAGAAGTACCATTTGTGCACGTGCCAATGAACCGATTTAGATAATATTTGTGATTGGTTCGTGCCATTAACCATATTCAGCGACTGACGAAAACAGATTTTGAAAATCTTTCATAACCTCGGAGGAGTTAGAGTTACAGACACATTTCACCACACTGATAGCATAAAGCACCTTTCGGTATATAATAAACCATTAAGGAATGACATAACCAAGTACCGAAAGTTTAAACTAAAACCAAACGCGGAACCATGTTTTTGACCACCCTATGTTAACATTGTAAGTTTCTAATGGACCATAATGATACCATTAAACCTCGTACCTTTAAACCAATTTCGACTATCATTAATTTTACGTTATATTCATTCATGACACATCATTTCAATTTGTTTGATATATTACATGCCATATTTTAACATTGAAAGTTCCAATGAATCATCAGGTAAAGTTGCCTAATATGGGGAAACGTTTTTCAAAATCCCATAGAGCACCAAAGAAATAGAGATTTTTGCTAGCGTCCAACGCCATTATATACTTACTATCATGTAGATTAACTTGCAATAGTTTTTTTTTTTTTAATGTTAGTCTGTTTGGCGTCATTTCAAGATTTATGGTTAGTCGTTCCTAATGTGGGGTGGTCTCCATATACGGGGTACCAATGGTTCCTAAAATGGGGATGCAAACACAATGAAGAGTTAGGCTTTCACCTAACTTTAAATTAGTTCACAAGTTTATTAAGTTAATAAGGTAATATGGTAACATGGTAACAAGGTAATATGAACATGATTAATTATTCAAGTAGGCTACATTTGTTGCAGATAAACACATTATCCTCAGCACCACTGCATAGAGAGTGTGCCTAGTTGGGTACCGCCTAGTTGTTGCACAACATTGCGTTGAACCCACTCTTTTCCATTTGTGTCATTTGAAAATAATCCGTTACAATATGAACATTCAGCATCACTGTCGCAATCATTAAGCTTATATAGGGTCACATCAGAATCCGTAGACTCTGGAGCTTTTTTATTTTGTTTTTTAAGCTTCTTCTCCTTGGTTTTGGTTAAGCTTTTGTTCTTTGTGATGTTTCTTGCAGATGTTTGTTTTTTGTTCTTAAGCTTTCCTTCCAAATTAGCTTTATATAGGGAGCCTGTAACTAAGGCAGCACGGCCTCTTCTCCTTCCACGTTGGCTTGGCCCAGCCATTGAAGTCGATGGTAGCGGAGAAATGTTGGTTGCAAACACTGAACAAACATTCTACAAGCGTATTCCATTATGGGGTATCCCATATTGCAAAATCGAAACAACCCCATTTAGAGGCCGAAATGAGATTTCTGATAGGTGTGGCATGTGTTACCCTACTAGGTAGAGTGTACACCAGCACAATAAGGGAATCTTTAGGTGTTGAGCCGCTACTTCTCCGCATTGAGAGATCTCAGTTGCGCTGGTATGGCCACGTGATACGGATGCCGCAAACTAGTCTTCCTAGGCAGTTGTTATTTTCCAAGCCGGTGGGTAAGAGACCAAGGGGGTCGGCCTAGAACCAGGTGGCTAGACTACATGGAGAATCTGGGTTCGAGTCGCTTGGATATTACCAGGGAGGACATGCGCCTGATGGCGGAAGATCGCGATCGCTGGAGATCCTCCATAGGGCTGCTGCCCCCGCGACCCTAACGGATAAGCGGGTTTGAAAAGTAAGTAAGTTATATTGTTTCATAATCCGTTCTATTTAGTGTGTTGACCGAGAACATCCTGAATTGTCAACGCATATATCCTAAGCAACAGTATTTTCTAATACTTCACATAACAAAAAATATAACAATTAAAGGGCTTATCTCGGCAATAACTCGTTGTGTTGGAGAAGGTGGAAAACCTTTGCGCGGCGACGCAGGAAACGAACGTAGCTAGTTCCTACTTATGAAAGGTTAGAACCATTACTTCCCCCTACCGTGATTTCCAGCTTTAAAAAATTACTTCTTTTACTTTGGCGATTTGTAAGTACCCCATATTAGGAACCTACCCCATATTACGCAACCTACCTTAATGGTTCAACTAAACCAGGTTCCATGAAACCAATTTCAACTATCATTAATTTTACGTTATATTCATTTATGGCACATCATTCCAAGTTGTTTTATATATTACATGCCATATTTTTGCATTGAAAGTTCCAATGAACCACAATGGTCTCACTAAACCAGGTTCTTTTGAACCAATTTCGACTATCAATGATTTTACGTTATATTCATTCATGATACATCATCCCAATTTGTTTGATATATTACATGCCATATCTTATCATTGAAAATATTTGAGGGTGTCATAAGGGTACCATTAGAGCACGTGCCATTGTTTCGATTTCAACCATTTTCTAATGGTTCTTTCCCGGGACCATATTTATTAATTGGCGAAAATAGTAATTTATATCCACTTCCACTCGTCATTAGTATTTGTTTGATATACATACGTCATTTATGAACTTTCCGCACCAGCAGTTCATTAAATTCAAAGGGGTGAGGAAGTTTCTAAATAAAACAGTATGGTGCTTTGTTAATAAATAGTACTGTACGACGTAACAATGATGCAGCGCGTTTATTCAAAAGCACATTATTGCTGTAGAGCTAGGTATTTTAAAACAATGCCCTAATCAAAGACCATTTCAGTCTATCCCACTTATCAAAATAATGAACTGTGCCATTTCTTGAGATTAAATGACGTATTCGCTAGGTTTAAAGCAAACTTCGCGTTATGTTTAGACTCTTAACATTTGAGTTTTGAACATTTTGGACAAGGAATTTTAAGTTTGGAATTTTAAGTAATTATTGTCCTTCCATTTAGAACACCCTGTATATTGTTCAAAGAAAAAAAAAAGCGACGCCACATCAAAGACCTCAAGATAGATGAAAACACTTTGAAGTCCTAGGCAGACGCAGCCATGGCGCCTTGTCAAATAATAATATTTTGAACACTTAAATTCAAGTGCACTTAACGACAGGAGCAAGTTTTCTGGCACTCCAGTTAAAGACTATTTCCCCCTAACAAATGCTATTTTTAATGTTCTAATGTAATTAGCTTCATGATACGGTCAACAATGGCAATCTGCATTATAGGAGCCATTAAAATCATCCTGAATCTGGCACCGAAGTAGTGTCATAGAAGTTTGATTAAGGAATGCAGTCAAGCAATCAATACACTTTTCCATTATTCTGACATAAAATTATGTAATTAAGCTCTTAAAGCAGACCATTTAGCAGCTAAATTTTAGCTGTTCATCTGAACATTATCTGATAATTATAGTTAAATATAATTAACTATAGCAATTACTATAAGTTACACAGTGTATACAAACAAAATCTAAACAAAAAATGAAATAATTATAACGAATGGCAAAATAATATTTTCTTTTTAAAAATTTTTGTAAAGTCTCGTTTATGGCACACTTAATCCTAAAGAGGCGTATTTAAAGAAGTATTCATGAAATATTTATCCAGAAATGATCATAATGAACATTTGAGATTCTGCAATGGCAGTGTTATAGAAAGTTGCAAATCTAATGTGCTCCATTACATTAGGTTATTTAGACAAAGCTTTGTCAAGTTTGATTTCCTGTTAATTATAATTTCCAAAAAAATTCTTTCAGTTCACCTTGATTTAAAGATGTACTTCAGAACATGCCTTAATTCTTTCGATGCTGTCGACCGATCTTTAGTAGTTGCGTAGAGGATTGACTTGATTCAGCAGAAAGTTCTCTTGTTTACATTTCCAGGAACATTTTTTATACATGACAGTTGAAATTTTTAACAGATACAGAACAGATACATGTCTCAAACTTTTACTATTCTTCAGTGTAATCACCAGCATTGTGTACAACTCGTTACCACCAATGTTCCAGTCGTAAAATGCCGTTCGCAGTGCCAGTTTTATTGATAGTTGAAATGGCGGGTTCTGCAGAAAATGTCGCCGCTTTTTTCTCAAAGGATTGTTTTGCAAAAATGGACTCTAATACAAAGCATTAGCAGTTTCCACTGTGTATGCTATGCCTTGGTTTAAAATTATTACTGTCGTGCATGAGAATTACCATAACTTAATGACACAACTCGTTCGATTTCTTTGGCTCTTGCGATATGGGTCATGTCCCGCTCCTGTTTCGAAATATCGCGACAACATGCATTTCAGAATGAATAGATGACAGAAATTGTGGACACGGATTAACAAAACCAAACAGAAACCACTAATCCACAAAAAATATTTATTGGTACGGATGTGCATTTCGGCAGCCAAGCTGCCCTCGTCAGCGTATACAAAGGTGATCAGAACAGTTCATTCTTAACAGTTCATTCTGTTCTGATCACCTGTGTATACGCTGACGAGGGCAGCTTGGCTGCTGAAATGTGCATCTATACCAATAAATATTCTTTGTGGATTAGTGGTTTCTGTTTGGTTTTGTTAACATGCATTTCATTAGACCGTTACTACACTTTCGATAACATGCTCTGTTTTCTCGTTACTACACTTTCACGATCATGTGAAGTGGGAATGGAGAGTCTATTTGCTCTGAAGTAAACTAAATGTGTAAATAACGTTTCGTATAAACGACATCCTCCCACTACATGGCGTCTCAATATAAATGTTGCCATATTAATGTTCCAACCATCGTATAATGTAATTGCAAAGAATAAACTTGTGTGGCTGAAAGAGACTTCTTTTGCAAAACTTTATGGAAATTTTCATTTCTCAGTACATGAGAAGATCCATTAGTCCCACTTGCTTACTCGCATAACTACACTATGTGATCAAAATGTCCGGACACATGTAATTTTGCACTACAACAACGATTGCATAAATTTAATATGGTGTTGAACATCCCGTTGCTTTTACTAAGGCCACTACTCTCCGATGAACACTTTTCACCAGACTTTATTAGACAGCTTCAGGAATTTTCTTCCATTCTTCTTGAAGAGTGTTCATGAGTTTAGTCGCAGATGTTGGGCGATATGGCTTAGCCCGTCGTTTTAATTCATTTTACACATTTCAATGGGCTCAATTTCACGACTCTGTGTGTAGTGGCCTTACAGTATAAGAGATGGACAATAGAATGGATTACAGTATAATAGATGGACAATGGACAATAAGTGGCGGTAATTCTATTGTCCATCTCTTATACTGTAAGGCCACTACACATATTGTAAATAAGCACAGTATTATGATCCCTTCTGTATCCGATATTTCACGACTCTGAGCAAGCCAATCTATTTCTTCAACCCCTGTCTCCTCAAACCAACCCTGCATCTCTTGCTTTATGACAATGTAGTACTGTATTGTCCTGTTGGTACATGAATCGTCCAATGCTAAATTGTAGCCAGAATGGTGACAGTGCAGAATTGTTCAAAATATCAAGGTAATTTCCCGATATCATAGTCTCTGCCACTGGAACAAGTTGGTCTAATCCCAGCCAAGATAAGTGAGTCCAATACCACGGAACTTCACAGTCGGGCATGAAGCGTTCTCCTGACATTTGCCAAATCCAAACTCGACCATCTTGATCCTAAATTCGTCGCTCCAAAAAACATGTTTCTATCCGGGAAGCTACCCGCCATTCTAAACTTCGCTTCGCATTGATTCTGCTGATATGGGACTTAGGAATAGTAGCATGGCCATGGAAACTTAGGGTTCTCACTTTCCTTATGAACTATGGAAGCATAATGGCCAAGGAATGGTGATTATGCTTGCGGTATTTAAAGTCGCATTTCGGAATCCTGTAACAATTGAAGGGCTCGGGGCAATAAGGATGTAATCCACAGGAAGAAGTTCTTAATAAATGTAATAATTACTGCTTGTGAAATCCTTTTAGAGTATGTTTCAGTAACAATTGCACAAGTAAACTGCAATCACAGTAAAGCAAAACATCAATCATAAAGATTTACAGATATTTTAAAGATATAACATCACTTTTCTCAAAAAATTCTTCCTGTGGGTTACGTCCTTATTGTCCCGCGTCCTTCAGTTGTTTCATCTGAATACTCCCGACTGCATTGTTTCAGACGTGCTAGCATTCGACGATCTTTGTCTGACATTTTCTTTGGCCTGCCAGTTCGCATTTCACTGCCGTTGTTCATTGAGATTTCAATTTGACAATGATATCGCTTACAGTTAAACGGGTCATTTCCAGATCGACAGAAATCTCGCGTACAGACCAGAGACCTCCACTCTAGTGGTGTCTTCGCGCCGCCATATTGGGACTGGCAAGAAACAGCTCATTGCCTGAGGCAATGCATGTGAATCAATCGGTTTGGTTTGGTTTGTTTGGTATTAACGTCCTTTTCATGGTATAGGGGCGGCAAATTTCGTCTCGCAAGGGTTCTTTAACGTGCAGCCGGCAAACGACTACAAGGGACCAACAGCTTTACTTCCCTTCCGAAGGAAGTGCGTGATCTCAGGATTTTCCCCCTGAAAAAAATCTTCGTCGTGCTCGGCCGGGATCGAACCCGCGTCCTCGGGGATCAGAGGCGATCACGCAACCACTGAGCCACCGATACCGATGTGAACCAATCGCAAACAATTATTTTTTCTAATATCTATCTAAGATATCTGGATGAATTTATTGGGGGACCACCAGAAAAACTTACTCTATTAAACAAAAAAAAAAATAATCATCCAATTCGGTCCATCTGATAAAAAGTTATTTGGTGATAAATAAAGTTATTCTTAAACATAAATTTAAAAAAGAAATAGTTTATATGGAAAAGGAGGAAGAGATCATACAATTAACTAGGAAAATTCTCCTTTATAAATTATAATTTGAAAGTAAATGAAATAAAATATACAGTTCACCAATTATAATCCAAATTATTGTTGATTTGTACGAGATGTATTAATTATAATCTCTCCTAATAACTAACTGGACCACATTCTCACACATACTGGTCATATCGTTTTTTAAAAAGATCCATTACTTCAGTTCACAAGTAATTATAGTATTAGTTAATTGCTTATTACAATATGTGGATTAATAAATTGATTATTTTATTGAACTGAGAATTATTTCTTCCTTTTCTTTTAATTTAAAATTTTAAATTATTTGTCTTTTAAAAATTCGTTAGGCATTGAATCAGCTATTTGAAGTCATTAAAAGTATAGTTATCGTTAGTTAATGCCAGAGACAAATGAAAGAAAAGAGACTGGCAGTGCCCTATTCATTTCGCTGAGCGCTGCTGGTGCCAACGGAAGTGCAGCATTCGCCATGTTACGATGGGCAAAAACCTAAGGCGGCATATATTCTCAATGTAATTTCAGCTGTTTTTGTAGATGATTTCTGGAA
>JAHWFO010074832.1:1153060-1175773 GCA_023313115.1 Rhysida immarginata | reverse complement strand
TTCCAGAAATCATCTACAAAAACAGCTGAAATTACATTGAGAATATACGCCGCCTTAGGTTTTTGCCAATAGCAACATGGCGAATGTTGCACTTCCGGTGGCACCAGTAGCGCTCAGCGAAATGAATAGGGCACTGCCAGTCTCTTTCTTTCATTTGTCTCTGGTACAGACTTGTTGCATAGGTGACATCCTTTGAAACTCACTAAGCACTGTTGAGCGACCTATACTGCAATAGTAGGAATCACAAATGAATCCAGTAATGCGTTTATATTTAAATTTTCTTAGACATCACAGATATGTAAATTAAGATAGATAACAATATTTTGAAGGGGTGTCTAGAAAAGCTTGATCACACTGTATATTAATGTGTACTAATGCCATTGCCATTTAAAAATCGTTAATGTTCAAATAATGATTTTTGAAATCGTCTTACAGTTATAGATATGTAATTCGGAACTATAAAACTACTTAATTTGCTCAACTATCCGTTAAGAATATTTTTTAACAATGTAATACCGTTTCAAAAATTTATACGAGAAAAAAGGAGATTTTTTGTATCATTGTTTTCTACGTTCTACAATCCAAATTTGACATTCTTTGCCACAAAGGTCATTAAAAAAAACTCGCAGTGATTGTGCTTCTTAACTTTGTTTAAAACGTTAAAATTACAACAATTTTGCATTTTTAAAAAATTTATAATGTATTTTTTGACTTCTTAACAAGTGATTGAAATTAATGATTCTATTCGTGTAAGTTAATTGTATATTCTTATATGCATTGTACTTTTACCTCCGAAGAAATAAATTTTTAATAAGTATTGAAATTTAAATTTAAATATTTGTTATTGATAAATAACAGTCTTTAAAACAGACAGTTGTTGGTAAATAAAAAAAATTGAACATTAATAATGTTACTTTAAGGACTGAAAATGAGGACAACGTTCCTATAAAACTTCGCTGATTGGGTGTTGCCCGTATAGGTCCTGGGATCGTGTTAATAGACCCGACGTGCTAGTTGTCGTTGTTGGGACACCAAGAAGGAAGGGGGGAAGGGGAATGGAGAGGATACAAGGGATAATAATTTAGTTGGTGCTGGGCTCTTAGCGGATGACAAACATCCTTCTAATGAGACCTCTTCTACCCACTACCAGTCTCCCTTTATCCCACCCTCTTTTGCCCCCCTCTCCTGCCTCTTTTCTCCTTTTTCGGGGTCATTTTTGAAAACTTCGTCGAAATGCCATCAAGCGCTACGGTGTTTTGTCAACGGATGTCATTAGCAAATGCCCGACTGCTACAAACACTCGAATGACGCCATTTGCCTCGTAAGGAGCCCCGATGCCTTCTTCGCACCATCTGGTTCTTTAGCCGCCCGATGACTGATATCGTCCGGGGTTAATCGGGCAACATACCCCCGAAGACAACCGAATCCTCGTTTTCATCCCTCTCTATCCTCTTCCTCTCCCCTTAAAAATCACCCCCCCCCCTCTGTCCCTCACCCACGAACACAAACCCTCTTGGTCTTTTTGTAGTCCAATAGACTACTTTTCCAATAATTAAAATATAGACTGAATGGAGTTTAATAAAAATCCAGTTATGTATCGAATTTGAGATACTGACAACGTTTCTGCAAATTAATGCACTCTGAAGTTATCAGGTATTTGTTTGGATCTTATTTCTAAGTGGATAATTGGAATCCGTCTCGGCCGATTCATAGCATCTCCAGCATAATTATATATCATAATTAAATGTTTTATACTATTTATGAAATGTATTCAAGCATATAATATTAAATTGGATACCTGTTTTTGTTTTTTCTTAATTATATTAATTTAGAAAGAACAGATGCTGACTCACACAGCGGGGCTCTTATCTTTAACATGGGAACAAAATTTTAAAGGGTTCTCGCAAGATTAATCAGACAGATAGCAACAGACTGAATGAAACTATAGTATCATTGATCCTTCCTCCTTCCAACGGTATAACTTATCCGCACAATTAAAATTTTTATAATTGATGCCAGAAAGATATTCCTGCAATTTAAGACTGTTAGCGCTCTTAGCTACAGAACACTGCGAAAAGAACAATTTTCCCCTCTTATCTAAGAAAATGGTGTTACACAAACATGGGTGACTTCATACATACATTGACAGGAAAATTCATCATAATTTTTTATGGAATAAAATCATCATTTATTGGCTTCACAAACGATGTTTATTTTAATTTTCAGTAAAATATTAAAGCTCTCTGCATTAAAATAAGATTATCAGTGCTTAACATTCACGTAACCAAGTGCGTAGCGACATATAAGATTGTTTGCAGTACACACTATGGAGCATATTAATTCAGATCAATCTAATATTTTGGATCAAACTGTACTCATAAAGTAAATTGGATGAATATAGTAAATAAATAAGAACAAAAGTTTCAGTGGATGAATTTTTCAAAACTTTCAGTGGAGAGAATTATTTTATAATAAAATTTGAAGTTTTAAGAAGTACTTCAATATGGACATTATATTACGTTTTATTTGAAGAGACTGAGAGTAGTAATAATATAGGGTGTACATAAAGTCCTGTAACACTTTCAAATATTATTTGAAACACAAATGTAAATATCACTATCATTAAAAATAATATAGAGTATAGTGAAAAATACATATAAAGTTTTTTCAAACATGGAGATCACAAAGATTTTTTATTTAAATGCCCCTTACAGAACAGATAGATGGAAAGTAAATAAAAAATTCCTGTAAATAAAAACATCTAATAAAATGACCAGATTTCTTTAGTCCTCTCTAATAAAAATGATAATGTTAGTTTCTTTAAAAAATTTCATTCATTAAAGTGTTACTGGACTTTATATGCATCCTGCATATTATTTATATTAAATTGAGGATCTTTATATTTATACAGCCCCAGGAGTTTTAGCAAAAATACATTTTTGTAAATGTTCCCGTTGAATAAAATTGAGAAGAAAGAGGCCCTGTCCACAAAGAAATTTCTAATAATCATATATGCATTTCGTCCACCTTTTCAATATCATCCACCTTATATTCGCTGGCCGAAATTCGCAAAAGATTAAAAATTTCGTTGTGGATACGCTTTTCGTTTCTGTAATTATCCACAGATTACTTGGAGCTTCGTTCTCGTTGAATATTATAAAAGGATAATCCAATAATATGGGATGCATATTTTCTATTTTTCCACATAAACCTACAGGGGGAATTTTTAATTTCCCCCTTTTATGTTTAAATATGTTATAGTTTGATGGAAAGTGATAATTAACATAAAGGCGAAGAGTTAGTCTTACACTGAACGACCAATTTATTACAGACACCTCTTACGGAAAATGGATCGGCCTCCCAATGACACCCAAACAATAGAACATGCCGAAGCGGTGTGTAAAAGGGATGCATTGGATCACATGTTGCAGTCAGCAGCAGAAGTGGACTGAATATGAGTAAATCTAAGGATCTGACCGACTTTGAACGAGGCATGGTCGTTGGAGCTCGACGGGCGCAATTGAGCATTTCGCAAACCGCGAACCTCCTTGGGTTATCCCGTGCAACAGTGTCAAGGGTATTCCGTGAATGGCAGTTATGCCAAAAAAACAAACTCCAACAAATACAACTCCGGACGAAACAAGGCCGAGCATGAACGAGGCCAATGGCGACTGGCACGAATCATCCACAGCAACAGGACGGGAACAGCCCAACAAATTGCAGCGCAGTTCAATGAGGGAGCATCCCAACCCATTTCGGAGCACACGGTGCGGCGCACCTTGCACCGAGCTGGGTTTAACAACAGGTGGCCAGTACGGGTACTGTCGCCGTCAACGCAAATTAGGAAAGCGCGCCTGCTATGGGCACACAGGCATCGCCACTGGACACTGGATGAGTGGAAGAAGGTCGCCTGGTCCGACAAATCGCGGTTCCTACTTCATCAAGCGGACGGCAGACTGCACATCTGGCGCAGACAGCACGAGGCCATGGACCCATCCTGTCAGCAGACAACCGTACAGGCGGGTGGAGGAAGAGTGCTGGTCTGGGGTGTCTGCTCTTGGGACACACTGGGTCCTCTGATATCCCTAGGCACATCCCTGAATGCCACACACTACCTGAACATTGTTGCCGATCAGGTGCACCCGTTCATGATGACTGTGTTCCCTGGTGGTGACGGACAGTTTCAGCAGGACAATGCTCCCTGTCACCGTGCTCGAATGGTCTTGGACTGGTTCGAGGAACATGACACGGACTTCCACCTGCTTAGGTGGCCAGCTCGGTCGAGCATTTATGGGATGAAGTGGAGAGAACTATCCGACGCCTTCCCACACTAACGTCCAACCTGCACCAATTAAGGGACGCTGTGATGTCAGCCTGGGCTGCTATTCCTCCGCAACGGTTTCATCACCTTGTTGAATCCATGCCAGCACGTATTCAGTCAGTTCTCGCCGCTAAAATAGGCGCAACACGCTATTAGCGGGATGTCTCTAATAAATTGGTCGTTCAGTGTAATTCCAATTTCGACACTTTTGTGATGGGAATGGGTTTAACATTGTGAGAATCAATCCTTAAAATATTCACTGGTAGCTTTGAAGATCCAGTTATTATTATCCTCTTACCAAATCAAATAACTATATTTGAAAAAAGTGATGAAACAGCTTGAGCGAAGTTTAGCTCGAATTGGGATGAATTAATTTATTTTAGAAGCGAGTCCTCGATTTCTTTTCTGTGGGTATTCCAGCTATCTAAATTGTTATAATACCGTGATATAATATCAAAAGGAAATGATATTCACTGCCCCCCCCAAAAAAAAAACATTTTTCTTGATGCTTTGCTTATTTAGACCTATTGTTTTTGGGTTTCATTGAGACACTCACTCAGAAATTGCATTGGTTAACCTGCATCGCCTTTAGTTTCTTAGATATAGTCGAATTTATGTAAACATAACATTGGGTAAAACAACATGGCGTCAGAGGAAGTAGTGGTTAGAGATAAAAATGTAATCAATGTACTTTTGGTAGCACGAGAGAGAATCCTTCTGCCACCATTACATATAAACTTATATACGAGGGTTATTCGTAAAGTAAGGTTCGTTTTGCAAAATATTTCATTCGTTGAGAACAACTTGACCACCCGCTTTACAGTCCGGATCTCGCGTCCAGTGGCTACCACCTAAAGGAGATCATCGGCAACCTGATGAGCTAAAGGAGATCATCGGCAGCCTGCATTTCAGCGACGATGAACAAGTGAAAACTGCGTGATTTTCTTCACCGGCGGCAGCTTCTATGAAGTGATCATGCGAAAATACATTGAGCGCTTTGACAAGTGCTTAACTAAACTTGGAAACTATGTGGGAAAATAGTTAAAGGTACAGTCAACCGTTGACAACGAGACCCCTGAAGCGGCCAGTCCATTGATGAAAATGGGTGGGAAGGGAGAGAGAGAGAGGAATTGTTTCTTCTTGGCTGACTTCACATAAACGAAGAATGTCCAACGACCCTCCCCACTCTGCTCATCTATTTCATCAATAGATTGGCCGCTCAGGGATCTCATTGTCAACGGTTGACTATACATAAAGAGTCTGGTAAAAAAAAGTTTTGAAAGTATATAGCCTATAGTAGTTTTGTTTTTATTGCAAAACGGGCCTTACTTTACGAATAACCCTCATATGTCTTAATACCGGGCGATCCAAAAGTGTGTTACATTCCTTCCATTGTTAACGACATTTTCAGTGTTTGCTTTCCAGCAATTCAATGCTTTCTCAAGAATCACCAGGCATGCGCAAAACATTGTAAAGGACAAGAATTCGTCACGGCAAAACAATTATTAGTTTCATGAAAAAATGTAACACACTTTTGGATCATCCAGTATAGAAGATGGCGTGATAGAGATTGACATTGGAGCATCAAGGCTATTTGATAGGAGGAAATCAAAAAATGGTGGGGAAGGGGGGATAATTTAGTATCATCTGAAGGATTAGCCATGTGATTGACAGTGTCTTATTTCTTCCCAAAAAAGGCTTGATGAAACAATTGTAAAGAGAAACGTTACAACCGCCATGTACCCTCAAAACAGTCTGGAGTCAGTCGCGTGTGAGAACAATGAAATAAACACCTTTTTCTGATTTTTCTTAATACAATAGCAGTTATAGGATTTGTACCATTAGATAATGATGATTCATCATAACTCATTATTGCTTATCCTGTTAGACTGTTTTTTTGCGGTTATTTGAAGCTATTGAAGTGAACAAAACTTATGAACAAATCTTAGATGCTTACGTTAGTTGTAACAAAACATGGCAATGGTAAGTTTACACAGTAAACATGGGGCAGGTTTATACAATGTTTGAGATTACCTCAAAAAATATTTTTAATTTTAAAATAATATAAATTTAAGATAAATTAAAGGCACCATATAGTAGCTTAAAGTTCAACTAATGAATGGATATGAAAATTAAGTGAAATAGATTTATTACTAAAACACAAAAAATGATAATAAAAAATGTGTAAACCTGTCCCAGTCTCCCCTACTCCAAAGTAATAGGGGGATGTTTTACTCCTTGACAGTTCATCTACTTGACGGGCTGTTTTACTCACAACTGAAGCTATCAGAAAGAGAAGAGAAATCAACTCAAAACCAGCTTTTTAAGTTGTTTCTTTCATGCTACAAGAAGATAAACTAAACACTACGCTAAAGTAGCGGGTTATCAGTATTGGCATTTCTGCCATATCTCAGAACCTACAGATGATACGTAAAATTGGTGCCATTATTGGAATCAGCGTGGTGATGACAAATTTGTTTTAACATCTGCAAAGGAGGATTTGGTAACGTCAAGAATTTTCAGATTTCCATATGAATTAGCAAAATAATATTTAATGATTTTGACATTTAATTGCCTGCTTTGAGTAAAACCAGCAATCATTTAATGCATTGACCGAGACAGCCATTATGAGTATAATGCCTTTCCAGCATTGACGTTATTTAAGGAAGGGAAGTGATGTTACCATTATGATTATAATTACCTTACATTCCTACAAAAAAATTTTTATAAATGATTATGTTCGTCACGTTGTTTATGTGCGTATTAAGTAAACAGTGTCAATGCACTACAACACATTGAAAGCATTCAAAATTATTAACATGCGAAATATGCTATAAAATGGAAACTTAAAAGCATCCATTTTAGAAATGATGTTTTCTTCATATGTTCACTTGATGACACGAAGGAGACGGCCAACTTTAATTATATCACGAGAAAAAGACAAAAGGTCTGCAGTTCAAGCCCTAGTCCTTTGTGGATTGACGGTAACCTCCTTCCGATTGGCGCGAGATAGGATCGCGGATTCGTTTCCTGTTTTACCGCCAGTCGGCGTAGCGTTCCCCTCAATTAACGATCAAATGACGCGAGCACGACGGATCAGTGACGTCATGGGAAAATGACTTCCCCGTGCGCATGAATGATGCTCACTCGCCGCTTCCCGCTCGTAGTTTGAATGGGAAAAGATGAGAACCCAAAATGGCGTCGAGCGATAACGTTTAGAGTGAAATGACACATCGCGGCGTTATTCAAAGTAGCCCTTCATTCCCTGAAAAATCTCTTCTATTTTTCATAAGTAGTATTTTTTAAGCGCATGGAAAGATTTCGTATTTTTTTAAATTAAGCTTGAAGTTGGAAAAGAACCTGTTAATAAGATGTCTGATTAAGCAACTTCTTCTATGGCAAGGGTTCCCCAATTGGGGGGTGGGAAAAATCATTCTTAGGAGTGCCAGGAACTCTTTACGATTTAATAAAAAAAAGTTAAATATCTTTTTTGATTTTAACTTCTCATCTTAAAGCACTAAAACTAATTTTTCCCATAAAGCATGCGAAGGTTCATTAATAAATTTTTAGGGGCGTGAAATACAAAAAGGTGGGAAACGCTGTTCTACGGCATTAGGTACATGTAAATAATTGATAAAGCGCAGTTTGACAATGAAATATGGTGAAAAGTTAATTTTAAAAAATAAAAATTCCTTGAAAAAAGTTCCTTGCGTTTATTGCGGCGACCGGATGCGATTTGCATGCACCTGATGCTGTCTAAAATTACTTGTGGAAAATGGCGAACATTTAGCAAACTTGTAAGTGCTATAATAGTTTTTAATAATTAAGGAATAGAAATTCCCTAATATGTTTAATCTGTTCTTATATGCCAGAAAAATTCTTAGCCGCTTCAGTATTCATTGCCCAAGATGCAGATATCAGCTCGGTTCTAACATATCGGTGATTGGAATTAATATGTCGTTGGTTAAGTCGCGTTTATGTCAGAATAATTTTTGGATTTCGAAAAGGATAATTTTGAAATTAGGATTACGCCCGCAAGTCGAAAATACAGGGTGTTCCGTTTAAGCCTTCTACATTTTACGTCATATTAGAACAGAAGTATGGAATGTTAGGAAAATGAAACCAGGAAATACATGAATAATTCAAAGAAAATTTATTTATGTACCTATTTGTACATATTGCAACTCTACATTGGGATTACGAACGATATCCACTGTGTATTCGATTTCAAAATTCACATTCAATGAACAGTTCCGATCCTTTGGTGAATCTCTTGATGCTACATTTTCGTTCGGAAATCCTCGAACTATGCTCATGCCTTCGATAAGGTTGGTTATTGAAGATAACTTTATACATTATATCACCACCATCATCACCATACTTGAAGGCTTGTGATTTTTGATTATGGGGATACTTAAAGGGATTTGTTTATCTAGGCAATGTTCCCAGCTTAGCTGCTTTATGACTTTTCAAACTCTAAGCTCTCAGATGAATTCTCTGGAAACTAGAAGAGAACCTGGCCATAGAGCACATGTTATTCAAAAATGGTTTACACAGAAGCAATCAGACGTTTAAATATTTTTTAAATGTATTATTTATTTTTTAACTCATTTTAATATATGACTGCGATTTTTATTTCTGTTTAAAATCTTAAGTTCTCATTCATAAATAAGAAATGTTACAAAGAATTTCTTCATAGCCTCGTAATTCTTTGCTTTCATATTAATCATTCAAAAATAACTTATATAATTTATCATAAGTCCGATTCCTCTTAAAATTACGTTTTTCTGTTTATTGTTGAGTGTATCTGCAGTTGAATGTAAATATATTTTGACAATCAATGCAATTCTATTTCATGTTTACTCCGGTGACAATATACATTTCAACACAGTTGGATTGTGCAATATGATAATTTAAATGTGATAATTTTTTCCCCCATATTCGAGTACGTGAAAGAAACGTTTCCATTTTGTTTTAATAATTAAAGCATTGCATGTTTAATAAATCGAAAGAAATGGTCTTTTCAAATTCAATGAAAATGAAATTCATCTCCAAGAAGTTACTATTTTTATGAAATTCTGTTTACAATTGGTTACTTTAAACGAAAAAGCGAAGAGGAGGAGCGCAAAACGAGATTAAATTATTTTCGGTTGAAATGCACTCAGCTTTTCTTGTTTTAATCTGGAGAAGAGATTTTAGTAGCTTTTCTTTTGGACGCCCGAAAATCTTTTGCCGCTCTCCTATCTGTCTGTCTGTCTGTCTTTGTAGAGAGAGGGGTGGATGGGTGGAGGGAGGGTTTTGAATTGCACACGGTCGCTTGAAAGCCCGCGGTCCTCCCTAATTGTTGTAGGCCTATCTGCACGCCTCATTCCGCGAGAGGAAAAGAGAAATATGGCCGAGAACAGGCGTAATTGCTCCCGGCCAAACAATACGGAAGCAGCGGCGGTAATTAACAAAGCCTCTGTTTTCGCCCACGCATGCTCAAAGGGAAACGTATTGTTTTCTCTAATAATTAGCCCCGAACGCTAATGACGAGATCACGGCGAGAGGAGAGAGCGAGAGATGGCGCTGTGATTTCCCCGGCGAGCGAGGCGAGGCGGAGGCGAGGAATTTCCACAGAAGAGGGGGGTGAGTTCACAGGGGTCGTTAAAGCGCTCTTGTCATTTGCTTGTCGACGATGGGAGGTGAAAATAAAAATATATATGAATGTATGTATACATATATATAAAGTGACGACGGAGAAAAATTAACTCAAAAAAGGTGAAAAAACATGAAAGAATAACATTTAACAAAACAAACAAACGCGCACGATTGTGTGACAAGGCAAGCGCTGAGCTTGTCAGCGGGGCAGGCTGAAGACAAATAGCATTCTCGAATAAAATTGTGGTATATTACCACAATGAAAACAATGTCAGAATCGGATTAAGCTTTCTTCAGGCCACAATCCATACACACTCTCGGTCTCAAATATAAACTTTACGGAGAAAAAAAAAATCCCATTTTGATGCCTTTAGTTCGAGTCTACTGGACTTTTGTTAACATTGGTTTTGTCTTTTAATGAGACTCCATTCTCAGATCTTCACAAAGATTAAAATCACGAAGATTTTATGGTTAGCGAAATATGTATTAAAGGACAGAGAGCCAGAAATATTTAAGTCATTGATAAAAAATCATATTTATTAAGTAGAGAAATTGTTCCTTTAAATACGGATTCTATAGAACTATACATTTATTATTCATCCTATCTGATTCCTCACTCTGCCTCAAAGAGTCCCTCGTTTCAAAGCATCCTAATTAAATATAATTTAATTCATTTCCATGAAGATAGAACGTAGTTATTTAGGAGGTTAGTGATTGCAAAACATAACTTAATAGTATTATCATCTACCTGCTTACCAGTCCACATAAAAATGAACACTTTATAAGATGGCAGTTTTTTTTAACTGCAGGGAAACGTCAGAAGTGGATATAAAATGTATAGAAACAAAAAAAAGTAGGTACTTGTTTTGTTTTTGATTACTAAAAATACAAGATAAAATGATCATTCGGACTCCTCTTAAACTTGAATAATTTGATAAACTGCGCTTCTATCTTCGCATATTTATCTCAATAGCTCCATGACTGCAGTCACCTTTTTTGGATTAATCTCACCAACTCTATCGATTACCTGTGGTTTAACACTTCGGATTGTGGCTCTATTAATACCCCATATTAAAGAGCTTATTCTTATTACCGTACGGTCAATATCCGACGCCCTTGACGCTGGAAAAGAGCTGGCAAAAAAACAGGACACTTCAGATATTTCAAACAAGTAGGATATTACGGACTTTATACTCATAACTTGTTAAAGCAGCTTTACAGTCTTTCACATGGATGATAGCCACTGTTGATTACAAGGAAAAATTGCCAGAAAATTTTATTGTAGTAAAATGGACTAGGCCCTACAAATCATGCGATGTTTTAAATAAAATACATCTCATACAGCTAGTTAGTTCTGGCTCAACATAAAAATAAATTTATATAAAAAATTATAAAAAGAACGTTATAATGCTTTACGACAAGGCAAAAGCGGGAAATCTGATAATTTTGATTAAGAACTCTAAATCCTTGAATTAAAAGATAAACTGTCTAAATTTTGTCTCTGATCTTGCAGATGCTGTTAAAAGAGCAATGTCGAGGGGATAGTAGCTTTCCTCCTAAAGTGCGCCCAAAAAATATAAAACGACCCATACAATAGCAAATAACTGTTATATACGTAAATAATAATTTATTTATTGTTAATGCATGACAATCTGAACATCTTCTAACAAAATAATGCTAAAATAATAATTATAAAAAAAATAAACCGAAAAAGTCAAATATTCACTGTCTAAAAATTATAAAACCACACAATTTAATAACTAATAAATTTCCTTTGGGTTTCCAGAATTTTTTTAACCCCGCTTGTCCTTTGAAGAATATATCATTCAATGTTACCCACTCTTCAGCAATAGACCTCTTCAAAACTTCCACATTTGAATACTGTTTACCGCTTTTTGTACAGCCAGCCAGGTGGCCGAGAGGGCTAGGGCGTAGGCTTTCTAGTTCTCGAGTCCGCCTGGTCGTGGGTTCAAATCCCGCCGTGGGCTTGGATGTTTGTGTTTGTCCTGGGCTGCATACAGATATAACTTGTGTAAAAGGCGCAAAATGACCTTAGTAGTCGACACCAAAATTTCTAATAAACCAACCAGCCGCTTTTTGTAGACTGCTCGAACCAGCATATCCGAAGCATTCTCCATCGGATTTACGTTAGATCTGGAGATATTGATGTCAAGTTCATTACTCTAACTCTTTTTAGTTGCAACCACTCCTGGGTACTCTTTATATTGTGGACGGGAGCGTTGTCTTGTTGAAACTCCCAGTTACGATCTCCCATTGTATCTCCGAATGGTAGCAAGTACTCTCAGCATTTGCTTATATTTCACTGCATTCATTCGTCAGTCGATGGAAGTTAATTTAGAAGTTTTATAAAATCCAACTGTATCCGACACAGTTAGGCTGCCACCACTTTATTGCCTTTGTGAGTAGACTTGCTCATCTTAATATACACATCCCGTTTCTGATTGCTCATCTTTGTGTATATCATAACAGTTGAACTGAAACCCATTTGGCCCGCGAGGTTGAACTTCTTTTCATCGCTCCACAATACATTCCTAAATGTTTTTCCCCATTGAACTTCTCTTATGGCAAAATTTCAGAACAGGTCGTGGTTTCCTCTTCTTGAATTCCAGATTGCTAGGCTGACGCACCACAGTGGCAATTTTATATTTGCACACAGGCATATCCGGAGACCTCTTTGCATTTATCTTGCCATTCGTTGTATTTTATCCAATCATATTACTCCATTGTACCATATTTAATGTATATAAAGGCGAGAAGCCTCTAGTGTAGTTTATATCCTTGATAAAGCCGAGAATAAATGGCGAAAATAGTCGGAAACTCTGTTCTCCCTTTATTGTATTGCAAAGTCTCTGTCAATTTCACTGAATGGAACAAACCATTGCAATAAAACTTGTATAAACGTTTCTGTTTAATGTTTGGTCAGATCCATATTTTCGATTTATGAGGTAATAAATTGTGTGGTTTTATATTTTGGATAGTGAAAATTTTACTTTATTAGTTTATTCTTTTCTAATTATTGTTTTCGCATTTCTTTTAGTGCATGTTCAGATTGTATAAATTTATAAGAATTGTTTACAATTATATGTAAATTATATGATTAGCCTTTTGCTAAGATTAGCATGGAAATGTATGATGAAAGGAAATATGGGAGTTATAAATCTGAATAAGAACAGAAACTATAATTCCACAAATGAGATTTTTAATCTAGAGCTACGGATGATATTTCGAAGACATAAATTCCTCTTCATCAGTGTGTAAATTGGGAATACAATTGGTGACTATATATACAATAAATAACTGATCAGGTTATTCTTACAAAGAATAAGAGCTACTCAAGACAATACAGAATAAAAGTAAAGAATTCATTAGATTTTTTAATGGGGCCATATGAAGGACAAGGTCTACAAGATGAACTCTACGATCTTGGACGACCTGCGAAGACGAAATTTTCGCCATTCTAACAGACGTTCTCACATAGGTGGAGGCGAATTTTGAATTCTGTTGATGGCAAATACGTCAACGAATAGATAATCTAGCGCGTTAAACAAACACGTTAAAAAAAAATGTCTTGACGCCGCGAACGCACTTATCGTCAAACTTCACCATTTGTTTCCAAATAAACAAGGCCTTTTGTTATTTCAAATATTTGATAGTAGGTTCGTAGGTATTTAAATTTCTTTAATAATGTACTGGATGAAAGCAAAACACATTCAGAATCGCTAAATTAAGTAAGTAAACATGGACTGAGGTGTCTATGATATCAGTGATGAACCGAGGCGTATTTGCATTTCATTGTTTCAATCTGGCAGCCATTTTAATGTAAGTAATTAACTCCAGAGCAAAAAAAAAAGATACTACTATTGTACGCGGTCTATCGTCTGTTTTTTATTATTGTAGGCGATCTACCGTCAGTTTTACTTTATAGTAGGCTGTCTACAAACTTGTATGCGGCTATGGTAATTTCATTATACTGTACTTTGTAGTCTATCATTATTTAAGAAAATGCGGGTTGGCTTTATTCAAGAAAATTACACGTTGAGGTTATTAAAACTTAATGATAAATAATGCAGATATCTGTTAAAAATTGGAGAAAGAGTTCTAGAGAGATTTTTTATGAGGGTACTCCAACAAAATTTGTCAAGAGGACTGGAGCATAACGTTTATTTGTGCAACTTTTATTTGTGCGGCCGAGGAGGCTTGTGGCCAATCATGTAGAGCGCAGACTTTCGGTAGACTGCGCACAATAGTATCATCAAAATTAATAGTAGGAAAATCAAAAACATTTTGTAAATGAACATGCACAAATTACACTCAAAGTAATATTTTATTTAAAGAAAAAATTTAACATTATAACGAAATTACTAAAGTATTTAGATCAAAAACTAAAAGTGCATATGTACCCCTTACAAACCAACTCATCGGCCATAGTGAAATTTTCAAATAGAGACTTGTGATTGGTCGAAATGATACGACGCGTCTTTGTATGTAACAGTTATATGACTGAGGCAATTTGCTTCTACTGTTGATTCAGAAAGTGGATTTCCTCTGGAATGAAGCGGGCTGGCACTAAAACTATTAACTAACCCTAGATATTGGTAACAAGAAATTAATCCCTCCGAGGAGGGTATAGGAAAGTAACGGAGGCTCTAAAATCATCTACCTTTAACTGTTTTTTAATCCGCATTTTTAACATTCATTTGTTATCAAAAAATTGATTTTCTCTAACGTAATATTTAGAAAATTGAAAAGAATTCCACCTTTTTTCGTTCCTCATCATTTCCGATCGAATGACATATCACATGCCATATGTTGCCATTAGAAAACGACAATACTTCTATGGAACACCTGACTGCACCCCCACAACTCCGGGGCCCCCCCCCCCCCACCGGAACAATTTCGCCGAAACGTCACAGTAAGTAGAGATTTGCCTAGAGGAATCTGCATATCGAGTTTCACTTCTTTACTTATATGACATCTAAACCAGAGTTAGGTTACCCCTCTTACTCCCACGCTCGTAACTCCCATCCTAGTGGATCAATCAAAGCCGAACTAAATAGTGAAATAGGACGTGCCCTTGGTAGGACATTCCAAATTTCAATCTCCTAAGTCAAAAAATGTAGAAAATATAAAGGGGACAAACGGATATTGTGAAACCTTATGTAGCTCCAAGCACAGATCATAAAAGCTTCAAGTTGAAGCTTGCTTGTATACCCCTTACATCACACAATGTTCAAACAATTTCACCTAGAACCAGCTGAAAAATTGATGTTTAATCTTGGAGGGGTAGGTTTTTGGCGACCCTGTATACCGCAACTTCTTCTAAATAAAAAGGTCATACTATTAGGCGATAACTGAAGGTAAATAATTTTTTAATATCTTAATTCTGAATGCATTCCGCTAAAAACTAGGATACCTTAGTCAGTAAAGTAAAGGTATGATGTATCTTCCGGGGAAGTTATTATACTTGTACATTGACATAAAATAAAAACCTAAAATATTTTTATAAATAATCGCTTTTTTAATAACAATAGTCGATCTAGAGATAACGGATAAGAATAAAAAAAATTGGAAAAGCAATCACTAAAATTCTGAAAGTCTTTAAAGAATGAGGGCAGTCCGTAGGCCTTAAAGGCAGGTGAGCAACGTAATTAGATGAAAGTAATATATGATTCATATTCGTAATATCCAAGGTAAATATTTTCTCAAGATTCCATTAGAATTCAAAAGTTTCTATACAAAATATTTTTTAAGAATATAAAAATAAGATGTGACATTAAAAAAAGCGAAAAATTAAACCTTCCTTCAGCTGCTAAACGCAGTGGGCGCTAAAATTAGCCATAAAAAAGGTGCGGTGAGTGGAAAGGCCCTCCTCCTCCTGCTCCTCCTCGTGCAAGCTGTCGTCTAGTGGTGACATTAGGAAATAATGAAAGTCATCTAGTGGAGGTTGAGAGCTATTGATTAGCCCGGAGTCTTCCCGGAAAGAAGTGTTGTTAGACGACAAGCCGCAGTAAAGACGGAGAATGAGAAAACAGGCAGCACCGAAAAAAATAATGGCATTTGAGGAAACCCAGGATAGAAAGAGGACACGCAATAAAAAGAAAGAGAGAGAGAGAGAGAGAAATAAGCAAATAAAATCCGAAACCAAACATTGCTATTTTTATTATCGATTTCTCTGAGATGTTTATTTAATGTTCGACTATGATAAATGAGATAAATTAGTTCACAATGAGAGAAATAATAAATTATAGGAAAGTTTTTTTATTAAATATTGTAAAAGGACATCAAATTTCACTCTGTAGTTATTTAATAATATCAGTAGATTTTTATTGTTAAGCTTGCAGTATTGCATTGCAAATGTTGCAAAAAATAATTTTCAAAGAGAATTGGAAACAGAAATGATATCTAATGGTTCTGTGGGAACTCTTCCGTAAATAAGAAGTTACTGACCAGCGAATTTGTTGTATACAAACAGGTCAGTGGATTAGAAAAACATATGCAAATTTTAATTCACTGTGCATATACTTATCACTTATTTAAGAAGGAGTTAGGTGAGTCTAATCATAGAATTTGATGAGCATGGGGAAAAACAGGATCCAAATGTCTTCAAAAAGGGACTCGTTGCTGGTGCTAGTCTTGCTGGAGCCACAACTGAAACAACGAAGAGGCTGACTGAATTCCGAAAGGTGATATATCTAGAGTATTCAACCGTTGAAAAAAAAAATCCACAGTCTTTGTCTAAAAGAAGTATCTGTGGTTCAAAGACAATCAATCATGAGCGAGACCGCCATCGTTTAAAGCCATTTATAGGGAGAAATATGATATCCAATGTGCAATAACTGACAAATGATTTAACCAAGGCTAAATCGACTCATATATGACAAAATCATGCATCAGGAATTTAAGTGGTTCTAATCGGCAATCGCATGCCTATACGAAAACCCCAAATATCTGCGAAGAACCGGAAAATTCGTCTCACTAGTGTCTAAAATGCCATGACTGAACACGTGAAATTGAAGAAGGTTATGGGGGTCTAACGAATCACTATACATGTTGTTTTATACCAATGATAGGCAGAGGTTTAGGCCTGACTCGCATGAAGTAATGGATCCGACATGCCCTTTCAAGACAACTTATGGTATCGGTATCCAGACAATTGCCCCCTGGACAACCGCCACCTGGACAACTGCCACCCGGACAACTGCCACCTGGGACAATTCCTACCTAGGACAATTCCCACCCAATCCGATTCAGTCTGATTCTCAAATCGAGGAAAACCAATCATAAATCGTTTTCAAATAACAATTTTTCAAATAGTGCGTAGGTTTTGCATTTTTAAAATCAAGTTTAATCAATATTAGAAGTTAGCAGCGTTTTTGAGCACGTTTTTCATGTTCAGCATGTCCAAATCTATAAAAAACAATTGTTACTTTAAAAAAAAAAATCCATGCATAATTGCTATTGTTGGGTATCAATTGTCCTAGGTGGCAATTGTCCTAGGTGGCAATTATCCTAGGTGGCAGTTGTCCTAGGTGGCAGTTGTCCTAGGTGGCAATTGTGCTTGGTGGCAGTTGTTCTAGGTAGCAATTGTGCTTGGTGGCAGTTGTTCTAGGTAGCAATTGTCCTAGGTGGCGGTTGTCTGGGTGGCAGTTGTCCACGTGGCAATTGTCCTAGAACCAGTGGTAGAGTTCTCTCACTGTAAGGTGAAATGGAAGAGTTCACTTTATCGCGTTCAATAGGTAGTAGGGAGAGTGTCTAGGGGGAGTGTCTCGGCACAAGGTCGTTATTGCGCATGTGCGTGCCAGGAAAACTTGGCGCATAGCCAAGCTTAAATCACAAGATCTGTGGATTAGGGGCTTTGCTTTAGCAATGTGATTGTATTGTAGACCTTTATCATCGAGAGGTAAAACAGTTAATAAAATTATTAATAAGTTATTTTATGTTTAATTGTTGAAAAAAAAAAAATTAAACGATCACATGTGTTTCATATTTACATGTTTAATTGTAAATTCTGTTTTTAAGTAAAAATTAAAAATTCAAGACTGCAAAGAAATATACCATTTAGACAAATTAGACAACATTTTTCATAGATTCCTTCTAATCTATGTATATTTGGAATCGACAAAAGGATTAAATTATAATTATCACAACTTTAATCCTTTTACTTTTAAAAATTTTTTCAAGAATGAATTGAAAATCGTGGAATTTAAAATTTTTAAGCGCTTGGACATTACTCTATTATTTTAAATTATTATATTTGGAATTAATATCCACTTACTGATAAAGTTAAGTATCATGTATATTTTTATTATGAATCAATTTATTTTTAATAATAACAGCTTGAAAATATTTGTATTGTTGTTATATTTTATAAGTATTTTAATATTTTTCTAAAAAGATTCAATATTTTATCGTCATTAAAGTTTAACTTTAAATATTATAACTTCACGTTTTGAACTAATTATATTATTATTATTATTATTATTATTATTATTATTATTATTATTATTATTATCATTATTATTATTATATTATATACTTTCGTCATGGCCTACATCTCTTATCATGTAGACTATGCTTTCGTGAGCTATCTCTTCTTTGCTTTTTAGCTTACGTTAGATGCTAGCAATTGAAAGTTTTCAAGATAACATTCATATTTCGAAATTTGGGAAATACTGTTTTGAGGAAACGATTAGCGCTCCTTATTGATGTAACCAAGTATTTAAATTATATTTTGAGAAAAGTGTTAATATAGAATAACCAAACATTTCCAAATGAATATTAATTTGGACTCAAGTCTTGAATTAGTAATTGGCAATCAAATTAGCAATGACACAAGCGGATTCGCGTGTAAAATAATATCAGTTATTAATGTTATGACTTTTTGCACTTGTTTTGCTTGTTTAGAAATAACATAAAACAACAATGTAACATTGTATACTAAATTTTAGTTGTTTTTTTTTATTTTTTCCTCAAGAAGAAAAAAAAAAAAAAAAAAATTAAAATTATTATTGATAAAACTTCCAATTTAAAACATCTGAGGTTTGGCGTGGAAAAAAAAATCCTGATAAGACCATTCTTCATTTACTCTTTTAATGAAAATTGTGATTGTTTTATTTTTCTTATGTCATCAGTAATGAGTCATCAATATTTCTTAGAATTGCGTACAACTTTAAAAATTCAATATTCTAAATTTTAAAGAAACAACAAAATTGATTCTTTTTTATACAAAATATTAAAATACTTATAAAATGTCTCTAAAATTTGGATTCGATCAGAAAACAATACAAATTTTTTCAAAATGTTTTTATCAAAAATAAATTGATTCATAAGAAAAATATAAACGATACAAAACTTTACCAGTAAGTGGATATTAATTCCAAATATAATATTTAAAAAAAATAGAAGTATGCCCAAGCGCTTAAAAATTTAAAATTTCACGATTATAGAATCTCTATAACAAAAGATTTAATTTCATATTGTATTCGCAAGAAAACTATCAGATAAAATATTATTTTACAAAGACATGGCAAATTTAATTCAATTCATTCTTGAAATAATTTTTGAAAGTAAAAGGATTAAAGTTGTGATTAATTATAACTTATGGACATTTTGAGAAAAAAAATTGTATTATTTTTTAATCCTTTTGTCGATTCCAAATATACATAGTTTAGAAGGAATTTATGAAAAATTTTATCTAATTTGTCTAAATGTTATATTTCTTTGCAGTTTTGAATTTTTAATTAAAAACAGAATTTACAATTAAAATGTAAATATGAAATACATGTGATCGTTTAATTTTTTTTTCTTTTTTTAACAATTAAACATATAATAACTTATTAATAATTTTATTAACTATTTTATCTCTCAATGATAAAGATCTACAATACAATCACATTGCTAAAGCAAACCCCTAATCCACAGATCTTGTGCTTTAAGCTTGGCTATGCGTCAAGTTTTCTTGGCACGCGCATGCGCATTAACGACCTTGTGCCCAGGCACTCCCGCTAGACACTCTACTTCACCCATTGAACGCGATAAAGTGAACTCTTCCATTTTACCTTACAGTGAGAGAACTCTATCATACTATGAAGCTCCACCAAGGATGCATGCTCTTGTTAAGTAAAGACCAGTTATTAACTGCATATCCTCCATGTTCCACCACCTGGCCAGGATGGTATCAGACACCTTAAAAAACATATGCCCAACGGACAATAAGTGCGCAACAGTGCACAACTTATAGATGACTTGAGAGTTTCGAACTCGACAAAGAATTATACCTAATATCTTTGGACATTGTAAACCTTTATTCTAATGTACCCTTTAATGAAACTATAGACATTATAAAAGAGTACTTCGCGAAGAAGAAAATCACCATCGTCGCTCTAAAAACAATACAGAAACAAAATTATTTCAGTTTTAACAATAACTTTTTTTTCACATCCCAAATGGTATAAAGATGGGCTTACCCATCAGCGCAGTGATTCGGAGATATTCTTACAACACCCGGAAGAAGAGCATGTGGGGCCCCCCCCCCCTCATAGACGATGGCACGATCAGACATTACCGACGTTATGTAGATGACACCATAATCATGTTTGACCCTTAAAAAACAGACGTCAAGAACATTATGGATATATTCAATGGATTCCACGACAACATATTATGTACCATGGAGGAAGAACAGCAAGGGTATATCAATTTCCTCGATTTGACAATACATAAGAACATAATAAAGAAGAAGTTGGAATTCACTACATACAGCAAACCGACAACCACAGAAAACATCATAAACTTCCAACTCGAACCACCCTCAACAACACAAGACGGTAGCGTTGTGGTGCTTGTTCCATCGGATCCTCACATACCACATTACTAAGAAGAGCAGGGAAGACGAAATACAATTGGCTTACGAAGTAGGCAGATCAATGACTTTCCCGAGGAGGTAACCAGAGCCATATTCCGAAGGACAAAACGAAACCTCAGCAGACATGATCCCACAGATGAACCATCAAACTTTACCAGTTTCACTTGCACAGGACCTAAAATAATAAGAGTAACCAACATATTCAAGGTTCGCGGACTGAAATTGGCGTTCAAGACCGCGAACAGATGCAAATATGTATTAAAATCCAGAGAGAAACAAAACAAGGGCAATCAATTTTCGTACTGTGGAGTTTACAAGCTGACATGCCCGTCGTGTGGATGTTATATTGGATTGACGAAGAGGTCGTTTAGAGAAAGATTTAAAGAACATCGTAGGTTATGGGTAAATGGAGACCAAAAATCTGCGTTCGTGGATCATATCATAAAATAAAAACATGAATTCGGACCTATGGAAGAGATCATGTCGATTGAGAAATTCGTAAACGATACCAAGAAGATTTTAATTGAATCTTAGGGGGAAAGTGTCTTTGCAGGAAAAAATTTAGGGGGGTAAATATTTTTAGGGGATTTTTTGGGGAGTTATATTTTTTATTTAGGGAAGAAACTTTATGGTGCCATGAATGATGGAACATTACCTAATAGAATTGCAAAGTTCAGTCGGAAGTATAATAATTCTGTTTCTGCAATAACGCTGTTTCTACAATAATTTCTCAGTCGGAAGTACTTCACTTGCTTTTCAAAGTTGCAAAGGAACATGATAAGTGCTACGCTGCTGAACAGTTGCTTAACCTAATGAATTGCCCGGCATTTAAAGCTTATCTAGTATTTCTTAAAACCATTCTTGATGAAGTGTGCAAAGTCAATGCAATGTTTCAAGGTGAAAATATTGAAACTCTTAAAATGTTAGAGGATTTTTACTTGCTGTACAGAAACTTCTTAAAAGACTTTTTGTACCAAGTCGGCCAGAGAAAATCAAAAATGAACATACTGATGCACTCATATGGAATGTATTTTGGTTATGAATTTGAACTTGTGACAAATTTAATGAAAAAAAATGAAGCTGATGATGTACGAGAGAGATGCAAGCATTTCCTTGTAGTTTTTTTTGCCAGGAACTGCAACAAAGATTACCATCAAATCTTTTTGTCCTAGAGAAGGCTAAACTCTTGAACCCATTAATAGCAACTAGACAATCAAAACCCTCAATCAAAGACTTAGTGTCAATTTTACATCGCTTCAGGAATACTTCTGACCAATTTGAGGCGGAATGGTTAAATATTTCCAACATAAATTGGAAAACTAAATCTCGCTCTGGGCTATTTTGATTTAGCCATGTTGGTGCATTAGCTGTTGGACTGTTATTTTTACCCTTGTCAAATGCTGCGGTGGAAAGAGCATTCTCAACTCTGTTAGTCATAAAAAATAAACTAAGAAATAGAATGTCAATTGAAAAGACACAAGCATTAATGATGGTGCGTTATCTTCTACTCAAGGAACATTTAAATTGCGCTTCATTCAATCCAAGTGAACGTATAATCAGGTCATTTAATCAAAGTATGTATAATCATATTCCAGGTGTGACGGAAAATAATGACGTTATAACTTTAGAGTCATTTATCTCCAGTTAAAATATTGTTGTTAAATTGTTGCATAAAAAAAATTAGTTAAACAATTCATTTATTTTCATGTTAAAAAATTACTGCTTTTGAAACCTGTTTCAGTTATGTCAATAAATGATTTTAACATAATTTACTTCATTGTTTCATTTATTATTCATTAAAAATTTGAATTGCCACTTTTCATCCTATTAATTAAAACATCATTAATTTTTTTTTGGGGGGGGGGGT
>JAHWFO010074832.1:1131308-1152960 GCA_023313115.1 Rhysida immarginata | reverse complement strand
GAAAATATAGGGGATTTTTATAATAAATAGGGAGTTTCTAGGGGATTTTGTATCTAATTTAGGCTTGACAACACTGATATTAGCATTAACTGTTCTTTCGTTACCTCTGTCAAATGCTTCCGTTGAAAGACTTTTTTCCCAAATGGCTATTGTCAAGGACAAATTGCGGAATCGGTTACTAGTTAAAATACAGAAAACATTCTATTTATCATGTATGGTTTAAAGCTTAGAGGAGAGACTTGTGTTACTTTCAAACCATCTCAGGCAGTGCTTGATATATTTTATTCAACTATGTATCTTGTATCGGATTCCAGTATGGGTAACTGTAGTGAAGAGATTGAGGTTTGGAAAATATTGTGCATGAACTGAATCTGCATGAGTCAGTATAATTTTGTTTCCACAAGAGAATAAATAAGAATATAAAAAAAAAACTGTCGTTCTGCTTTATTTTGGCTTTTCATGTTTTGAGTTCCCTGGATAGTGACTACTTTAAATTCTACTTTGAATTCTAGGGAGAATCTTGGGGTTTTTTAGGTAGATGATGGGGGTTTTTGATATTTCGATCTGGCAACACTGGTAGTATGCATAGTTCCTGACGATGAAGTTCGCTCGAAACGCGTAGAATAGTAATAAAACTGCTGCCAAAAATCGCTATTTCCGGAATCCATTTTATTCATTAAGCTTCTTTTATTGGTAAGAAACTGATCCACTAAGATTCGTGGAAGGTAGGGTTCCTTCCACGGACTACCTGGACATTGTTGCCAAACCAAATCTACCATGAACATATCCTTCATTTGACGACTTCTTCATGGACGAGAATGTTATTGTTCATCATGCAAGATTGCTTCAGCAATGAGCACGAAGATGCCTTTCGTCAAGTACCTTGGCCACATCAGACTCCAGATCTGAATCCCATAGCGAATGTTTGGGAGATGATAAAACATCATGTTCGACGGCAAGGTCCTTTTCCAACAAATCTGCCAGAGTTAAGGTAATGTTTGGTGAATCCCTAGTCTTTCATTGACGTACAAGTGCTTCAACACGTTATGGGCTCTATATAAATGGCGTTAAATGTTCATCAGTATTTGTTACGCAAAGAAGAATCCAATTCCAGCTGATTGTTTGTAGGGAGTTCATTAAGGAAATCATGGCATCAGTTTCCCCTGCCAAACATTCGACAACACTACAATTCCACAATACATGCTTCAAAGCCCGTTGGATGTTCTTCTGATCACGGGAGTAACATCGGAGAACACTGAAAATTCATACAATAAAAATGATCGTTAAATAAAGAAACGTACAATGAACAGAGTAATATATACTATAAGCTAATTGGCAAGAATTGTCCCCGGTACATTATCATTGGGATTTGGGTTTCTAATACATTGCACCTCTCGCCGAAACACACTAGCTGTTTGGTTGCACAGTAACGCTCAACCACTGCCCATTTGTCCCATTCCATAATGATTTTTGTAATCCGCTATTTGTTGGAATGTCATGCAACTCCATAGACTTGCAGCATGGCAAAATTTCACTTATTCGCTGAGAAATTACTTTCTCTACAATAATTGTATTATTCCTTCACTAAACTGAACGAAACAGTCTATAAATACAGAATGGATAATATAGCTTGGCTTAGAATGCCGTAGAGAACTTGCAATGCGGCAGATTTTTTTTTATTACAAATGCGCAAGAAAATTTCTGTTTCCATTTAGAAGATCCTTATATAAAAGTGGGTAACATGTACGAGAAAAGTATGCATGGTATCAAGTAAAACTTAAGATCAGTTTATTCTATTAAAAAGTTCATAAACAAGCATAAACAAACACGATGATCTCAATTGTGTTGTAAGAAAGCTTAAATTGTAGAGATAAACAAATATCGTATTAATTGATATCATTAATACTGCTTGTGAATTTCTTTTTTTCGCCCCACCTCCTGTAAAAATTTGATACATCCCTCCCAGTGTTTAATTAGCTTTCAGTGTAATTTCTTTTCGAAGATTTGGCTTCCGAGTGTGTCGAATGAGGACCAGAATATAAAATAGAAGCCCCGAAGCCCCCTATACCTTCTTTCGTCTTGGGAGGTCAAGGGGTTCGTCTTAAAGGGACCCAGGCGGCGGCGGCGGCAACGAAAGGATGGGATGAGGGAGGAGGCAGCTCTGTTACAACAAAGGGAGGGATGCCAGGGGAGGTTGGCGTCGAGATTTCTTCTCTTGGCGCTGTTTTTCGTTTGGTGCGCGTGATAATTTATTTCGAATGAGCCTATAATTGAAGTGAGGACATGTCTCATTGACGAGAGCCACGTGTCATTAATCACAGCACGCGCGCGCACATGCTCTTTTGAGACACCACTGGCTGCATTCCCATCTCTCTCTCTCTCTCTCTCTCGCTAAGCTCGTTCGCTCGTGCGTTGACTCTCTGATGAATGACAATCGAGCCGTGAATGGGCGATTATGTCTCGTGAAGCGCGAGAAAAGACGCACGAGCATTGACAGTAGCACTTCCTATCCGACAGAACCATCTGATGCGCCGTTTTATTTTTCTCTTTTTAAATTCTACCCATTGCTATTGGTCAGGCCACTGCCGATCTCTCTCTCTCTCTCTCTCTCTCTCTCTCTCTCTCACTGTCTCTCACATTTTTTATTTTCTACCTCAAAGAATTTCCACTCTTTTTGCCATTATCCTTTTTTATGCACATTTATTTCCTTTCATATTTACATAGAAACATACATGAAAGAGACTAAAAACACACTTACGGATTACCCTTAGGACTTGGTTCAAGTGAATATTTATATAGGAGATCATCATGCAAATTTCTAGACATGAACAAACGATTTTTCTCTAAAGTTGGTTGTCAAGTACGGTGACCTTCTACGTACAAATCCACTTGAAAGCAATGCAATACGGAAGAAATGCAGGATTTGCAGTCTGTTAAAAAATAACGCAATACTACACAGTTATACGGATTCCTCGATTTTTGTAGCCTACTTCGATCTTACCTAAAAATGAATTATTCGAAAAAATACCCTTTTCAAATAGTAAGAAAACTGAAATTTAACATAATAATAATAAAACCTAATTTTGAAATGGAAATGTACAAGATCACTCGTACACTGATCACAATAATTAGGGAAGCAACAAATATCGTAAGGAACGCATTACGACTGACGCTGTTGATCGTAAATAATTATTTTTCCTATAAGATTTATTATAGAACTAGATTTACATGAGGATATTATATGCAAACCTCAATTCCATAAAAGTTGGGACAATATGAAAAATGCAAATAAAATAAGATTGAGTAAATATATTAGCAAAATTAAAAATAATAAATGCCTTTGAAGTGACTGGCGTAAAAAATGTACATAAATGCCGATCTCTTTTTGGTCGTATGTAATTGTTTAATGAAATTGCCATTGGCAACATGCACCATAATAGTTGGAACGGAAGGAAAAGACCGCACCGGAAGCCATAGAAGTGACATGAATATTCTCGAAACTTCTGGAGAACATTACGGTCATAACTTTTCCCTCTTTAAATGCCAACTGCAATGTGCGACCACTCATTTACACGATAACATGGATCAAGATATGCGTAACAGAATAATCCAACAATTTAGAAGCAACGTATCTCTGCATGAAATAGCTAGGAATCTTGGACTTTCATCATGTACGGTTCATAGCTGCATGAATAGGTACAGGCCAAGTGGAAATACCACCGTTTGTAAAGGGAAAGGACGAAGGCCAATTCTGACTGCTCGTGATCTTCGGGTTTTCAGACGTCACTACATTAAAAATAGACATTCAACATTGACAGAAATTGCAGAATGGGCTCGAGGATTCTATCAAAAACTTTATCGTTGAATACCGTTTGCCGCTACATCACGAAATAAAGTTGAAGCTCTATTATGCAAAACGAAAGGTGTTTGTAAACAACTGCAGAAACGTAGGCAACTGGCTCGGACATGCACCCATCTGAAATGGATTGACGTCCAGTGGCGACGTGTTTTGTGGTCCGATGAATCTGCATTTACGGTAGTTGTTGGCAGCGTGTACTTAGGACCAAAGAGGAAAAGGACAATCCTGAATGTTGCTGACTTGCTGTACAGAAGCCAGCTTCAATAATGGTCTGGGGCTGCACGAGTATCAATGAATTGCGAAACTTGCACATCTGCAACAGCACCGTTAATGCACAAGCATATATTGGAATTTTAGAACATATGTTGCCTTCTATTTCAACAAGATAATGCTAAACCCCATACCGCTCGCATTATAGGACAGTGGCTACACAACAGACGAATTCGGGTGTTAAAATGGCCGCCTTGCAGTCCCGATTTTTCCCCAATAGAGAATATATGGCGAATTATCAAGAGGAAGTTATTTCAACGACGACCCTGAACAGTTCAACAGCAGAAAACTTTCGTACAGCAGGAATGGCAACAAATTCCTATTGCAAAAGAACAGAAATTGGTATCATCTGTTTCTCGATGGCTACAAAGTGTGATCAGAATAAAGGGAGATGTCACCAAATGGTAATTCGCCCACTGTCCCAACGTTTTTGGAGTGTGTTGCAACCGCCAGTTTGCAAAAAACCTAATATTTATCGCTATCACTTAAATTTTTGGTTCCAAAATGCTTAATACCTACCCAATAAACTATTTTCTTTTGAAATGAAATGAATCAATACATCAGTGTATCAATATTTTTTCTGAGTCGCATGTTTTCACCCTGTCCCAACTTTTATGGAAATGAGGTTTGTAATATGGTAAGTAAAAACAACTTAGAATTATTTTATCAAAACTTGGCGCGATATGCTCTATGTATATCCGTACAAGGAAAAAATGGCTATAGGTGTTAACAGGCCTTTTTATGTATGTCTGCTAACGCTGGAAGTCATTGAATTGATGAGTCTATCGAGGAGGTCTTTGTGATATCTTCGCTAGTCTTCAAAAATTCACAGAGATTCAAAGAAGATGCTGGCATAGCTGCAATGCGTCGCAAATGAGTCCCAGGCAAGCTCAGATGGATTTAAGTCAGTATACTGCTGTATGTTATGTGCATTATTTAAGACGTAGCAGCATCTGGGACAATATAAATCTGCGAATCTTGTTTTCATACCTTTAGGCTTAGATTACACATTCGAAGACGTTCATGTCTAAATGTTCATTTATACTGTACACAACCTTGTACGGCTTACTGTATTCTAGAGTTACATACAACATTGATCTACGTTAACAAATACCACCTTGAAGGTGAATGCCAATAATTTCAGGTGTCGACCGTGCATATCTTTGTTTACCAAGCAAAACTCTTCTCGCCCGTTTCAATCGCTGTAAATAACGGTCTTCTCTTACTGTTATTTCTAATGGATAACCTTAATCTTACCTTCTTCAAAGACCTCCCTTATTTTGAAATCGAATTCGCAGCCAGGAAATAGCATTCAAATGGTTCCTTCTACTACCTTCTGTAGCTCTCCCGCATATCCATAACATTCACACTTACCGTGTTCAAAAATGCTAGACACCAAACCTTATATAATTTTCCGTGCGGTAACTTCATACGTGCGCAATATAATACCCTAGGGATGTTCGCTGTCTGCTTTCGGAAAGTAGTAATATTAATGAGCCTGGACCCTGTATCTTGAGCAAGGTAAAATTTTTATATTATTAAAACAAAGCAAATTGCAGCTTCAAAGAGATACATCTTAACAGGTATTTGCAAGAGATTTCCTTCATTTGCATCAGTTATGGCCAATAGGCGCCCCGCAAGATCTGTTCTTGTGGCCCTCCAAAAGATAGGTGTTAACATTTTTTAAATTTGATTGAAATTGTTGTCTATTATAGAGTATAAGTATATATAGTATAGAGTATAAATGTAAAGTAGAGTATCATGTGAAACCGTGGTCTTTGCCACATAGAAAATTGGCCATCACTAATTTACATGATAGTTGTTGATAGTCTATTGATTAGGAATGACACGATGTGTGTAACGCTTATTCATAAAATGAAAAAAAGATTACCAGTAAGTACACCTCAACTTCAGATTCATTTATTCCAACCAAATTACACCTTCTGTAACGAACAAATAACAATTTGCATGCTCTAAAAATATTACAGAAATAAATTACGTTTTGCGAAGTTAACTTTTGACATATGTTTGAGTCTCCTCATCCTTTGATTTTGATATTCGAGTTCCAATGAGAAAGATCCCACCTGGCACAAACTTTCCACTTCTTAAATGTCTGTAAAGAGAAACAAGAATTAATTAGCATTTCAAAACCAGATAAACCATTGTTCTGGCTACCTGATTATAATTAGAAGCCCAACTTTGGGCTTCGAAAATGATTTCTTACGAACTTCAAAGAATTAGTTATGAGGGTCCAATAAGCTTATTAATCGATCTGACATTAGAAATACTTTGCTGTTTCTTATAAGAACTTGCTAAATAAATAAGAACATAATTGTTAATAATTTCGAAGGAATAAAACATAAAATAGTCACAGCCTCTAATGAAAATAAAACAAGTGCTAGTCTACACCCAATCTACACCTCCTTTAATAAGGAAGCAGAGTTGTATTGCTCATTTTCACTTCAATAGAGTCGCAATCTCTAAAATTTAAATAGTTCGAATCCGAGCTACACTACTCTAATAACACTAGTCAACACACTTTTTTTAACTATGACCACACAAAGTGTTCTTAGTAGTAATTTGTATGTAGAATCCGAATCTGCTTTTAGATTTTTTCTATCACGTCACGTTTCCAAGTTATGCATTTCGAGACTTCTATGTTAAAGTAATGGACGTGAAGAGAAGCGTCTGAAATGTTAAACTATCCATATTTTGGGGCCGCAAGAAAATTTATCAGGCCCCAAACACTGAATAATTTAAAAATGTTTCATTGAAAAAAAAAGAAATCTGTGCGTGCTAGAGAAATTTCAAAATTATATTAGTATTAAGCAGAAAAAATACTACCAAAATCACCCACTTGAATTTGGTTAAAAGAAAAATCTTAAATTTTGTTGGCCAGTGTAATGGAACGGACACCTATTAATTTACATGAAACCACTCCAGGTCGTCATCAAGAAATTCCAACAGGCAACATGATTCAGTGTGCGTTACAATGCTTTGCGGAAGGAACTGCACTCGGGATTCACGAATATGTAGCCGCACACAAGTCAAACATCTCGCCAAACAACATGGCTCATGAAGAGTGGGGAAATATTTTGTTGTGTGACGAATCACGCTGCACTCTGTTATATTCAGATGGGTGTGTTTGTGTTTGGCGATTGCCAGGAGAGCGCCTTTTACCTAAATGTATCGTAGAGTGTGGTGGTGGTGATGGTGGTGGGGTCACAGTTTGGGAATATTTTTCATTTCATGGTTTTGGGACCCCCTTGCCTGTGGTTGAAGACAATTTGAACTCTGAAGCATATAAGGACGTTTTGGACAATTGATTGTCCCTACGCTGTGAGATTTTTTTTGATAACGAGAATTCTTACTTTCAGGGCGATAATGCACCATGTCATGTTTCGGCTTCCGTCGGGTAGTGCACATAGACATGAATGCCAATCGCCTTCTCTAATCCGCACAGACCCCGCCCAATCGAACATTTATGGGACCTGTAGGACCGTAGAGTGCCTGGGGGCCGTCCGGAATTTACTGCTGAGTTGGTTAGTTTCTTGCAGAAACAGTGGACCCAGTATCGTGGTTGACGTAATTTCAGTACGTGGACGTTCAAGAAGATTTGTAAATAAAATTAAATACAGTAAAATCTGTGCTAACTATCACTTTTGCTTGATCCCACAGAAGGTTAGTTATATGGGAAATTTATTAGCGTAACGACCACCTGTCTAACACGACTAGCAACCGGCATTTTCGATCCCCGATAAATATAAATAAACAATACTAAAAAACTTGTCTATAACGGTCACTTAATCTATCAATTAGGTTCTAACCTAAGTGCCAATTATATCACCACAGAATTCTGTAACAATAGGAGGTACTGGCCAGTAATTCGCGAAACAAGGTCTTAATTATCCCTAAACAAAACCAGCGATCAACATTATCAAGGACGTACGTGATAGGGAGATACCGTTTCTCCGAGGCTTTTGAATTTTATTTTCTTAAAAATTTAAGAAAAAATCCTGTATGCGCCTCGGTCCGGTCCAGTTTTATTCGATTCCGTCTATTTCAAAAGATTCTGGGGCATTTTTTCCACTTATGGAAGTATTTTAGTAAATATATACTAATGAATAAAATGAATGGATTGAAATAGAAACTTATACTTCAATGAATAAAATATAAGATGATGGATTAAAACTTCAAAATTAATAGCAAGTTTCAAACTTTCAACTTATGCTGCGTAAATTACTTCAATATCATGAAAAGCAAATCTTCACGGAAATCATCAGATGACTCAAATATCTATCTTTGTGAACTTTCAACTTCTTCATTAATTTTAAGTAATGCTTTTCATTAAGATTATAGGAAGTAATTATTATTCAAATTAAACCCACTCTGTTGTTTTCGTTCCATTGCAATGCATTGTGAAGAACCAATGCCTATAAATGGTCTTTTTTAGTTAGTAGGATTACAATTTTGTTTGAGATGAGGTCGAAGGACGGCATTGTTCATCATAGTCTTCATTCTCTCATGAAAGCGAGTATGTCATTTATATGCACGCGTATACACCATCGCTTTGCTTCTGTGAGTCCTCTGAATCATTCCATTCTGAAACAAGTTTCCAGAGCACTTTTACTGAAGCTTATACGAGGGTAGCCCAGAAAGTAATGCACCACAATTTTTTTCTTCAAGAATTATTTATTGAACACAATGAAACTTATGCACATGAAAGAATGATGTTTCTTCTACACTCCCTATTTTTCCACATAATCTCCGACCCGTTCTATGGCCTTCCTCCAGCGAGACACATGGGCGTGTATGCCCTGTCGGTACCAGTCCTTGTTCTGTTCACGCAGCCATGTGTTCACTGTGCGAATCACCTCTTCGTCCTCCTCAAAATGTCTTCCAGGAATGGCATTCTTCAATGGCCCAAACAAGCGAAAGTCTCAGGGCGCTAGGTCAGGACTGTAGGATGGATGGGGTAACACTGTCCACCCCTGTTTCATGATGTGTTCCGGACGTCCTCAAACAGGTGTGAGAGCGAGCGTTATCGTGTTGAAGCAAACAATCAGCTGGGTTGTTATGGCGGTCCAAATCGCTGGAAGCGCTTCTTGACTTTGGTTAATGTGTTCACATATGCCTCAGAATTAATGGTGCTGCCTCTCGGCATCACATCAGTGAGTATGACACCATCATAGTCCCAAAACACAGTGATCATGTCCTTATCAACAGAAGCAGTTGCTTTGAATTTTTTCTTCTGCGGAGAGTGCGGATGACACCATTTCATCGATTGGCGTTTTGTTTCGGGCTCAAAATGATGCACACAGGTTTCATCAGCTGTCACAATGCGGGACAAGAAGGCTTCACTCTCAGCTTCAAAACGTTGCAGCGACTCAGAAGGAATGTTTTTTCTCAGAGCTTTTTTGTTCTCCGTAAGACAGCGCGGAACCCATCGTGAACACGTTCTTGTGTAATCAAGAACACGGATGATTTCACCCACACTTCCTTTGCTGATTGACAGCTCCAGCGCCAACTGCCGAGTCGTTCTGCGTCGGTCCTAACCAAAGAGCGCATTAGCACGCTGCATCTTGTCAGGTGTGACAGCCGAGGATGGCCACCCCGACCGCGGCAAATCTTGGAGCTCCGGCGAACCGCTTTCTGATGTCTTCACCCTCTGTGCCCAGCGACTAACCGTACTTCTGTCGACTGCTGATGCTCCTTAAACTGCATATAAATGTTTGTGAATGTTTCCAACTGTTTCTTTCTCCGCAGTGAGAAATTCAATGACGACACGCTGCTTGAACGTACATCACTTACGGACGCCATGTTGTTCCATTGCTGCACGTACGTTATTTGTCGGAAGAAACAGAAACTTTGCGGGCGCACTCCGAAAACTTCAAAAAATGCATATCTCAAGTTTCGCATTCGTACCATTGTGGTGCATTACTTTCTGGGCTACTCTCGAACATAATTCAATGATTCCTTAAAAAGAGTCACTACTTAAGAGGCTTCAAAAACAAAAACTTGACCACGTGTAAAGCCTAACGGTCTGTATCCATATTCACAGAACGATTATTCAACTTTCTACAAAAAATTATCGCATTGTTTTGAAATAGAAGAATGTAAGGGCAATTCTCGATCTTAATCACAGATCTAATAAATATCACATTTATTAAGTAGCGGAAGAATGGAGCTACTTATTGGTTTCACAATGTCCGTCTCTCCGTCCGTCTGTCCCCTTCATAATTTCTGCATTTTTGAGGTAGAAGATTGAAATTCGGAATGTAGCTTACTATGGGCATGAGTACCTTCACTATTTAGTTTGGTTTTTATTGGCCCACTGGAGTCGGAAATACGGGGTGGGAGTTAGAGGGAAACAAGTGATCTACTTGGTATTTAGGTATATAAAAGAGTGAAATTCCATATCTATACTCTTCTAGGTAAAATCTACATTCCTATGAAGTTTGGGCCAAATTGTCCCAGCGGGGTCGGAGTTGTGGGGGTGGCAGTCACTTGGTCTTTAGAACCATGGCAACATATGGCGTGTGATATATCATTCGATCGAAAATGATGAGAAAGGAAAGAGATAGTGTTATTTTATATTTTCTAAATACTAAGTTGTGGAAAATAAAATTTTTGATAAAAAAATTAGGGGTTAAAAATTCATGAACTCAGAACTTCCGCTACTTTCCTATGCCTTCCTCTGGAGGCTTAATTTCTTGTGTATACGTGATATTGCATACAGACTTTGAGAGTTTGAGGCAGAAAGAGATCGAGAGATACTGTTAACTTGCGATGACATGTACTAGTACAACTTTGCTAACTTATGGTATTTATCAGGAGTGAGAGTAATATTTAGTTTTGCTGAAATAAAGTTTAAGTGGAATAAGTTTAATTTATTCTATGTGTCATGTTTTGCAGGATTAGCTATCAGGATCAAATTATGCATATAACTGAACTGCATGGTTCAATTTCATAGTCAATGCAAATTGGACATTTGTGTTCCACATTAAAACGGGCCACCTCCTCTGAAGCTATAATAATCTGAAATCCAGTTTTGTTGAAACTGATGCATCAGTGCTTGTATCATGTGCATATATGAGATCAATACAAAACCAAAAATTATTATAATAAAAAACGAGAAGGAAATATTAATTTCAAACACTATTATTTATTTATTTATTTATTTATTTATTTATTTATTTAAGAATAAAGGGTTAGAATATACATAAAAGCGCAACAGAGATCCGAATGGTCCATATGGACCGACATGTTAGATCTCTGAGGGCTCATAAAGATACTAAGAAACAAAAAAAACGTGTTAGTACAATCTTAATGGACAAAAAAACAAAAACATACAGATGGATTGACTGGGCAGATGAGAAACACAAATACTACAAATAATCAGTGGCCCCAAAGTAAATCTAGATGTTCCTTCCACGCAGAGCGATTCGGCCGGCCTCCGCATAGTAACTCAATCACTCATAATAACTCCTTAATAGTTATCAGGTGTGTCTAACATCCTAATAATTCAATAAACATCCTACGATACCAGAATACAAACGTCACTAAGTAAAAACATTCTGGCGCAGCATATGCACATACAATTAATTATGCTCCAAGAACTTCATACAACAGGTTGCGTGGGACGAAGGTTCTACCTACCCCAGTGATAACTGACCAAATGCAGACGACCCTCCCTTGTTTATTAATACATAAAAAGCAATAAATTTGTACGATGTTATGGAGCGGAGTTCTTGGGGTAACTGCGCCCAATTTTTTACCCCGGTAAAGGTAATACATCGACGTCTGTAGTTTAGTTTGGCAAAGGGTAAGGAAATATCATTCAATGCGCGAGTGGAGTAGTTATGCCGTTCACGGTTGTAAACAACGATTACAGGTGAAGTTAGCAACAATATGGAATTCAGACTCTTATAGATAAAAGTACATGATTGTATAAAAAATATCTGGAAAACCGAAGGTATGCGCATAGAGGTAAAGTAAGAAGATACCGAATAAGACTTGGGAACACCAAGTAGGGTTCGAAGGAACCATTTCTGAAGTTTGAACAAACGATTAAGATTAGAAGAGGAGGACGATCCCCAGAAAATGACACAGTAGCAAAGGGAGGAGTGTATCCATGAATAATAAAGAAGAAAAAGAATGTACGATGGTAAGTATTGCAATCTGGAAATCATTCCTTGCTTCCGATTTAGATTCACCAATAAAGTATTGCATCATTATGAACACCCGAAAACAAATAAAGTATTGCATCATTATTAAATTGCAAATAATTTTTCGCTCGTTTATGAAGACCCGAAAACGTATATGAACACCAATTGACGATTAAACAGCTTGTACAAATTAAGTGAATGACTATACTCTGTAATTGAAGCACAGCATAATATTTGCATTTGCTATTTCGGTTTGTGTTTTGTGTGTTCCTCAAATTTATAGATACATACAAGTCGCATTATTTTGCATAGATTTCGTTGTCATGTTTCTCACATCACCATTTCCTAGGCACTTTTTTATCCCGTCTGTGTTATTTTTTACGCTTTTCTCTTCCGATCAGTGCGCATGCGCAGGGCGATCCAAAAGTGTCCATTTATTCAGCAGAGTGAAGTGTCGTCGTCGCTGGTGCAACCAGAGAGAGGGTGGGTTGCTGAGGTGGGGGTAGACATGAGGGGGGGTAGGAGGAGGAGAAGGATTATCTTCTTCTCTCGGCTCACTGACACTCGGCCGTCGAACCAACGAAAGCAGACCCCGCCTGCACGTTCAATGCCTCGCGCTCTCGCTCCTTTTCACTCGTTTCCTATCCTACTATTGCGTTCAAATTTCCTTTTCAGAGTGCCTCCTTTTTTCTTTTTTTCTTTTTTCTTCAACACCCCTACCCCTCCCTCTCGCTCCTTTCCTCTACACCCATTTTTCCTTTACGGATCCGAGACGAGAAACGGCCGGATCTGTCGTGACTTCTCTGGGCTAGGAATTAATCATTCCTTATAGAAAACCGCCTTAAGACTAAAAAGTTAGATTTTCTCCTCCTCCTCCCTCCCTCCCTTTACCAACTATTGATTTTTCACAGCAAATAAAAGGGATGGGAGAAAAATCTTAATGTGTGTATTTTCCTTCTGGAATCTAATATTTCATGTACGATAGGAGGAATTTCAGTGAAGTGCTTCTGTAAAATAATCCATTCGTGTTTTATTCCAATGTTAACTTTTGCTTCCATCATTCTCTATACTTAGTCCTGTTGTATATAATATCATAAACATTTTGGAATAAACGAAAACCCTAAATAACGCATTACAACAAAAGAAAAATAAATATAAAAAAATTTGAATATTCCACACTCAGTTCACCCAGCTATGAAATCCGGTCTGTCCGTCCTTATTAACGAATATTTTTCAAGCTTGATAAAACAGCTAACGTAAACTTATACATCGAGTTGCAATTTCATTAAATTCTGGTGAAACACAACCAGAAAGCGAACTTAATGATATCATTAACCTTCGGCAAATGAGCGACCTTTATAGGAGAACACAAATTTTATAAAATTGTGCCCTATTTATGAAATCTTGTCGGAGTTTTCCCCATGTATCATTCCTTGGATGAAGAGTGAAGCTACTCTGACCAACGTCTTACGTTTGGGATAGATACTACTCTTTGTCAAAGCTGAAAAGTGGCTGATCACTATTTAAAGGTGGTGGCTTATGCTGGTCCAACCCAATTCACAAATTTATTTCATTAAAATCATTAAAATTAAGATATGGCTGCTGTAATCATTCCAACTAACAAAAGTCAATAAATTCGACATGAACGGACTCCTCCCATTGAGACGATTATTATTTTAATATAAATTGATTGATACTGATGAGTCATTTTAGAGTTATTAGGGTTTTATTCCCCCCACCCACCCTCAAGTGAATCTTTTTTCATGATTCGTGAATACCAAATTATTTGCACTAACTCCTCCGAAACGGATTCTCATTGAGATGAATAATTTTTGGATATAAATTGACGGGTCCTGGAGAACAATTTGGGAAATATTGATGTTTATTTTTTCAAAATTATTAAAAACTTGCCCATACCCATTGAATTATGGGTATTTTATATTGCGAAATTTGACATTTGACACTGCAAAATTGGATATTTGACACTGTACATTTGGACTTAGGAGTATGCAAGAACTATAAATTTTAGATCATAGTAGCAGGCCTGTGCAAATGTAACATTCCACCAATTCAATTTGTCTCACTCTGCTTCCACCTAGTGCTTTCAGGGTAATTTTGTTTCTTTCTCTTTTTTATACGTCTATGCGTGAAATTTTGATTTTATAATCCACAGTGTTAAGAAAGGCTACATTTTTATAATGATTTACAGATTTAAAGTCTTTCTTTAATTACGAAAACTCCTATCTTAAAACTATGCTAAATAGAAATATGATAGATTATGACATTAAAAAAGTCACTTCTTAGAGCCCACCCCCTTTGAGATTGGTATGAATTAATGGATAAACACGTTATTGGGCCTTTCTTTTTTACTGAGCCTACCGTTTTAGGAAATATTTACTTAATTATACTGCAGCTACATTATATTTTCCACCTCATTTAGAAGAAATTCAGCTAATGATTTCAAGAGAATTCCTGGCCCGAGGGAAAAAATTTACGTGGTATTGACAAAAATTACACGTCGCACTCCTCTCGACGCCCTTAGCGTCAGCCGTGAGGACTCTTCCGACAAGATGGTGCCTTACTAATTGGTGTTTAGTTGTCCGTCCGTTTTTGAAGGCAACTTTCCAATCAATGGATTCTAGAATGGTCCGATATCATAGTGACCATAATTCACTGTACATGGAACTTTTTTCTTTCTGGTATGCTAACTACAGGGTCGAGTCACATTATTATGACCACCTCCTACGTTTGTCTTCGGGGTTGCCCAGCCGAGGAACTATGTCATGTGCTGGGAATTGGTTAAGTAAATATACAGGGTGAGGCATTTATCGTGAGACAACTGAATATCTCGTAAACTAAGCATTGTACGAAAAAATGTCCAAAATCAGAAGTAAATTATTTCACGGGGGAAATTCATTAGTTAAAAAATTACCCCTCTTCTTGTGAGGGGGGCTGGGGGGAGAGGATAACTTTGAAATCTTATTAGAAATCCCTATTTTTAATTGTATATTCAGATTGCAAACAATATTCGAGAAATGTTTTATTCTTGGTGTTTTTTCAATTGATCCAAGCGTTTAGGAGATAGAGGCCCTGAAAGTGTGGAACTTTTAAATTTTGAATCCAATTTTATCGATGAAAACAAAGAGATAGAGAGTGGGTCTTACAGACATTCCTACTCTACTTTTTAATGGTCTTTAAGAATCCGAAGTCAGAATTTCAAAAATCCAATATTTATCAATACACACGCATTGACTCTGTCTCCATAGGACTGCTGTCCCCAAAAGTTTACTTGTGCACTGAAAAATTTTTAATATTTGAAATTCTGACTTCAGATTCTTAAAGACCAAGATAAATGATAAGGTAGGTTTCCACTTTTTTTTTAAAACATTTCACTCATTGCTGCAATGGGTAAGAAGCGTGGTTTATCAGATCTGGAAAAGGGGATGATAATCGGCTTTCGGGCCAAGGGTGGCAATATTTCGGAAACCGAACTGTGTGAACTGTTCTCGTGCTGCTGTAGTTAAAGTATATCATGACTGAGAAAATGGGACCGTTCAGAATAAACGGTATGGGAATTATGGAGCACCACGTGCCATTGATGAGAGAGGTGAACGTCAGCTGCGAAGGTGTGTGAAAGACAACCGAAAAGCTACAGTGGACCAACTTACCGCTCAAACCAACAGGGTGCTACCAGACATGTCTCTAAAACCACAGTACAGATGACCATGCTGACGAAGGTTCATCGCCAAAAACGGCTTCAATTTGCCCAACAGTATAGAAACTGGACCACTTCTGACTGGAAAAAGGTTGCCTTCTCCGATGAGTCACGATTTCTGCTCCACAGAAGTGACGGCCGTTAGCGGGTGAAGCGAGAAACCTCCTGCAACCAATGTTGGACGAATTCAGGCTGGCGGCGGCAGCGTCAAGGTGTGGGGAGTGTTGTCATGTCATTGTTTGGGTCCACTGATACCTGTGGAAGGCACTCTCAATTAGTGATGTGCCCATAGAGCGAGGCGTGAGCTCGACAGCTCGACCTCGTTAGGAGAAATAAAAACAAACGCTTCGAAAGATACTTCCCTAATCAGTAGGCAGCCACTGGAATAAAAGCGTTAAAATATTCAACAGATTCTGAATTAACGCTGAAAATCGAACTTCTTCATTAGGTGACTGATAGGTTTTTTCTCAACCCAATCGAGAACCTTTGGGATCACCTCGGTCGTCATGTGCGTGCTATGGAATAACCACCGCGTACCCTTCAACAGCAATCGGATGCTTTACAGTTTGCATGGCAACAGCTAACAGTAGAATCCTACAGAAAAAATAAATGAATAATGTATTTTAATTGAAAAGAAAGTATCAACCAGGTTTAAAGAACACATAGACCACAGAAGATTCGGGAGAAGCAACCTTTCCGCCATAGCAAAACACTCCATCGAGACTGGACATGATTTTTCTATCGATAATTTAAAATTGTTACATTCAATAAATAAAAAACACCTGCTGGACGCTTTTGAAAGTATGGCCATACAAAAAAACCAATAATAATTTACTACTAAATTCAGACTCAGGTCCCATTGGCGACTCAGCATTAATCCAATGGTGGACTCAACTGCCCAATCATTAATTTGTCCCCTTTTGGTGTAATTTTTCTGATTGGCCTAAAACCGTGGTCTTTTCGCTATATATAGTCAGTTTTTCCGCTTTCCCTGAAAAGTCAATTTACCACGCCTGGTGAGACAAACTTGGACAGCCTCCAAAACACTCAGCTAGTTAACGATGGGTGTATCGCTTACCAGTGCATTCATCGTGTTCCCACACCTGAGAAAGTCATTAGTGCCCAAGAAATTTCCGACGTCATCAAGCGACTTAAAACAAAGAAAGCAGCAGGTATTGATTCCATTACTAACAGTACGCTCAAGAACTTGCCTTCTAATATAGTCTCGATCATTACCAAAGCCATGAATGACTGCTGGAAACTTGGTTACTTCCCCGACCAATAGAAAGAGTCCGTCATAGTTACCATACCAAGCCTGGTCTAAACCCTGCTCTTGCTGTCAGCTACAGGCCCATAAGTTTGCTACCCGTGCAACCAACGCATCATTCTGAAGAGGTTTGACGAATTCTGTGTAGCAAACAATCTCGTTCGTGATGAGCAATTTGGCTTTCGCCCAGGTCACTCCTGCCAACTTCAGATCTGGAGGCTTGTTGCAGATCTAAACACTCCTGTTAACTGTGCTAAGTATGGTGGTCTTGTCTTTTTGGATGTCCGTAAAGCTTTTGATCAGGTTTGGCACAAGGGCCTCATATATAAGATGATTACTTGTGGTTTTCGGATGAACTGATTACCTTGATTAATTCCTTTCTGTCAAACAGGACATTTCGTGTCAAGGTTGGCTGCTCCATGTCTAACCCTTGTGACGTCAATTCTGGTGTTCCTCAGGGCTCTGTCCTGGGCCCTGCACTGTTCAACTTTTTCATCCATGACTTCCCAACTTTTACCAAGTTCAAGCTATATCTCTTTGCTGACGACGCAGCCATCATGACTATTGACCGCAGTCCTGCTCACGTTATATCACGCTTACAAAAGGCCTTACGATTGTGCGAGAAGTGGTTTGCAAAGTGGAGACTTGACCTAAATGTTGACAAATTCAAGGCAATGTTCATTACGAAGAAACGTCGGAAACCACCGAGTCCTCTCTTCCTTTCTGGTAAAGAGCTCGAATGGGTTAAGAATTACAAATACCTCGGATTGATGATAGATGCCAGGCTAAATTGGAGTGACCACGTCTCCTATGCGATAAATAAAGCTAAGAAGGCTAAGTTTAGTTTAGTTGCTCTTCTGGGGCGAAACAGCGCCCTTGGAATGGATAGCAAACTCTTGCTTTATAAGATGGTTATACGAACCATTCTTCTTTATGGTATGCCTGCCTGGGTTACAATATGCAAATCCAGATGGAAGGATCTCCAAACATTCCAAAACGTTACTCTGAGGACTATCGCCCAACTTGACAGGAGAATCGCAACAAATATTTCAATTGATGAAGATTTCCATATACCTCCAATTGGTAACTATGTCCAGGAGTCGTTGAATAAGTTGCTTCTGAAGATTAAGGACCATCACAATCCTCTGGTTACAGATATTCTGGAGCATCCACTCACGTTTAGAAGTTTACTCAGGCATCGCAGGCCTCGACACGTCTTGGACGTCAATTTCGACGACATCCAAAAGGCCATCTTTCCCGAATACTGGATCTCATAGCTCCTCGTGCCCCTCTTCAATCAACAATCAACTCTATCGTCCTTATAAGAAAGGACTCCATCTTATCCTCTGGATGACTTAACTAGGTTTCATCTGGCTTCTTGCCTAGTTCAGTGTACTTCCCCTGTTTACTTCCTGGATGAGTATGGCAGTGAAAGCGTTGCTTTCGGACCGCTCGGTTCGTTTTTCATTGCGCTGTTCGATTGTCGATTGTCTTTCAAGTCAGTTCACTCGGTTCCCCCTAGTGTACTTCTTGGTCCCTGCTGAATGATGATAGCCTTGCTGTCGAAAAGCGCTTCCAGGTTCAGGTTGTATTTTTTCTTAATTTTTGTTGTGGTGAAAGACTTTTTTAATTCTTTTATTACTATTATCCACATACTTATTTTTTCCTTTTTTTGTCATATTAGTACACATTCTGTTTACTTTTGTGCCTTTATTCCGAGCAATTTTTCCTTTTTTTTCTTTTTATCTAAAAGTGTTTATTATTCAAATAATATTTCTTTAATATAAGAAGTTGAGGCCAACCCAAAAGGTTCACATATCATAAGTCATAAATAGAAAAATAGAAATTCTTTCAAATTGAACTCATGCCCAATCAAAAAAATACATATAGTTTGTCTGTTTCCTGTGCGGGAGAAACGGACAAACACAAAAAGCTACAATTACAATAAATACAGGAAAATCTACATGCTTTCAGAAACAAAATATCATCAGCTAAAAGTTTCTTGAGTAGATGAAACAAATTAGATGAATACATTGATAAACAATATAAATATAGGCACTCCTTGTACTAATATAATCAAAATTTGCGCACGGCAAATAAATATGTAAATCAATACACCATAAATAAAATTTATTTATCCCTTCTCATATAAAGAGTAAGAGATTTCAAACACGTCAATAAGAAGTATTATTGATGCATTAACAACCTAAATACATCACACACTTTGTAATATAAAATCAATCTATCCACATTGATCCTAAATAGTATACTTACTGCATCATTATAAATGCTTAACAGTACAAATATTACTGTCTACTACACCCACGTATTATAAAATACATATAGTTGAATATATAGACGACATACGTCTACTAAATCCATGTATTTAAAAAGAAATACATAGAGTCAAGTCAAGTGAAGTGATCCATTAAAAATTAAGTTGGTTGCTTGACCATTTTTAAATATTTTGTTTTTTTTATATGTGATTACCCTATAATTGAGAATTTCAAAACAGTTTTTAAAATTTTATTTTACCTCGCACCGTTACTGAATGGCGGCCATTTTTATTTGTAAGCAAACGACGGTTTTTCAATTTGGAGACATTAGCGTTAATTTGAATATCTCTGCACTGGGTTAAGATACAATATTGGAATTGAAATAATTGTTTTTAGAAAAGTCTCCTCTACAACATTATTACCCAAAATACCCTAAATTCAAAAATAATCAGTCAAAATGACCTCCAAAGTTTGGTATTGAAAATTTAGAAAATCCACGTTTTAGACCCAAAAATAACAACTAAGGAGTGATTTATCAGACTGTATTTATTTTCTCTAGTTAGGTATCATACACTACTAGCCTTATATAGAGCAAGAACACTGACCAATGTTTACTTAATTTTTTATAAAATTTTGAAATTTGAAAATCTATATTTTTTGTAAAGTTTGGGGCTAGTTATCCCTGGTGGGACTGAATATAAGAAATTGATTTTTGCATATTTTGTACACCTATACGATAGCAAAGTACTGTAAACATTTCAACATTGATATTTGACGGTGAAAAAAGATATGATTTTTTTAAAATGAAGAAATAATTCACATTACACTACAATTGATCTTATGGCTGTTGCCTAATTCATGTGTGATAATGGCAGATGGAATCAATAATTATTGAAGTTAAGGTACTGAATTATATAAAAAACTCGAAAAATTACTGAACTAAACATTTATATTATCTTGGCAAATTTGAAATAAATATTTTCAATTAACATACTTTCGAGACGCGGTGCTTCCTAATCCTAGTGATGATTGCTAAGATATAGAATAAGACCTTCCAATTGCTGTGGTAAGTTCAGCACTGAAAGCTTGTTTAATACGTGTTTAATTGGTATCCAAACTTTGTCACTAGTAGATTTCTTGAATGACTTTCTTGGGCCAGCAGGGTGGTAAAAATGCACAAAAACATCATTGTTTTCCAAATTTATTCTTTCAAACTGTGCAAGCCATAATTGTCCATCATACACACATGCCACTATGTCATTCAATGTTAAAGACAGATGTAATTTTACTGACACAATGATCCTCGTAAATTGCGGTTTCTGATGTTACATAGCATCAAACTAAGTTTTCTGCAATGCCAAGGAATTTGTGGAATTGCCTTGTTCCTTTTATTGCTATACAGTTTTCAAATCTGGTTTGAAGTGTTGTTTTGATATGAAAAACTACCTCTTCTTTCTTGATGAGAAAATAGGTGATGCCTTCAATATTATACATGTCTTGCATACAGTCCTCTATTGTAAGAATTTGGTCTGTGGTCGTTCTTTGTAGGCTGGCTTTAATCACTTCACGGTTTTTGTACCTCCTACTCCATCGCATGCATTTTTACCATGGCAAAAGGCAAAAAAGTGCCATTCGGCCTCCAACCTGAAATCTACTTTGTGGTTGCAAAAAAAATTCTTATTGTTCTTGTATTGACTACCACTTCCATCTGAAAAGTATATGAGCTTCTCAACCTTGGGCAACTTTTCTTATATGTAATTTGTTATATACGTTTGAAACCCATGGACAACGAAATGTTGTGCTCCAAGTAGTGGCTTAGAATGCATATTGAAGAACTGCAAACTTTCTCATTTTTGAAGTACAGAACAAATGGATGCACTGTTGCCTGATCATTGACCTAGTATTGTATTTCATCCTGAACCATTTAAATAGGCAACAACCATAAGATCAATTGTAACGTAATTGAATTATTTCCTCATTTTCAAAAATTCATATCTTTGTTCACGGTCAAATATCAATTTTGAAATTTTTACAGTACTTTGCTATCGTATAGGTGTACAAAATGTGCAAAAATCAAATTTTTATATTCAGTTCCAC
>JAHWFO010074832.1:1015988-1126308 GCA_023313115.1 Rhysida immarginata | reverse complement strand
CCACCTAAAAAACAAAGCCTGGTCACTGTGTCATCACACCAGGGCTGACAATCCAACTTTCATTGTTTACAACAAACGAAAAAGCACCTGTTGTAATCAGCGTTTTTTCGTTTGTTGTAAACAATGAAAGTTGGATTGTCAGCCCTGGTGTGATGACGCAGACCACAGGCAGTGAGAAGGCTTTGTTTTTTAGGTGGCGTTGCCTCTACTCAAAGCCTGAGCGCGAAAACGTCATACATTGTTACATCACCTACGGTAGGGTATTGTTAATCATATTTCTACCAATAATAAGCCCGAAATTGTCCCTACCGTGGGTGATGTAGCAATGTATGATTTTTCCGTGAGCAGGCTTTCTCTCTAGGCGGTATTAATCCAACACCTCCTAGGGTGCGTTCACTTATTCGTTCGGAGTCATGCTCTGAGTCAATGTGATCACGTGATCAGAGTACTAGCGTCATGGCTCAGAGTCAACACAACGACGTAACAATCGAAGACTTTGATCGTTATAATCATTTGTGTGCAGTATTGCTAATTTAGCCTTTTTTTCATGCGCATGTCTTTTGTTGGACATTTTTAATAAAAATTAAACAATGCACAGCAACCATCTACCATTCATTTACAAGTCTTCAATTCTCTTCAAAAACTCTCATCATTATTCATTGGTGAACTTGTTATTATTTAATCTTATTATTTGTTATTTTATCTTCTCCATTTAGAAATGAGTATAGAATCATTCATTAACAAATAAACATATTATACTAATTCGTTAATTAATGTATAATGCACAAAATAATGAAAATGATCATTTAAATTGGACACATCCCTGCTAAATCGGCAACACTGCTTGTGAACGATTCAAGATATTTTTTCCTCTCTTCGCAACCTCCGGAGGCATCACAAAAGCATGAGCAGTGACCATGGCACTTTTGGCTATGGGGAACCTTTAACATTAAGTTATTTTTTATTAACAGGAATAAACAAAAACATATTTTTTATTTTTTATTATTTTTATAAAAACAAAGTTCTGGTCATAATTGTAATTTTAATTTATTATCACAGAGGCTAGGGTGGCCTCATGCGTAAAGATGGAACTGAGATTGAGCGTATAAAAATTAATAATTATGCTGAAGAAATTGTCTCGAATCAAATTTTCGATCAATTTAAGCTAAATTTTCGTTTGTATCGTGCCCAGCCTACAACAATGGAAGGCTAACCAATTATGATAGTCTATGATCGTGCACTTTCGAAAGATAGAGGCGGCCATGTTGATAGTTAAAATAAAATCTTCTCTTGTTTGTGTGGTTGCCACGGCTCCTAACAGGCGCGCTCGCAAACGATATCTCATTGTAACAAAATTAATCATCGTTGAAGTCGCAACTTTGTTGGCACTCTTCATTGTTGCGTCGTCTTTCTCATTAAATTTTTTGACTCCGGTGACTCCAGCTTGAAAGCAGGAGTTAAGGGAGTTAACCCGAGTCGCACTCCAAGCGAATAAAGAAACAAACTCCGAAAGACTCCAAGCGTACCCTGATGTTGGAGGTCAAGGGAGTTAACTCCGAGCGAATAAAGAAACGGAGACCAAATGACTCGGAGCAAATAAAGAAACGGAATCCGAATGACTCAGAGTCACGGGAGTCACTCGGAGTGACTCCAAGTGAATAAGTGAACGCACCCCTAGACAGAAGGCCTGATAACGGAAACGTCATACATTGTTACATTTTCATTAGTCGACAAAATTTAGGGCTTAACAATGATCGACTAATGATGATGTAACATTGTATTACTTTTTCGTTATCAGGCCTTCTCTCTAGGAGGTGTTGGGTGTTGGCCTGTCTTTTTCGTCGGCTACGGTATGTCTTAATTTCATCAACATTGTTGACGCAACATAAAAACACGACCAGCCGATTATTGACGCAAACACGACGTGCTGTTTGTTTACAATTGCAAATAAACAAACATAAGCCAAGCCTATTTCTGACTTGTGCAACTAAAAAACAAACATGTCCACTAAAAAATTTTGAATTTTGAAATTCTGACTTCGGATTCTTAAAGACCATCAAAAAGTATAATAAAAGTTGGGTTCAAAACTTTAAAAGTTCCACACTTTCAGGGCCTCTATCTCCTAAGCGGTTGGATCAATTGAAAAAAACACCAAGAATAAAACATTTCTCAAATGTTGTGTACAATCTGAATATACCATTAAAATTAGGGGTTCCTATTTAAGATTTCAAAGTTACCCCCCGCCCCCCCTTCCCCTCACGCCGGCCAGGTGGCCGAGAGGGCTAGGGCGTAGTCTTTCTAGTTCTCGAGTCTACCTGGTTGTGGGTTCGAATCCCGCCGTGGGCATGGATGTTTGTGTTTGTCCCGGGCTGCGTACAGATGTAATTTGTGTGGAGGGCGCAAAATGATCTTAGTAGTCGACGCCAAAAATTCTAATAAACCAACCAACCTTCCCCTCACAAGGATTATTAACATTTATAGAAATATGTTTTTGGGAGACTTATCTCCAATTTTAGATTTCCCCCCAATCATTGTGGTAGTTTTATACAGCTGTGTGTTAAATTTCAACTTTATAAATGACTCTAAGTTGCATTTTAAAATAGGATTCTTGAATACCAGTTTACAAACTATACCATCACGAGTCGCCATTTTAGGACTATGATTAAATCTCAATTTTTAATAAACAATTTGACAGAAATCTTTGATTTTATCATTTTGTATTTTAACCCTTTTATTTACTCCAAATGGAGTACTTTAATGATTTACGAAATGACGTAATAGTCTATTATGATTAACAAAGAATCAAAAGGTTATTACTCCTACAAGCTTCTTAATGCAATTTAAGTTTTTTGTAATAAGAGTGATATTTTTTTCATGTATTTACGAAAAGTAATTATCCTTAAGAAGTAAATGAATGCAATCAATATTCACAGAAATAAGGATTTAATAAACCATTTTCCCATAAATGATTCTTATTACGTACATTTGAATCCTTTAATACGTGTAGAATAAAAATAGAGAGGAAGTGGGAATTGTAAGTGATGAATACTGCATTTACTATGTATGACACGAGACGAGATGATGACCAGCCATCGGTTTTATTCAATTTACCGTTTCATTACATACCTTTGGACAAGAAATATTCTTAAAGAACTTAATTTGATTAATGTAGTCTCTCGTGTAAGTTTTTTAATACCCACTATAAAGCATTGAGGAGGAGATTGTTGTTTTGATTTTTTTTTAATCTTAATTTTTATTATTTTCCTCACCCTTGTTAAGAAGTATTGTATATACGATGCAACTTCGTCTTAGTGAGGGTGAGCGGCCCAGGTGGCGTCCGAAAAGGAGTTCCATGTTTTTAGAGCCTATTAGCTGCTTATTAGAAGACCCGCGAGAGGACGCCCTTATCTGATGGAGTCCTCCATGACCGGGGCCATTTTTCACGGCGTTTTCTTAGTGGTAATTGGCGACACACATGAGACAGAAGCGCTCGTGAGAGAGCCGCCAACAAATTGGCAGGGTCCTCGAGGCTATCGCGCTGGCGTAAATATTAATACTCAAGGAGCGTCCTCCCAGGCATTAAGGCGCAGAAAAATGTCGCGAAAATATTTTCGTTTCTCGCTCCAGGAGGGTGGGTGACTGAATAAAAATGTCCAACCGTTGGTCTGATTGGAAAATCCGATAGCCACCGCTTTAAACAATTTATGCCTCATTCCAAGGGTTGACGCGATAGACCACACGCGGCATTTGTTAACGGCCACTCGACTATTTCTAACCTCTGGAAATGGTTCTTACAAAGTAGTAAGAAAAAAAAGGGGCTTGAAAAGAAGTTTTAACGTTGCCACCAAATGTTCACCCTCCCCTAAAAAAATACTCGTTTACTCACGAGTGTTTGTTTGCGGTCCTTACGTTCCGATTGACTGGGATATGAGAGCGTGGGAACTAACCTGACATATTTCAGGCTCCGGGAAATCCAATGTCCCATTATACCTAAGACTAATCTTCCGCTATTATGTCTATTTAAATAAAATATTTAAGAAATGCAATGTATCTTTCAAATATTCGTACTTAAATTATTAAATAGCTTGATACTCCTTTATTAGATAACAATAAGAACTCTTAATTTCCTATAATATTTAAAGGATTTACATCCCAGAATAAGATTTGGCGTGCATGTGTGTTTATGATTAAGCAACTGTTAGAAATTAAATACTGTAAGGTTGTTCATAATGAAATGAAACTTTTAAGTTTGGATCTCGGATAGCTAATTGCAAATCTGATTGTTCTTTTTTGATAGGTAACAGCTCTTTCTGTAATTGTAATAAAAAAAATAAATACTTCTTTGATAATTCGAATCAAAACTTTTATCTTTTCGAAATTCCGTTTGTTTATATCGGAAGAAACTTCATCTTCAACAGCAACATACAGTAATTGGACAAAATGGAAAGGTCTTGCAAAGTAAGGACCACCTTACAATAATCTAAATTGGCAAGGAAATGTAATCATACAAGTCCTGAACGGCGGTTAAGCTATCCAAGTTTCTTGAAAGATGCACAAAGGGAGTATCGGCTTTTAACTTTTGTTTTCGAAACCGGCAAGAATAGCTCGATGATGCGGCTACTCTGCTATTACTTTGTTAATTTTCCTCAAACTAAATATTAGATATTAGAGTAGATGTATTGCACTCCTCAACGAAATGAATAGAGCACATGTATTGCCATCCTGGAAAATGCTATCTCCTGCGACAATTGACGTTTGAACCTAATTGCTCAGAATTTTGTATAGCCCCTTGCTATTCACTCAGCCTTTCAAGGAGCTAATTAGGCCTATAAAAACATGATATAGTCGCTCAAATCCTTACGAATCTCCATCATGTTTCACCGTTGGAATTAATCAGTCCGAGTCGAGCTTCTTTAGGCGATCACCCATGCATGAACCGATCTCCTGATGAAGAATGGCGGTGGTGGTGGTGGGTTGTGCTCATTACATTACTGTTATCTCTGTGGTGCATTACTTATATTTCCAGTGGACTCACGAATGCAGCTCAACTATGAATATTCTGTTTATGGGGCTCCTTCTGTGTTGTCTTGGAAAATTCAGGATTATGAAGATGCAAATTCAGTTCTCCAGTCAGTTGTCTTCTATTTAGATATCTATGCCATTTAAGTTAAACTTCTCTCTACTACAATGTTTAGCAAAATATGTCTTATCTTTAACATTGCATGCTATCATGACTTTCGATATGGAAGGTCTACACGTATCTAATAAACTAAAGGTTTGCGTCTCGATGCATTGGCTAGGCAGGCACAGAAAAATACAAGAGATCATTCTGTTTCCATCTGCTCTGGGCGAAAGGGGGGGGGGCGTTATAACCATAATCTGGCGTCAACAACATGAGACAATGGATGGGAGTATTTTCTTGGCATTGCTAATTTTCTTAATCCGAGTTGATATACACGTAACTAGTACTGAGTATTTAAACATCATTCCTGGCCAGATACATCCTTACTTGACTATGTTCACGCAGGTTGGTGGGGTATTTCAATGCTCCATGCCATAAAGCCCAACTTGTCAGCGAGTGGTTGAAGAACATAGGTCAGACCTTAAAGTGATCGAATGGACATATCTCAAGCCAATCGAACATCTTTGGGACGAAGTGAATCAGCGCTCCGATTACACAGCCACAATCGACTATTATTGTGCAACTTCGGAAAGAAATACTAGCGGCATCTACCGTATCCCTGTGAATAATTTCCAAGGAATTCGGCAGGTACACGGAGAAGGAACACCATATTAAACGAGTTTATAATAAATAAGTCGGCCGGTGAGTGAATATGGAAAAGGAGGACGAACAATGACTAAATGGAGATTAATCATTTTAGGTGTACTCTATTATAAGTTATACGAGCCTTCAAAAGATATTTAAAATGAAATGAAAATCCGCCCAATGTGAAGTGCAGCTAATTTAAGTCTCGCTAATTTTATGGAGACTTCACATATATTTCGCAAGAGTTTGCAGTTATCATATGAAAATGGCAAATCTAATGAAACGCATGCATATTGTTCATCATTATAGATTCTACATGGATTTTGATGTAAATGGTGTTAAGCTGCAAATTTCAAGTAAGTATTTATAAATAATTCAGATATCCTTTCATAAAAAAAGAAACACATTATAAATTCCATGATTACTTTCATTTCTCTTATAAGGCATAGTGGAGAAGCGACATAATCATGGTTCTGGTAGTGGTAACTTGGTAGTCTTACATGCATGATCAATTGAATTGTGCGGCTGATTTAACATCTCACTGCACGCGTCTGAAAATTGTCAATTTACTGGATTTATACACATAAATAGGAGGTCACATAACTTACTGCATATCTTTAAGCTATATTATAATATCTAATAATTGTAATTAACAAAAGTTTGCTTCTTTTCAAGGTCAATTAAACGGTTTGTTATTACTTTCAGTGTAAGTGATGTATGGCGTTCCGTATAGTGACTGTAGAAATCCCTGAAGAGAAAAGATTGCTGCAAACGCTTGAGTCGACAAACAGACAGATTTGTTAAGTGTCTGCCTCGCTGAATTTATTTACGCTTTGGCATCTGAGAAGTCATTAGGGGGCGGTTTGAGGTGGGCCTAAATCTGGTTCTTTTGAGCTATGCTTAAATGGCTTTTGGTGTTAGGTGTAATCTTTAAATGTAAAAGGAAATTGAACAATTTTAAGATTAAAAACAAATAAAATAGTGTTCGATGGATAGGATTAATATTCAAAGGTAAAAGAATAAACCTAATCAGGCATTATTGTTAGAAAATTGAAAATTTTACGAATGTGACTTATTTTTAATGCCAATATAGTATTCATATTTTGAGTGCATTCCAGGCTAAATAAAAATCAAATTAATACTTAAAATTTACTTTTAAAATTGCCTTCTCTAAAATTAATTATAAAATGCCTTAGCTTAGGCTTTAATCAAAATTTATGGGGGGGGGGAGATCAAATTTGTAAGTATTAAATGACAGGTAACAATTCTATAATAATGTAGAAATTGAGAGTTCTCCTTCTATTAATGGTTTTCTCCATAAATATTTATTTTTGTATACCTATTGTAGAAAATGTGCCTTCTTCGAGAGAGCGAAGGAAAGAGAGAGATGAGCGTCAGTCGTTGTTGAAGAAGGTTCTTTGGAGCGAGGGTAGGGACGGGTAGAGAAACGACTATTGGCAGGAAGTCGTCATCAATCCTAGCATTTTTAGCGACATCTAATTAATCACGCTTTTCCCGGTTCTCTTCATCCGCAGATAAGTAGTTCCACCGCCGACCGACAGGAGACGAGATGGGGCGCGTTCACGCGAGAGCAAAACGAGAGTGGGCGGAAAGGGAAGGGAGAGTGTGTGAAGAAAAAATGGAGGATGGCGAGAGAGTGCTGTCTGATTTGAAGGAGAAGATGATGAAGAAGAAGAATAAAAGGAGAGAGAGAGAGAGAAAAAAAAATTTTCAGACGGGTGTGTTCACCTCCCCCTCCCTCTAATCGTTTCATTTTGTTGCGTTTACGAGACTTTTGAAACATTTGCTGATAAGCTTAATATCCTCGAACGCTTTAGCAAATGCTGCCTGCCATTTAATGCCCCGGTATTTTTCTTTTTTTTTTTTTCATAAACTCCCCTTTCTCCCATATTGCTCTGCGGGGGAAACAAGATTGTTGACAATGACGGGGATAATTTTATTTTACTTTTATTTGTTTTTATTTATAAATTTAACGGTTATTTTAATTAAAAAAAACTTTCTTATTTAAAAATCGTTTTGCCTTTTTTTTTACGGATTCTTTTCCTGAGATGACACCCGCTACAATACATCTGATAACATTGTTACGAAGGAAGAGTATCTTTTTTTCGGTTTTCCGTATAAATATTGAAAAAGAAGGTTTTTATCTCCAAAGAAAAATTATCTGTTTACTGAAAAAATGTTGACACGCAAACATAAAAAGCTGTATGATACATTTCATTGCTAAAAGATAATAAAAACGGTTCGCACAAAAAATGGCTATTTGATGATAGAAAAATTTAATTTTTGTAACCTTAAAGGAAGCTTTTACAGATATAGTTTTGAATTTCTGAAAATATTGGTATTGGAAAAAGTTATACTTAAAATATTTGGTTTATTTTAATATTTAAAAATATAGCAAAAGTTTATTGCATATACAAAATACAGAAAAGTTTATTTGTTGAAATCATCCGCGTAAATTCTCTAGTGCCTTTTCTTGTATACATAAAAAGCGTATTGGGAATGTACAAATGTAGGATAGTTGCTTAAAAGTTAATCCTCGCATGTTTTTCCACGGAAAATACAGGATGGTTCTGAAGTACCCGCAAGCCATGTTTTCCGTTTTATATCTCTCATGAACTGGACTATAGCCACCTGGAACATCTGGTCAAACACCACTATATATCTTTATCCTGTCTTTTCTCAAAGAACGTATATATGAAAATAATCCGATGACCATCGTTAATAAACAACATCCGCAAAATCATTGCATCAATCATCACCGATATGTTGGAACGTGTTGCTGCAAATGCCTGTCTTCGAATTATGTGACAAATTAGCACCTGGATATTCCCAAACTTTTAGGGGTGGTAGAGCGCCTTATTTTGAATATATTTTGCCAGCAAACAGGGGGTCGCTAATGTATCCTTGATACATAAAAAAATTGTCAAACAACATCTCGATCGTTGGACATATACCCTTTAGATTTCTTCTTTTGGGACATCTAACGAATGTGGCGTCAAGTAATAATAAAAGAGACACTGCAAGGACTTTTGGCCGTGTCAGAAATTCAATGATAAGAGCTGTGAGGCATGCATTGTCCGTCAACAGTGTGATCACCTTTTGGAATTTTACAAACATGTAGTATTTGGTTATTAAAAACGTTGTGACCACCAGTATCAAGTTTTCTAATTTCTCCGTTTTCTGGAAATACATTAACGAGAGAGACAATAATACATTAATGAGGAAGTCTCACACACCGTTGTATGTATGATACTTGACAATTGACCTTTATCCCCTGTATTGTGATTGGTTGCCACTAAACGTCACTGATTTTTTTACAAAATGCAAATGGCGGACACTGGACGTGTTAACGGCATTTGTTGACTGTATCTTAAGTGAAAATTTTAATTGTTGTTGTTCAAAATTTTTATTGCTATGGCTAAATATTGTTGTATTCCCAATTGTCAGAGTGAGGAGAAAGAAATAAACATCATTAGAAAATAATTTATAGGTAATTTGGAAATGACTATTAAATTAAAATTATGAAAGGTTATCAGTAAACATTTAAATCATTATATTTTGCAAATTTCAGGTTAATAATGTATGTTAAATTAATAAAGATAATAATAAAAATCTTTAAAGTAGTAAAAACCTATGAAAAATGTAAAAAAAGTGAATTTTACTCAAATCACAAATGCTTACAACACGACCAAGGGACGCCATTTTTTATGTGGTCACATGGGTAGTCAAGGCTACGAATGCTAAGAAAGTGTGTGAGAACGAGAGTTTATGATAAAGGTCAATTTTTTTTAATATATCAAGGATTTAATTGGGACCTCCAGTTTATTGGCAAAATATATTGAAAATAAGATCTTCTACTATCTTTAAAAGTTTGTACACATAGTTTGTAAACATCCTGTATATGGTGAAATGGTTAATTAAAATTCTCTGATCGTTCTTTGACGATATCCCATTTTTTTAAATTTAACTTTTGTTCAGAGATGTCTAAGTTCTTTTGCTCTCATATCATTTCTTCCTGATCCCAATGAAATTGTAATTGAATGACTTTTTATTTGGTTTTATGCTATCAAGATAGCAAACTGGCCATCATAAATAATACCTAATACCGAATAAATCTATACCGAATACAGACCAAAAACATAAAGTGGCCATCATATTTAGTACCACAATAAAACTCAGGGAGTTTAAAACAGGAAGTTCATATTCTCGAAAAATCGAAGAAAAGCAAAAAAGTTATCTCAGTAAACTTGGTCGGAAATCAAATATCGGAAAGAAAATATTTGATCCAAATGAGCTCATCCCCATTATGATAACATGGAAACTTTAATCGCTCAAATCACTCAAATATTGAAAATATTTAAGAAAAAAAAGTAATGTAGATATACTAAAAAAATACTGTAAGGTTTCATTTTTTGTAAGTTTTATTTGGGATAATTATGTGGCAAAAATCTGAAAATCTTACTTAGTTAACTGTGTATTCGTGAGGATCTATTTTTTGAATGTTACATATTACTGAGACAATTTAGTCTGAATATTGGGATCAATTTAATCTTATTCTGTGGCTCCAATTCACTATATTATACATTAGAATGTTTTACATATTCACAGTAGAGCAATTGTGAATCAACATGCCTTGCGATTTTACATGTATTTTTAATCGTACATAAAAAGGGACTTTTGATCATGTCAGAAATTCAATGAAAGATACCGTTAGGCATGAATTGCTGCTCATACTCGACAGTTTGAACAGCTTTTATAATTTTACAACCTGTAGTATTGTGACCTTCAGTATCAAATTTTCTAATTTCTTCGTTTTATGGTAATGCATTAACGAGAGAAGAAGTCTCAAATAGCTGTTGTATGTATGAAGTATGACAAGTTCTTCATGTATCAAGTATTTATATGGGAACCTCAGTTTTATGGCAAAATATATTCAAAATAAGGTTCTCTAACGCCTCTAAAATTTTGTACGCAGAGTTCGTAATCACTCAGTATCGGGTGTGAGTCCCAGTAGTTGAACAAGCACCAGTAATTGCACACTTCCATTTCGTTTCGTCATTTAATGTTAAATAAAGTGGGCTAATAAAATTTTAATAATGAATTTCTTGACTCTTTTCAGTGTTCAACTACCTTTCCGACATGTGCCAACGCTAAAACCTGCTGTTCTACTACATGTTCACGTTTACATTTTAATTTCAAAAATTAATTATGCTTATATGTCTGTGCATATACTGTACGTGTTTAACTATCTGTAGGGACAGTAGTAATATTTTGTTAGGCATTTTCCTCTTAACTATTCAAATACTGGTACCCAAACCTTACAAAGGCTTACCTCTCTTGTCATGGTTATCAACAATCTTTTAAAAATTTAACAAGCGTTTTAGCTAACAATCTATTGATACAAACGTGTGTATATGAAAGCAACCAAAATAATTAACAGACTTCAGGATAGAAGGTAGGATGCAACACTCCTCCACAAAAGACAAGTTTTGCCTCCTACCTTCTATTCGTTATGCATCCACAGCTCTTCAAGGTTAATTTTTGCTTTATTAGGAGCTTTAGCAAAAAGCTACTTATAAGACCATACGCTTGGTCTAAACGTTTATCCGTCCGTCCGTCCGGCTGTCTGCCGTTTGCACTATAATTTGAAAACGGATTAACTTTTTCAAATTTTCTTTTCAGAAATATAACCATCAAAGTCTTAGCTCGGCTGTATCAACTTTTCAAGATTTTTCGTGGACCCTTTCAAATCGAATTTATGTGCTAAAACAATGACGTAAAGAATACCAAGGTAATAGTTAGGTTTGTTTGGTATTAACGTTCTTTTCAACTGCCATGGTCAATAATTTTTCGATTGAAAAATGGAAGGAAAAATTCTGCGACCTGGATTCGAACCAGGAACTTCGACTGTCATGGTCGACGCCTCTACCAATTGGGCTATCGCAGACACCCGGACAGCCAAGCTGTCACAAGGTGTCTTAAAGACAACCAAGTTGTCACGGTTGAAAGCCCAATGGGAGGCGGGCACCTGGCTCACAGATCGAAAATTTCTCCAATCCAGACCGTCAGAAAATTTGATGAACTCACAAGTAAATAACTCCAAACATACGTAATAATTTTGTGATTGAAAAATTTTGCGACCTGGATTCAACCGTGACAACTTGGTTGTCTTTAAGACACCTTGTGACAGCTTGGCTATCCGGGTGTCTGCGATAGCCCAATTGGTAAAGACGTCGACCATGACAGTCGAGATTCCTGATTCGAATCCAGGTCGCAGAATAGATTATGAGCAATTGAGCATTCGTGCGTTGACAAAGCGATCGTCGCGTGCGCGTGCGCGTGCTCATGTCAACAATTATTAAAATTTGTTAACAAACAAAAAGTAACAGTGTATTCATTCTTGACGAATCGATTGTTATATCATATATCATAATCTTGGTATTCTTTACAGTCACTCTTTTAGCACGTGAATTTAAAAATAATACGAATGTTCCGTTTACGAATGTGCCGTATCATCATGGAGGAGAAATGAGATAGAGAGCGCATTAGCCTGCGTAGTGAGCGATTTCAGATGCCACCATCGAGGCGAAATAGCCAACTGCGATTTAGGACGGACGAGAGCGAAGCGGAGCTGTTTACAATAAAAGAAATGTAGCTTAGCAATATAATTTTCTATTATAGGAACTGTTGTTGCGAGGAATGGCATAAGAAGAAAGTGAGGGCTTTTTGCGTACTATTTTATTTCTCCTCTATGATAACCTTTAGAAATTAGCGTGAATTTTCTTTCAGCACCGAGAGATGGCATTAATTTGGGAGCATATCATGTCATTACTATTTTCAGTGTATCGAAATAAATTTTCTAGTGGGTCCGTAATTTTTAATGGGAGAAATGCTTGTTTATAAATAAAATCTTGTAAACATTCCAAGGAGGAGCTTTAGCTGTGAAGCAGAAATAAATTTATACATTTATTAAAAAGAAATGAATCCTCCCGAGAAAGGTATAGGCAAGTAGCGCACCATACAGTCATCTATTTTTATCCCTTTATCTGCACTTTTTACCCCTCCCCCCCTCTGCCCGAAGTTTTTTAATCAAAAATTTTATATTGTCGAACAAAGTGTGTAGAAAATGTAAAAGAGCTCTATCATTTCCGATCCAATGACATATTGAATGCCTTATGTTGCCGAATTCTGTTTTTCTTTCCCGTTATGTACTGCAAGACCTCCTAAAAAGGAAAATACGAAAACGTTCTCCATTCCATAAAGAAATAGTTTATTGGTATCGAACTACTCTCTTAACTATAAGAACGTTAAATCTTGTTAACTGTTCTGGTATCTCTGCAGCAATCCCTAAATCTGTCCTTACTCGGAAATCGTTGCACTGCTTCAGTCATTCATAAAACCATGACCAGAGTCCTTTTGACATTTTTTGTTTTTACCAGTTAGATGTTTCTATTCGATAATGACGAAATAATTTAGTAAAAATTAATTTTTTAAATTTAAAATCTTATTCCAAATCAATACGCTCTTGTGTGCTTTGCAAAAGCTTATTTAAATACATTAAATTTAGTTTCGTAAATGAAAAGTACAAGTTTGCTAAAATTAATTGTCTGCAGAAATAGTAGTGACAATTCTAATGAAAATTTAAGCAAAAACCTATTTTGAATCTTTCAAATTACTTTTTTTCCCAATAAAAATGATGAAATTCTTCCTTAGAAGGTCATTATGTGCGTAGTTGGTTGTGATTTTAAGACTGAATTTTTGTGGAAGAAAAATAAATTGTTTCAGATGAGGATGTCGAGTAGTTCGCGATAGAGGACAAAGTGAGCATCTTTAATATGTACGAAATATTTTCAGTCACCATTTATAAATTCGAATTTTATTTCGCATATATAAATTACATCGTCTGGAAGCCTTAAAGCTTGCTGACATATGTCAAAATATTCTTGCAAAAATTTTGAAAACCATGTCCCAATGTTAAAGAATAGGAGAGTCGGGCTCGGCGATCACAGAGGCAAACTTGAACCGTGAAGGACGATTTGCATTGTGCTCATTGCACTACAGATTCCTCCGTGTTGCATTACCTGAAATGACAATTGCAGTTCGGCTATGAATATTCTTGAGAATGAATATGGATCTTTGCCGTTGAGAATGAAGGCATAGCCTTCGAAATACGTATTCCTTCATATACAGGCAATTCCACACAAAAGCTCATTCTTATTTTTTTATGAAACTGTGAAACTTCTGTTTCTGATCACTGAAAACATTGCTCAGTTAAGAATCTCAATAGTGAACAATGGAGATCATCTGAAAGTACTGATAATTTTCAAGACCAGAGGTTACCAAATTTTTAGATGGAAACAGCCCCCATAGCGTAAATACATACTGAGTCTCGTTTATAGTGAGCTAGCTGACATGTCTTTTACTCACATGTAAAGATACTGACAATTTTAATTACTGATATGTGATTTAATTATTGATATGTGATTTATTTACTGATATGTGATTTATGAAGTATAAATAAAAAAGAATATTCTAAATATCTCACGAAGCTCCAGTTAATCTATGGTGAAACCAAAGGCTTCAATGAGGAAATTTTGAAAATTTGGATTACTTAATCTCTTATACAAGGGTTATTTGTATAAACTTATAAGTTAATTTTTAATGAAATCTAAATAATTTCTATAATATATATAAAATATATCCGCCAATCTTTTGATTTACTCTATAGATTTTTTAATTAGGATTAGAAACTCAGAAGACGATAAGTTATTAGCAGAACATTGTTTTCGATTTATTGAGTAGAAAATTCTATCATTAATCAAGGAATGGCTTTCTTCTTCATTTTTTCCTTTCTCATTTTCTTTCTCCCCCTCTTTTTCTCTTTTATTTTTACTCAAAATCAATGATGAAAAATGAAGTGAACACACACATAAAAAGAAAAAGTACCATTCTGCCTCATCTAGAAACGCCTAAGTGACTTTAATAACAAATTCAATTAAATAATTTTTCTCCCGTAATACGTCACTAATTATGTGAATTATTTTAAAAGTCATTAAGATCTGAAGGTGAGAACATTAGAGAGACCCCCGAAAGGGGGAAGAAGAGACGGATAGGGGAGTAGGGGGGGGGGGGGGGGAATGGCGAAAATGATTTTCTTTTTCTCAGCTACCGACATTTCCATTCTCTTTTAATAATGATGTCTCCTTTTCAGTGATGTTAACATAGAGGAAAACGGTCCTTAGGAGAAGAAAGTGAATGAAAGAGAAAGATTGTGAGAGAAGATACAGTGAAACAGAGATAGAAGAAAATGGTATAAAGACAGGAACGAAAGAGAGGAAAGAGAAAAGAAAAAAAATGTGTGAAAATGGAAAGATAATTTGGCAATGGTTCAACAATTTTCCGCTTCTGGCCTCTATCGTTCCGTTTGTCCCATTTGGTTTTGTGCTGATGGTGAAGAAAATGTGTTTCCATTGTCGATTCAAGGAGGGGCTTTTTCAAAATGCATTCATTAATTACAGTATAGTTCGCCATCAATAATTTTTCCGATATCGACATCTCCAACGAGATTCACCTAGCGAAGGGCGACAGGGGATCTCAACAACCGACATCAATACGAAACTCAAGACGCACACGAAAAGTTTTTAAAGAGCAGTTGATAAATGTACGCTCAATATCTACATCCTCTAATGTTCATGCGATTATATGTGATTGTACGAAATCTTTTCTGCATGCTTGCTAATTCAATATCTGCAAATATTTCATAATTACCTAAAAGTTCATCTTGAAGGAGACATGTTAGTTTCATATAAGAAAACAATCTCACATAAAAATAACGTTGCACGTACTCTTCTTAAATATCATTCGAAGAGAACAAATCATTTTCTATAAGAATGCAAGTCATAAATGAAGATGGGACTGCATGATATTCAGGCTCTTAAATTTCGTAAAACGTATGCAAATAAACCCTATTTGAGAACGAGCTAAAATAAAATAACTTAGAGAATCTTGTTACTATATAGGAAAAAAAACAGGTTTGAATTAGGCCGAAGAATGAACTTGTGCAGTTTTTAACAGTGAAGCTCGAGTATGTATAATAATTTATCATTTTCATAGAGACTCCCATTCGACACACATTCGTACCGCTTAAATATAGAGCTGACGTAGATAAATTAATGAATTATGTGTATATACTGGAATGCCGTCCTAAACTTCCGTTTGCGCAATGCTAAGACCGAAGAATGATCAACTAGGGTCATTTGACTGACTTCGAACGAGATTATGAGTATTCCAAATTAATCATTCACTGGATTAAGCATTCATAAACGTATTTCCTTTTACACGATATTCATATATAAGACTGTCTATTTTACAGTAAATGGTATAAGATAGGAAAAACTTGCAGCCTGAAACCACCGTTGACGAAAAAGACCTAATGATGATAGAAGTCTCAAAGTTTTCCAGAACTGTAACAGTCAAGCACATCATCATTGTGAAGCAAATAACACAACATTCAATTATATGGGCAGAGAGGAATCTCTCAAGGCAAACAGCACTCGAATGAGATGGAATCTCTGTATCATTGCTCTCCGAGAAAAACAAGAAAGCACGCTTTCTGTGGACCAAGAAACGCCATCATTGGAGCTTTGATAACTGAAACGTGTTGTGCGGTCAGAAAAAACGGATTTTCAGTTGCAGCGATGGAGATGGAAATGTCAGATTTGACGAAATAAATTGAAGCTATGGACCCGACATGGAAGTGACCACTATATAGGCTGGTATCATTCGTTGGAGAACGGGTTAGGTTCCCTCATACTCTAAAACGGTCACTCAACAGCACGACGATCTCAAGACAGCTGCTGAACAGGTCCGTGATGACCCCTGACTTTTGCCAGTAAGATCAGAGGAAATCACCAGCTTCGGTGTTCGGTAGATAAATACTTAGGCAAATGTAGACTACAACAAACTGAACAAGATTAAGTAAAATAAAAGATACAACGGAAAAATAATAAGCGATCATCACCTAATAGTAAAGGAATCTCCTAACAAATCATTGTGCAGTTTAAATTTCTTATTTAAGTTTATTTATAAAATGTAATTGTACTTTGATTATAAATTTGCAAAGAGATATATTAAATCATTTTAGTTACCACTTATGGAATCCAAAATTTATTCCAATAGCAAACAGGGAAGAGAAATGCTAAATCTTAAATAGCAACAAGAACTTCAAAGGATGCCTTTTTAAATTATTACACAAAACTAATTGCTCCAACAAATCACTCTAAGATCAGTATGATACACCATAACAGTTAGGCTTCTCAAATATTTTGCACAACTACTCATGTGGCCCACCCTTATTTGGCACAAACCCAACCAATACTACCAAAAACATGCTTCTAGTATTCCCAAGCACTTGGTTTCTCAAAGAGTCTTTAGAAAACTGTTAACCCCAGTGACCAATAAAACAGTCACGTAGTAACTCAACAATAAAGAGGACACACCAACCGCCACAATTTACTACTCAAGTTGATTCCATTCGCCAACTAATTAATTTTTATGTCTGAGAAAAACAATTTTTTGTTGACCAAAGATATATCTCATTTAGAAATATTAACATTACTCGTGATCTAAACATCGTTCATGCTTAAACGTCGTAAATTATATGCAAGGGTTTTTTTAGTAAAAAAAAAAAAAGGAACATTGCGTTGTGTCAAAATTTTAGTCCTTCAGTTTCAAAATAACGGTTCAAAATAACGGCTTTGAAACTAAGTTAAAAAAAAAAGTCAACTGCCTTGATAAGTGCAATTCAGAATCTAACGCTCAATTAAGCAAAAAATAATAATTTACAAAGGTTTTCTGAGGTAAACTACGCATTCTTCTCGGTAATAAGCTTTCCAAAGCCGCGAAATGAATCAATAGTAAATAGTGTCATCACCACCCGAAAAACGACAAATGGCTTCATGCTAGTCATCATATAAAGCATCGCTGGTTAATACGGAGGGTTGTTTACAATCTATGGTAACGATTTGCATGGCGCGTGACGTCTCAACCAATCAGCGTAGGTATGCAAATTTATGTAAAAGTACAGTTGAGTACTTAAACATTTGTGTGGCAGGCGGCGGGTTAGTTTGCTCGGAGAAATGCCGCCGAAAGTGTCACAGTTTTGGGAAGGGTACATGACAGCCCTTTCCGACGCGAAATTCAGTTATTCCGCAATAATTACGGCATGTAGGAAAAGACGTTACACCATTTCGAAGAAAGGAGTTCATAACGTGTTGGCTGGTGTTGGTTTGGCCCAACTGCAAAGCAAGCAAATCCAAGGATACCTACAAGTCTCATAAAGTCTGTCATTCGGAAAGTCAAGAAAATGGTGACGGGGAACAATCCAGCGACCCAAAGGAACATTGCTGCTAAGGTAGGAACATCTCTTCGTACCGTAAAAAAGATTATCCATAAAGATTTGGGACTGCAAAAGAGACATAAGAGCAAGGTTCACAAGCTCTTGCCAAGGCACATTTCAGAACGTAAGACCAATTGCAGAAAACTGTATGAATGCCATCTCGCTGGGGATAAATGGAAGTATGTGGCCACATTAGACAAAGCATATGTTTATCTGTCAGACTGCAATAAACCAAGGGCGATTTTTTATCGCCCACTGGGAGCCAAATCGTTTCCAAATTGGTACAGAGAATGTCGTGAAAGTTTATCGAAGGGATTCATGATCGTCGCGGGTTATTCCTATAAAGGCAAGCTACAGATACGGAGAGTGGCTCAAAATGTAAAGGTGAATTCTGCGTACTATCAGGAACACGTTCTGACACAAATTTATACAGACGGAACTACAAGGTCCGTCTCCATCAAGATAAAGCGTCCAGCCATACGTCCAAATCGACATAGAATTTTCTGACACGAATGGAACAGCAAACAGGAATCCAGGCTATACCGTTTACCGAGATACCAGTGAAGTCTCCAGACGCGTCCCCAATGGATTTTTGCGCATTTGGACTATTAAAACGAGCCTTGGGAAGCCGACGTCCTCGTTCATTGGATGGACTATGGAAATGTTGTCAGCAGGAGTGGCAACGTATAAGTCTTACCGTTCTTCGCAGTAGTCTACTGCAATGGAAACTGCGCTGCAGAGCGATAGTAGTATCCCATGGCCATCAAATAGAGTATGATCGTTGGTGGAGAAAGGGAATTTCGGGGAAATAAGACCGAATTCGTATCTTTACCATAGATTGTAAACAACCCTCCGTATGGCAGTAATCTAGGCACATCCGGCTGGAAAGGACGTTCCATCTGGGCAAAATGGCTTGCACTAGTCTTAGAGCTGTTGGTATTGAGTACTTGATGCTCCATAGAAGTCAGCAATTGGTGGAATCCAATGTCAAGCCAAATGAGAATGGAAACCAAGTCCCAGATGGCTCCATAAAGACGGGTGAAGATTTTCTACAGCGGCGACACTCCAAGCATGGCTTAACGATCAGACCATTCTGCATTATGGCAGAGTTACAACAAGAATCCGGCAAGAAGGATCAGAGCAGCTGCATTACAAGGAAGTTGCAGCAAGTATGATGATCATAAAATTAAACAGTCGCTCTTTAAAAGAAAAATTCTTTATAAGAATTAAACTTTATTCCAGAGTACCATCACTTTTACCGAGAAAATGCGCAGTAAAAGATTATTACCTTGTTCGAATGACAATTCACTTGTTAGAAGGATAAACAAAGCAACAATGAATAAACTTTTTAAGTTAACTTTTAAGTGAAGAAATAAACATACAAAAAGCTTAATCAATAGTTTAAAGAGGCTGAATACTGTCACATATGGCTACAAGTTATCTCTCTAGAAGTGACATTTATCGATAATTTACCTTGCCAGAAGATCACAAAGTTATATGGAATATATGCTATCACAAAGTCACGTCCCTAAGGAATATTTATTGTATGAAGTGGACAGTGCCGCCGTTCTCTGTATGCATTCACTAACATCGAATCGATAGCATTTGCTACTGTAGATGCACTCGTCATGGCTCGGAGTTGACTTTTATTAAAATGTAAACGTAATTAAACTATATTGAATGCAAAAGAAGGCTCTATATGGTGTTTCTATTAAATTGGCAAATTTGTATTGGGTTGGAAAGAAAGTTCCCGAACAATGGAGGTATATAAAGCACATGCAATGACATCGAATTGGTGTTTCCTTGCAGAGCTGGAGACACTACCCACACTTTGAAAGATGGCCCAGCAAGTGACTGTGTCCGCATGGACGCCTGCACGACACTCCTGTCCAAGAAGCGTCGTTTTGATTGATGAACAAAGTGGTCACTGCAGATGAGAAATGGTGTCTGTGCTCGAACGTTTCACGCAAGAGAAGCTGCACAGACAAGGGAAAGGCCGCCCTGCATCAAAAGAAGCTCATGGTTTGAGTCTAGTGTGATATGAGGGGTGTGAATCTCTGGGAAATGTTACCACGCAATCAGACCATCAACATCCACGTACACTGTGAACAACTGCAACGTGTGGCAGATGCAATTGCAGGAAAAACGTCCTGAAATGAGTGATGTCATCTTTCCTCAGGACGTTGGAATTGTAACGAATTCTGGAAAAGGACCATTAGACGTTGTGGGAAGAGCTTGGATAAGTGATTAATCAGAAATGGCACGTCGTCGCGAGTTGACGTCTTTTGAACGGGGTATGATAGTATGACAGCCTGATGCTGTTGAAGTCAGGTCTCATATGTATTTCGGCGGTTTAAAGTGTGAAATGTCAACTACTAATGCGTTTACCTTACTCTGTCCAACGAAAGATGAACTGGACGGGTCTGGTTAAACTTCTGACCTCAATTGTTAGACATTGTTCCATGCGCGACCACACGTTGCAAATATGACCCATCAAAAACTTTTGGAGATGGAATGGGAAGTTCTCCCTCACCTAACATACTCGCCCGACCTTGCGCCTACAGAATACCAATTGTTCCGGTCACTGCAACATTCTTTAATGGCAAAAACTTCACAGCTGATGCGGATCTCACAACTGCAGCAAGTGACTTCTTCGACGGCAAACCAACTGCGTTTTACCACACTCGGTATTATGATCAACCCCGTCGTTGGCAGCAGGTGTTCTGTAAGGTGAATGCATTGCAGATTGACATGTGCCTTTCGCCGCACTGTTTCCGTGTATCTCGTCATTAATAAACATTGTGCGGGAACTTTCTTTCCAACCCAATATATGAAACGCACCTTAATCACATCTACTATTCTTTTGAAACTTGTAGAACTGTGAACCACTGAATCAACAGTAGAATTCAACGGATTCTTAATGACTTGTCAAATAACAACAAATTCCAGCCCTCGACAATGTCTAAAAATATCACGGGAATTTCAAAGATAGGATCCTCATTCCTAGAAGATAATATTCCGTTTGGTGAAAATACAATCACCCTCATGCGAGGGAATTGTTTCCTTTCATCGGATAGAATGAATTTCTTCTAACTTATGGATGAAATCTGAATAAAACAATTAACGTAAATTGTTAATTAATGAAGCAAGAAAAACAAGAAAAAGAATAGATGTCCAGGGAACAATGATAATACCCTATCGTTGATATTTATGAACAGACATAAGATTTATAATTCTGTGTCAATTCTTTTTGACAATTTTCTTTTGCATTTTGCGATTTTTATCGCAAGAATAATCCAGATTAAATTTCAGTTGCACACATTTCATAGAGGTTGTCCAGGAAATCATTATCTATTTAAATAGGTCGAATTTCAAATGAACGTCTCATTTGCATAATTATACAGTTAAATAAAATAAAATTATTAGCTTATTTTTAACCCTATCAAATTTGTTCGTATTCACACATTGACGGTTAAAAGTAATGAAATGTTAGATAGTCACTTGTCACATCATGTGACAAAGATTGATTTCCAAACAGACTTTATAAACAAGGGTTTACAAACAAGAAATTTTTGACTCAGTTGGTTAATTTTCGAAAGAGAGATAACACATTCGAAAACTACGCCATTCAGCCGAAGAAGTTTGTCTAATAATGTTTACAGGGTTCTTTATTGTATTCAATCTAATGAGCTTATTTCGTGCAGAAATGCACTGATAATTAAGCAATTCATATATTTGTTTTAAATTCTTCCTATTATAAAAAAATTAGATAAAAATTCTACGGATACTTGTAGTTTTTTGAAATATTTTGTTGACTTATTCGTATTTATGAGATCTATTGCTTATTATATAATGGTAAAAGTAAAGAGGCTTAAAGTGTGACCGTTGCTTTGAGTTCTACTTAGTATTGTAAATCAAAAATTTTATAATCTAAGGATACGAGATGCTACCCAAAATGTCCGAGAATTTTCTTGTAAAAAGCAGAAAACGTACGTTACACCCTAATTTCTGCGGTCACCTTAAAAGTCTGCAACGATCCCAGCGATTTTCCCATTTTTGGAAGCACTCTTGGAAGTCCGAAGGCTGTAGGGTGTTCAAGACCAGTTGCGATAATCAATGGAGTCAAAACGTCGCCCTTTCATTTTAGGGAAGAGATAGAATTCGCAGGAGGCTAGGTCACGATAGTAGGGAGGGTGGGTGACAGTTACCATGTTGTCATGCTGGAGCCACCAGTCTTTGTTCTTCCACAACTGGGACTGTTTGAACGAAAGTTTCCCTCAGTCTCTTCAAAAAGTCGCAGTAAAACTTCCTGTTTGACCAGGTCGAATAATTTGAAAATTCGCAAAAGCACAAGAACACGCTGCAATAACTCACAAAGAAATGTTCCTACGATTACGAAACTATTGCAGATCAGCAGTTTGAAAAGCACCAAGAACAAAATCTCGTACTGTTTTTTGTTTGGGCGAAATATACAAATTCTCGGATATTTTGGGTAGCATCTCGTATGAAGCGTATATGTGAATTAAAAAATAATTCTTTCTTTATGTATATTTTTATGAAAAGAATTGAAAGAGAGAAAAGAGGAACGTTTGACTTTCATACTCCAAATTATGGTAAAGAAATTGTGATACAAAATATGACTTTGTTTTTGTGATTTTTATTTATTTATTGTTTTTTGCCGTGATACTGCAGTCATCACTGTTTTTCAATCAATCATATATTATGGATGTACTATGCAATATACTATTCGATGTATATGAAATTTAATAATTTTCGTTCAACCCGGCCGGTGGCCGAAGAATGCGAGGTGCAGGCTTTTCAATTTTCGAATCCATCGGGTTGCTGGTTCGAAACCCGACAAGGGTAAGAATGTTTGTGTTTGGCTCAGAAAGGTGAATAGATAATACGGAGGATTAAGGCAATTAAAATTGAACGATTTTGACCTGCAGCTTCGAGATAGCACTCCTTCACCATGTATTGTGTGCTGTATGATTATGTGATGTCCCCTTTTATGGACAATGCCCAACATCGCAGTATCCATTGTAACATATTTTTGATCCACATCTCTTCGCACACTTTCCGTAGGCCTCTCAGCGTTGTAGCTCGTTGGTTTCCAAGCTCTCTTTTAAGGAGCCCAAAGCCAGAGTAAGACTTCTGGGGACGTAACTGGGAAGGATGATAATGGGACTACCTTGACTTCGGTTCGTGTTTCCTTTTCTGCATAGTGAAAAAAACGTAAAATAGGGCTACGGTTTCCTTAACCATGTGTATGTGTATTTGATGAGTGGCTCTACTTTAGATAGTAAATGGGTCCATTACCTTCTATTGGAAGTTCATGGCCTAAGTCGTATGCAATCGTCGCACAAGAAATAGCCACCAAAAATCGTGCAATAAGTTCAAATCATTCATTGTTAACTGCCTCAATCCTCCGTAGTTCATGTGAAGTGTCTCATGATAGTGTTAAGACGTTATATATCTGATAGGTCGACTTAATTTTCACGCGCCCAAAACTTAACGAACCAACCAATTTTTGTCTATAATCAGGGGGATGAGATTTGACCACTTCGTCGAATAAAAAATAACATTATTCAAGAGGTTCTATTCTCCCTAATGACCGAAATTAATTTTTTAACTTTCCAATTTGGGGGTGAGGGTAGGGGAAGAAGACCCATACCCTTCACTCCCTTATTTTAGCATGGTTAAATCCTCATTTTCTCTCCTACGAAGTGGTCAACTCTCATGCTCCAGACTATAATCATCTATCATAAATTAACAAAGTTCAAAGCTCGGCTTTAAAAGAACCACTCTGTAGTAATCAAGGGGATTCAGATTCAGACCAGGCGAGCCATGAGAAGCAACCTTTCGATTCCATGAGCTGGAGAAAGCGTTGTTCAAACATGGCCAACGCATTTGCAAACGCACTTGCTCAATGTCCTGTCAGGATTATTTCCCGATGTTTGCAGCCATAGTTTGAATCTCCCTTTTACGTGTATTAAATTCTAATAGATCAGGACGTATTGGTTTACAAAATTTAATAAAAGATACAAAGAATGAAAGTTTATTAAGTAGATCTTATTCACATATTCATTTTTTTGTTGGGCTTTTCTTTCGAAAAAAATGTATTTGAGCGTTATTTCTAGTAAAATGACTGAATATAATTTTGTTAATTTTCCTGGAGATAATGGAATTTAAAAAACACAAATACTCATCAATATTTGGTTTTTGACGAATGACTTTAGATTTGCATATGGTGTTGCTTATTAGCTTTTGGCAAAAGCGTTAAGCGATTTCAATTTACTTCACGAAATCATCAAATATCCAAGAATCATGCACGAAGCTAGCAGGAACCAACATGTCCTAGCCATGACCATGTTACGCTTGTATGAGGAATTCCTAAAAATTAGTTGAAACATTGAGTCCAGTATAATAATTATTCTCCATATACACCGTCCAGTGGTGTGCTGGAGCCGGCTCGCACCGGCTCGCGCGAGCCGGTTGTTGAACTTCTTAAGATTTTGCGAGCCGGTTGTTGAACTTCGTAATATTTTCCGAGCCGTTTGTTGAATTTCAACAAAGACATGAAAAATTATTATTATTTTTGTATACAGGGTGTATCTGAACGATCTGTACAAACTTGGAGGAGAGGTAGTATGGGTGATTCTAAGCAATAACTGAGATATGAACAGAAATATGAACAGAAATAAAAATGCCGCTACCAAGATCAACAAGTAAATAACTCAAGTTCTGTAACATCTAGAAAGATGAATTTTGGTAAAACAACAGGGTACATAAAACTGTGTGGACTGTTAAAATTTGATAGAATTCCAATGAATAGTTTCCGAGTTACGCAGTCAAAAACGTAACCCGTGCTGGTTAGTACTCGCATGTGAACATGGGTTACGATGTTGAACGCGTAATTCTGAAACTACTGGCTGGAATTTGATCAATTTTTAACGGTACACACAGTTAGTTTTATATACCCTGTAGTTTTACTAAAATTCATCATTTTAGATGTTACAGAACTTGAGTTATTAATTTATCGATCTTGGTGGCGGCATTTTTATTTCTGTTCATATCTCAGTTAGCGTTCAAATTCGGACCTATGTTCATATGAACTTTTTTGCTTAGAATCACCCATACTACATACCCTCCAAGTTTGTACAGTCCGTTCAGATACATCCTGCATATTGTCAGGAGAAAAAACCCCAGAGATTTTAGTCAAAAAATTCCATCGCATAATGTAACACTGCAACTGAGAGACAACCAAGGGGTCCGTCATACAGAAAATTCTCGTACACCGTCCCACAAATCTTACAAATCTGTAAAAAGAAATCTCAAAAATTATTGCAGATTTGAAGTCTCAATTCTGATATCCGGTAACAACTTCCGGTTCCGGGCTGAAATATTTCAGTAACCACTTCCGGTTCCAATCGAGTAGTCGTGGAGCCGGTTGTTAAACATTTGCCAGCACACCACTGTAAACACCAGACACTTTTTGTTGTGTATGGAATATGGGAAAATAAAAAGCTGTCGGAGGAAAGTAATACCGATTCAAGTACACGAAACGATCATTTCAATTTTCTACCAAGAATGAAACCTATTGATGGTTTATTCGACGGTCGTTGGAAATTCCCAACTGAATGTTCTTGAAGAGGAGGAGGAGGGAAACCTTTCTGATGGTGATAGAAGAGGAGGAGGAACCAGCCGCCTTAGCATCGTCGTCTTCGTTCGTCGTCAGTAGAGCCTCTTTTAAGAAGGTGTAGGAGCGACACAAAAGACGGAGGCGAGTAAAAGTGGTCGAGGCGAAGAAGGGATGCCCGCCATTCGAAACTTGTATTACGCATAATGGGCGGAGGAAGTGCCGACTTCCGTTAACGCCTCATCGCGGTGACCACAGTAATTACACGAAGCGACGACGCTCTTGTGTCGGGCTGTTAAGAGAAGACAACGAGGAGCGCCCTTAGAAATAACACTTGTTTCCTTTCAGATCAACTATAAAGATACACCGCTCCACTTGATACGGTCCAGGGCTAAATGTGTTCCCTAAAAGGACGAAAAAGAAAGAGAGAAAGAGACGAAAAGAGAAAAATTAAAAAAAGAAAAAAACAGAATGGGAGAATGTCTGGTTTCTCTAAATAGAAAAGGTTTGCTGCTTGCCAAATAAAATACTCGGGTTAAGCAACATTTTACTTAAAACGAGATTTTAAGCAGCTCCAGAATCAATATGGGTTTTCTAAATAATTTTTAAGTGTCTTGCCCAATCTGAAGCAGCAAGAAATTCAAAAACACTAAACGTCCTAATAAATAAAATTACTTTTTTATTAAATAATGCAGATTTTTTAAATTCCATGGGTTAAATGTTTTTCACACGGTTAGTCTCTCGTTAAATTTCATGATCAACAAATAGTTTAAACAATACAATATCAAATGAAGAGCCATATTCACAGGAAACAATGGCATGTACGCCTCATATTTAAAAGAACACTATTCACTTGGGGCCTTCCTATTCGCGGGATTTACCAGCGTAACTCCTCACGAATACCATAAACTGGCATATAATTTCAAGATCCCTTAATAAAAGTATAAATAATGTAAATGATAGTGTAACTAAGCAGCCATATTCGCACATACATGGATTTAAAGATACTACTTTTAAGAAGAATGATAAACTATAATTAAAGTACACTATAGTAAAAATAAATGAAAAGATTTTACATATCGTATAATATGTAATAAAACTCGTTAGTTTCCCTGCAAGAGTTTTTTGGCGATCTAGGTACCTTACCTAAAACGTTCCCGGACATTGTATGTAATGACAAGCAAATTTTAACATATAAGACAAAAAAATTTCAGGAACTTAACTTTTAGGATATTTTAAATTCATAATAATAATTATAAAATAGACTATTACCACAAATTAATTGTTTTGTTTCCATAAAACGTGTAAGCGAATTCCCTGTGTCGTTTTAAATTGCTTGGGAATGGCCGCAAAATATAGTATGGAAAATTGCGAATAAGCGAAACCGGGAGAAATATGATATTAAGAACATAGGTAGTTATTTATGCGCAATTCTCATCCTTCATTTGTTATCATTAACTATGGCAATTCAGTATTGTCGGTCGTATAGTACAATTACATGTTAATAGAAACCTACTTCTTGAGAATTTCAAGAACTAGGTATAGAACTCTTTGTATGGAGAGAAAATATCCTTTAATATTAAAAAAATATTTCCTCAAGATGTAACAATTAATGGAAAAAGGAATAACAAATTCATCAAGAACAAGATAAGAGGGAAAAAAAGGTTGTTTTTTTTTCAAACCACGCTTTTATTCTTGTTTAGCAACAATAAACAACGGATACATTTAACCCTTGTCATAACGAATTGTTTGTTGTGGCAATTGTTTGACAATTCGTAGTAATGAATTAGTACCATTAGAACACGAACCAGTGAACCGATTTGAAAAAAAAAATGTTAACATACATTGTCATCAGTCCTGTGTATGTGTATCAAGTTTCAGCTCTCTAGCTTGTCGGGAAGTTGGTTTAATATTGATTATAAGATTTGACCCAAACAGACAGACAGACCCACAGAAAAGTAAGTTAAATAAAAGCGTATAAAAAAAGAACCTCTAGTTGAATTTAGCAAAGAACAATTGACAATTATAGAGAATAGAATATAAATTAATCTAAAGTGAAATTGAAAATTATTAGAAATACTAAACTCATTTCTGAAGAAATAAAAATTAAATATAGGAATACAGGATTCTATACGTAAAAGTCGAATCCATTTTTTTTTTATTATCTATTTATTATTTCATTCAGTTGCCATTTTTGATCAAGCATAAAATAAAAAATTGCTTTTACGCTGTCTTATCTATCCTATTTTAAAAACTATTGTCTAAATTAAAATATCTTAAATAGGTTTGCGTCAGTTTTGAATAGGTTGGATATGCGATAATTCCTACCGAGTCATTCTGATAAAGTCTGAAGAAAACATAACCAATTGTTTCTTATTGTTTCATATTTAGCGGCGAGAATTCAATCACAAAATCAGGTTATTTATTTCCTGAAATTCTGTTATATTACAGAATTTTGTTATTTTACTAGGTCAATAATAACATTTTTCAGCCGATATTAAAATTTATTCACGAAAAAATTGCTTTACAATAAGCAAGGTAAAATATGACGGAACTAGATACTTGAAGAGTTTTTATTTTTCTAAGTGCCATAATAATATTTCCAATTTTTATGCACGGTAGTACAACAAAGATAATATTTTTTAATCTAAAAATGTATTTCTTATAGAGAGTCTTTCAAGCAACTGCTTTATTTAGTTTTTACTACATTTGCTTTAATTCAGGGAGAAAACGCAAGGACAATCTTATCCCTTAAAATGATGACACAGATAAATTTTCAAAGTTTATTCAAAATTCATTAGAAATAATTTCTTATGTGTGGAATCATTTATCGAGTGCCCGGACGTACAGCAATCAGTCTGTTTTTAATAAGGCAATGAACCAATGACATGCAGTTCTTTAGAATACTACATGTAATATAAGAAGAAAATAAACACTGCTCTTTAGGTCTCACTCACTGATAATTTTATCAGCAACACATTAAATAATTTCAAAAGTATTCCTGTCTCCTAATGAACGATTTGTTCGAAATGGTAAAGAATGAATATTCACGTTTAAATCTATGTCTGGTTTAAACTTTGGAGTTTCATAATACAGGACTATAGACATTCTTTAAATCGAGCCTGCGACGGTAAATTCAAATTGCAAATAAATTGATGAAAACTAAGCAGTTAAAATGTATAATAGCAGTATTATTTGAAAGGAAACAACTTAAAAAAAAAAGTCTTGAGTATCTGTAACGGATCCAATCAGCTCTAATTAATTTACGCTTTATAATTGATAACAGTGTTGGAGACGAGTGTTTGTTTACATGAGCAACCGAGTTAATTTAGAATAATGTTGAAACAGAATACTTTTTCGGGTTGAAACATACTGTTTTCGTTTCGCTCTTACCCACACCCTCCTTTTACGCTCTCCCATTTTCTCCCCTCTTTTCCTCCCAATGATACCCTACACACACGTACACACATAGACACGCACACACACACTTACACAGACATCCCCTATCCCACTCCCCCCTTTTAGAGTCAATAATTGGTCTTCCCCCCATTCCCTGCTGGTTTCTGTGTTGTCATTCGTCCGTACCAAGAGATAAGCCCTAGTGGCTGCACTCAGTTCTACTTCATTAACCTTAATATATCCAGTTTCGGGCACAAATGAAGCGCGCTCTTGTGTCAAACTCTCGCAGAATGAGAAAACAGAGAAGTGAAGGAGGAGAAGAAGAGAAAAAAAATAATATATATAATGATTAAAGAGAGATGGGAGGAAAAAAAAGTAAACTGAGGCGTTATTTTTTAATCGGACTTTCCCTCATAAATAACGTTTAACAAGACATAAGGAAAGTCAATGGAGCTTTGTTATGGTTCACTTTTAGAAAAGAGTAACAAGCTTTCTGTTATGTATACTGGTGGGGGTATTATCACACGATGACCCTAGAGATATGGAAAAATAATGATGGAATGATGAAATGTAGACTGAATCTGCCCTTTTAAGTAAACTGCGCTGACGTATACAGAATAGATCAGTTGTTGTAAGCAAGTGTTATGAATATAATTTGCATCTTGTTAACTTTGGTTAAATGTTTATTTTTAAATAAATCTATGGAACATAGAAATATAGCTGCTGAGTTTGTAATATGTTAATAACATTTTCTAGGCAGATAATTATTTATGTTACTTAGATCTTGTACTACTTTAATGTTATCTGGAAATAGTCTTGGTAATACATCAACTAGTTTTCCCGACAGTTGTCTCGGCTGGAAGTCATTAATGATATTTTCTAAAAAATGCTCTGTATCGATTCATATAATTTTTAAAATTATTCTTTCAATAGAAGCGTCATTTACAAATTAAAATGAATAAACTAAAAAAATTTATACAAGAAAAAAAAAGAAAATTTAAGACTATACAGATATAACAAACATTAAATAAGCAGATGGAAAATCAACATTTGCAAGACATAACTTATATTCAGGATAATATAAACTGATGAAACAATGGAAATACTAAAAAAATTCCAAATACCCCATTAATATTTAGAATTCTAAAAAGCAAAACAGACAACAACAGACTTCTTTCCTCAATATCAAACAGATTTTCAGAAACATAATACATAGGTATTCAAAAGGATGTTTCAAAATTAAAGCTGATTTATCAGCGATGTTAAAAACACCGTTACTGAATCACGAAGTCGGTCATTCTGTTGCAAATTTTTTTTATTATGACTTCAGATTAGATAGTGCATTAAAAATAAGTAAAATTTATAATAGGCAACACGTCCTATCTATTCGAGAACATTACCAAAATGGTAGTTAAAGTTAATCATTCTGATCCTCCAAGCCGGCCAAAATGATGCTCTATACTTTTGATCTCTATCCGAATCTGAAATCAAAATCAAAATATTCGAAAATAAATTGGTGACGGAACGACCGACTTCACGAATACAGTAACTATGCTTTTAATTAACATCGATGCTATACCATGCATACTCAATTTTTTTTATAGAACTGGCATATAAAAAGCATATTTATACGGAGTGATAGAAGTGTGTGTAGTTCGCGACCATCTGACTGCCACCAATTTATGACGCTGGATCGGCTGTGCCAGGAATCGTGTTTTGCCGATTCTGCTCTGGTCTCTGCGATCACCTGATTTTAACATCCTACAATTTCTTTTTGTGGGAATACATCAAATATGTTGTGCCTATTAAGCACAACTGAACGATTTGAAGGAACGCATCCTTCGTGCAGTGGAGCTGATAATCGAAGATATGTTGGGACGCATCTGGGAAAAAAATCGTTTAGATAGCAGCAGTGTCACCAAATGTGCTCATATCCAACACTAGTAATGTCCATATGAAACTTATAAAGTTTTTCTATCTTCTCATAGGTGTGTGGTTTTTGTAAGTCAGTTCATTAAAAAATAAACCAGTTAGTGGTGTGCGCCAACCTTTTGAATAACCCTGTATGGCATCCACTTAAAGAAATACGTAATTTTTATGAACTAGTAACAAACTAAATAAGAACAGAAGCCACACTTCCACAAATGAGATTTGGTCCACAAAATCTGTATATCGGGAAAAATAATTGATATCTCGCCAAGCCTATTACAACATGAAATCATTTTCCTTCACATATGAGTTTTTTAATGAAATGACTATTGCATTACATAGGGTGAGTTGAGGGAATATAGGCACCTACATCACAAAAATTGAAATTATTAATATATTGAAGCAAAAACTACTTTATCGTGTTCCAGATAACCTATTGCCAGGCGCGTTTCGACACGCCAAAGGATCTTTGACTTACAAAGGTAAAATTTTTGAGTTAACGTGTCAACAAGTAAACATTTGTATTCCTCTGTGTATTTAGTATTTGATATTTCCGAAATGATTATTGATTATAGAAATTTCTAATTTGTGAAAATATTAAATTCACCACCATGACATGAAGCTTTTGTGCAGGAGATAAGCACCTGTGGATCTTGGCATCTCCGTATCCTTAGATGATATTTTATTCTTATAAAAGATAGCATACATCTAAGACAGCATGCATATACAGGGTGTTTCAAAAATATATGTCGAAATTTCAGCAATAGAATCTGCACAAAACAGTAAGATATAAGAGCCCAATAAACTTAAGTCCAAAAGTCAACGGTTTTGGAGTAATAAGGCTTTGTACTTCAAAGTATCAAGATATCACTCCGCACCTTTAAAAGTCTTTAAAACGGCATTATAAAAGGTAGTTTCGAAGAAAGAAGAGTAAATAACTTACCTAATAATAAGTTCAAAGTAAATGCTCAAAGTAGCTTCCTGCCACAGTATTACAGGCCTCCATTGACTCCTGCACCCTCTCAAAGATTCCAGGAATTCGCGAACATTTCCAGCGACCACTGCTATCCTCGCACCAAGATCGTCTTCTGAGATAATTGGTATCATAAATTATCTTGTTTATAAATTATCATAATAAGAAAACGAGGGATTAGAAATTTGATGATCTTGGAAGCCAAAATAGTGCCACTTTAAATGTGAAATAACTCCAAAACTGTTGATTTTTGGATTTATGTTTATTAGACATTTGTATCTTACTTTTTATATTGAATCTATTTCTGAAGTTTCGACGCATATTTTTGTACGCTTTTTGAAATACCCTGTAAAATAATATGTTTTAAATTTATTTGGTATTAAAGTTTTTTTCATGATGGTAGGATTTGACAGATGCCAAATAATTATCAACGGAAAAACAGATGAAGGCAAATGGACAGAAGATCAGCTAAGGAGAGCTTATGGCAGCCATCAAATCTGGAAATCGTCTTGCAAAGCAGCCAAGTTCAACTTTTGGTGTTTACACGATAGACTTTAGAGCGACATTTAATATCTGATAAAAGTGCAAAAGGAAAATTGGGTCAGCCACCAATCTTTGTTTTGACGACGTAACTTAAATCATGTTGAATTAGAACTGAACATGTCTTAAATATATAATAGTTGATTATATATTTATTCCACTATTTATTTTAAAGAGAAATGGAATGACGATTAATAATGGCATTTGTTGAGTTTCAGAGAATATATTATTGTGTTAATGTGTTTTACGCAATATATATATATTTTTGGTAATAGAAGACGTACTAAAATTGTAGTTGCAGTTGAAATTTAGATCTACAGCTACAAATATCCTCTGTAATTTCAATTTAAATCGCGTAGTTTTACGACATTTCGTTAGTAAAGATGAACCATCGTTGAATGAATCTTACAGGCTGATTTGAGAATTTGTAATTTCTAGTCAAGAAAATTAAAGAAAAGCGCAAATAGTGACATTAGCTCATAAAAGCAATAAATGGTTATAAGTTTGAATGTTAAAATTAGTAAAAATTAAAAAAAAAAATAAGGCCTGTTTAAAACCGATATATTTAATCTTCTACTCTAGTATCTTGAAAAGTAAAATTAACTCAAAACCCACATGAAAGTCCAAACTGCAAAGGGGAAAATGATTAAAGGCATTTGGATTTGATTTTAATTTACAATTTTATTTATAGTTTAATTATTTTGCAAATTTTATAACCTTAAACATTCGTTGAGTTATTCCTTATCGAGTCTGCTATACGTTGTTAGAAAGGCATAATACTTATTTGTTTAGTCGTATAGAGTGCTCATTGTTTTAGCTTAGTAAAGACACATTTACATTTAATATATTAATTTTAATCTTCAGATAATTTGAATGGAATGTATAAATTATATTAATGACTCTTTTCTATTAGCAATTTTAGATTTCGTATTCAACAATGATCGAAAACAAAATTGTTTTCACCTACGCCCGATTCTGAGTTCAATTTTGATATAACTCCGCGAGTTATAAATTATACTTCAGCTTTTTATGGATCTTTTTAATTTTCTTTCATTAATTTTAAGCATTTTTAGTTAATTTAATCTGACTGCCGATTTTCCTTTTTTTTGTCATTAATTCTGTTTTGAATCTGAGGGTCTGTTAGATATTGCAGATTTTTAGTTATTGCAGTTAAATAACAGTTTCAAAATATGTGTAATTTGAAATTAAAGTTCAAGAATTTGTTCTGGAGCTTTATTCATCTTTTCTTGAAGAAGTATCTGGCATCAGTATTTGATTATACTTTTCATAGTTAAGTATTCCAATCAGTATTGATTTACATGAATCATGAAGAAAACATTATGCACAGCCATAGTGAAAAGTTAACCTGTTTTCCAATAGAACCAAATCAAAAACAGACAGATAAAAAATGTTTTTGTCTAAGATAAAAAATACATTTTAATAATATAAAACATAATTGTAAAAAATACTCTCCTGGTGTTCTCTGTTGGGTTCTCTTTTATTTAGAGCTACTTTATAATTTGCCATTATTTCTTAAGTGAGAAAAATTTTCTGGGGAAAAAAACTTGTGCTGCTTCCCAGCAGTGGAGTCTTTCGTTCGAGTAGAATGATGAATTGCCTCCACTGACAACCATAAACTGCTTCTCCCCACTCGATTCTATTCTGTACCTGTAACACAATAAAGTGAAAATTAGTAGTAAAACTTCGCCAGGAACTTTTTTTTTCTATCATCCCCCTCCCTCCTTTCTGCTTTCGTTCACCTGAAGGGCCTTTTGTTCAATTGGAGGGCATTTTCCAGCGAGTTAGAACGCATTCTAGTGGATAGAAATGGAAACAATAAAGCTGGAGTTTTAGAAGCGTATTAGCTGTAGGCAAGAGTAAACGGGAACTTCTTTTTTCTATCCACTTGTTTGAATTCATTAAACGTTTCTCTTGAACGAACTGTTGAATTACAACCAATAGAACCGTCCACGTAAACCGCACTTCCCGCAGAGTTCCCATTAAAAGAACTTCACGCGAAATATGCGGGATATGAACTCTAAGTAGTAAACATGAAAGTTTTTTTTTACCTCCAAACAGAAAAAAATCCCCAAAGCAAATGTTTGCATCTATACAGCCATTTAACGGATTGAGAGAAGAGGACAAATACAGTAAAAGAACATTCAAAACCATAAATCATCAGTAAATAGAAACTGTTGCAACCGCAATTCAAGAAGGAAACCAGAGTTTCTATGCGAGTAACTTTCTCACATTTTTAAAACAAGAACATTGGGATTGACAATTAAATCGACCTAAAAGAATGTTATTTGATGTAAGGAGGCCAATCAGGTAAACCAAAATTCCCACGAGACCAGATCTCTGGATCCAAAAGGCTTACTTTGAATTATATTCCTGTACTTTAAAAATGAGGAGCAATAAAATTCGAGTGTTTTTAAAATGGGAAAGCCAGTATACCATGATATGGTGCAAAAGTTGCTGAATATATACTCAGTAATTTAGGAAGTGGTTCTGCGCGGGACTCTTCTACTCTTTAAAATATTCTCGCAGGAGTATGACAGGAATCAGAAAACTGAATGAAGACGAAGCAACGTTGGGCTTTCCCCTTAACACTGTGTAACTTATATATCAGTAGCTTTAAAATCGGAAGTTCTAAACTGTATCTGAATAATATTCGTGTGCTTTATAGCTTCGACATCGAAAGCAATTTATTTCTCTTTAACGAAAACATAGTGCTAAAAACGCAAACAGTCATGCATGATAGACATTTTAAACACGAAATTCATCATTTTTAATGGGAAAAAGTTGTCATTTGACAGGTTCGAGATTTGTTTATACCTGAATTTTCATAAGAATTGTCGATATTGCGGCTATTTTAGCATACGATTAGCGCTGTAAAAAAAGTTTAATGTATTATAGATATAATTTGAGAAGCAATGGGAGCCTGTTAATTTAGAATAATCTAACATTTTAAATTAAAATTAATTTTGTAACTCATTCCTGAGTGATACTTGAGAAAGTTTTCCATTACAAACAGAAATCGCCAAATGGTAAAAGCAAAAATGGAAGAGGAGCACTATAACGGGAATTGAAATATTTTACTGAAGTAATGCAAGAATGTTAACAATTCATTTTAACAATCAGTTGAAACCAAGTGTACGTTTATCAATCTAGCCTATTTCTGCGGCCACTTAAACTGTAATCTTTTTTATTTACCATTGTAAATGGCATATGTTTTTAAATATTTCAAGAATAAAGGAATATTAATCAATATTGTTAAAATATTTATATTATATTTAGATAAAATATTTTTCATGGATTTGGTAATTTTTGTACCTTTAGTCATTCGCAGAAAATTAGGAAGTGCGCCTTCCCGATCGCCATTTTGTCCTATTTGATTTTAAAACTTTGTTGCAGGCGTAATTCAGCAAATATCTAATAATGGATAAGAAAAATAGCAGAACTTTTTGTTTCCAACGGCGAATTTTATATACCGGTATGATTAAAATTTGAATTTATAAGCGGTTCTGAATATTTTCGTGTATTTTATACCTTACAGCATTGTTGTTTGCAGTAATAAATAAAGGAACACTCTTTAACCCAACAAATTCTTTGTGGTTAAAGAGTGTTCCTTTATTTATTACTATTACAACTATCCACATAATATTCTTTCCTTGGTTTTAAAACAACATTATCTTATTTTTCTACCAATCTTTTTGTCAATTGTCATCTGTGGCGAATAGATCGACTCTACTATGGAAAAGAATATAATTCTCTTCAACTAAAGTATAGTACCGAAAACGAAGTTTACTAAGAATAAAAACTGTGGATATACAATATTAAAATAATAGTTTGTAGTATCTTAAAATGTAACGCGATATTAACTGTTAAAATACAGTTATAATTTTACAACGTCCGTTTTACAATACAATGGTTTATTAATGTTTAGATGGTTTATAATGAATCTTAACTGTTAAAAAATTGAATTTTTAATATCCGTAATGTAAACAATTTAAGCAAAACAAAACTATAAAATACCTCTTTTATCACAACATATTTTGCAAGGGATGTTCATTTCGGCAAGTTTGTTACCATCATTCAGCCTTGGTTTGAAATGAAAATGACAGCATAATGAATTGTAGACAGTCGGTCATTACAGACTTTCTTATAAAGAAAAAAAAATGACTTTAGCAAACGATTAGCGCTACACAGTCACGTAATCAAGCTTGATTTGGAGTAATCAAACGCTTTAAATTGAAATTACTCTGTGTTTACTCTTCAGGAGTATTTGAATATTTTGTCTATTACGAATAAATACTGTTAAATGGTAAAAGCAAATGGCAAAGGTGAAATCTGGTGACCATTTCATGAACTAATTGAGGCACTATAGTTTTTTTAATGGGCATGCTTTAAAATTACTTAAAATTTAAAAATGTCATCCACTTATGTATTCACTGTTTATAAAAACTATGATATTAAAAACTTATGGTCATATCAAAATTGGTTTTCTCAAATGAGTCTTTCCTTAAAAATATATTATAGATTAACTTAGCTGAGATAAAGAACATCAGCTAAAGGATGGCTCACATAAAAAAGTTATTCTTTATATGGCAGTTATTTATATTAAAGAAAAGTAATTGCTTTTGTACTTAAACCGACAAACGAAAGATTCATAAAACAATTCTTAAGTAATAAATTTAATTTGAATATGTTCACAAGAATGAATAGTAGAATGTATTAATACTGTAATACCATGATTCTCCATAAAATCAAATTTATTTACAAAATTTGAAAAACCCCAACAATATTAATAACAAAACATAAAAAATAAAATTGATTTAAAAACTCCCACATCTTCCCTATTAACAATGTAACTAAACCATTCACGAAGTAAAAAAGTTCTTGTAAATAAGTAGAATGTATTGTTAAAGAATTGTTGATAGTATTGGCAATCAACACAACTCTTGGATGAACTCAGCCAAGTAAAAACTCGCTTGAGATAAACTGTATGGCGGAAAATAGCAGCAAAAATGTAAATAAATAGATACAAAAATCCCTTAAAGTATATGAAGCAATTAAACAAGCTGGTTTTTGAGGTTCATTTAAGATATTAAAACTAAATGAAAATTTGTTTATTTACTAATATTTTTTTTATTTTGTAAAAAAAAAAAAAAAAAATGAAAATTTTTTATTCATAAATTTTTAAATAGTAAAAACCATAAATGCAATTAAAAAATGGAAATCAACTTACTTTTAACTGCACTTTTATTAATTACTTTCATTTCATCCAAGGACTATGATCCGTTCAAAAACATGCTTTGTAAAATTTTAAATAAAAAATTCTTTCTTCATGTATTAAAGTCGTAATAAAAGTTCTAAGAGTCATTTTTTTTTTCGTCGCTTAGGTTATTTTCAGATAGAAAAGGGGTTGGAAGATGTTAAACGTCAAAATGCAGTTATGTTAGTTCAGAATGGCAAAAGGCGATCTTTGTTGTGCCTTAACTATTGAGAACGTTGACAAATCAAGATCGATTGATGGCGACTGGACACTTTTGAAATCCTCGGCCGTCAGAAGGCGACAGAGAGAGGGAAAGAGAACAGAGAAACAGAGAAAGAGAGCTGAGCGTTTTATTTTTATTTTTAGGGTGGGGGGAAAACCCCTTTTTCTTCTTTCTTTCCCATCAACTGAACAGCGTTTCCCCTACTCGGCGGCTGCGTTTCACCGGTCTCATGCGTTCGCTCCAGGCGCGTTGAGAAGAGCGGCTCTGGGTGACGTCACGAAAGCTGCTCGCTACGATTGGCCGACGGCAGAGAGCGACGCGCCGCCTTGCCTCGTGACTGGCTGCAGCGGTGCAATTGTTTCCTCGGCACGGCGTCTCCGTGTCAATCTGATGCCTCCGTGAGTGGCCTGTATTTCATAAACAACAAATTTATTATCTACTAAGTGGTACTTCTTCGTTTCCAATTAGTTGGCAGGCGAACGACTACGTCATATCCGGTCTCGGACGGGCCATTACGCCTCGATTCCAGGTCGCAGGGCACGCTCGAGACGTTTAGCTGGCGAAACGCAAGCAGCAGGCTTTTCATCGTGGACGACACACTCGCGAGCACGAGATAGAACGAGAAAGCCAGCGCGTGCAGAGCAAACGAGACAGAGGGAGGGAGAGAGGACTTATTCTGCTTGTTGGACGTGGTGTGTTAACTTTGCATGCGTTCCTTTCACTTGCCTGTTGATCAGATAACGAGTCGGAACGCTGTGCAACGACGACTGACTTGGTTCACGTGCTTTTCTTCCCGAGCGGATGTTTCTTTTTTTATGCAATAACTGAGTAAGCTGGAGGATTTTTACTTTGTTTTCTTTTTAAATTGTTCGCACTGTCCAAAGACAAAACGACCACACCTTCTGTAGGTTTGATTTGTAAAAAAAGAGAAAACGTGGACAACGACGAAGACGACGTTGGGGCCGGGAACCCTCCTTCGAGGCCCCTTGTTGTCGGTGCCACCGCCAGCCTCATGACGATGCAGCCGACTCTCCTCCAGGCCAGCAGCACTTCGGCCTTCAGCCGGCCGGCCGTGTCGATCTCACCGGGTGAGAGCGAATCGTTACCTGCTCCCGACAGCCCTATCTCGAGTGAACCCCCGAAGGACAAAGCTGTCAACAGCGGCAACAACTCGTCGTCGGGCACGCCGTCGCTGATATCGTTCTCGGTCGAGGCCTTGTTGGCAGACACTCGCCCGGGCAGCAATTCGACGAACGCTGCTGCCACTTGCCTCGACCAGCAGCCGCCACCGCATCAGCACCATCATCATCACCAGCACACGGCTCCGTCAGGACTGCACTCGTCGTCGGTCCTTTCTTCCATCAAGGGGGTCTTGGGACTTCATCCGACCCTCGTGCAAGTGGAGAGGCCGTGCTCCAGGGACTCGCTCAGCCCCGATGTCATCGAGACGGGCAGGAACAAGCTGAGTCCCATGTGCAAGGCGTCGGCGTTCAGCGTGGACGGTTTGCTCCAGCCGTCGTCATCTCCCGGCGCTGCCAAGTCGCCTCCGATCCACGACGGGATTCACTCCCACCCGGGGTCAGGAGCAGCAGGTGGACACCCTGATGGCCACGCGGTCGTTTCGTCGGCCGGTAACTCGCTCATGGCGAGGCCATTTCCTCTCACGCACGAGGCTCTGCCTCACGGGCCCTGGACTGCAGCTGTAACGGCGACGTTTCCCTGGCTCCCAGCGTCCAGACCCTTCTCACCCCCACCGAGTAAGTACGATCCATTCAGTCCCCCTATACACCTTAACGAAAATATTTACAATTAAAAAAAGAATGAAAAACACACATTTCACTCACACATACAACACAGCATTAAGCATCCTCTCTGTTGGTAACGTCATTCACTGTCGTTTCTGGTTAGGCAAAGGGACGCACGCTCGTAAAGTGATTTTTCTCGAGATCGTAATTGGAAATAGGCCTAAAAGCCTCTCCAGAATCAAGCTCGCTATCCATGCAACAAGCGATTATGTCCGTGCACGTTAGTTTGAAAGGCGGCGAACACCTCATTCGTTTGCATGTTTTCTACTCTATAAAATGTGAAATTCTTTTTATTAAAAATAAAATTATTTACAATTCCCTTCATTCGAGCGGTCTTATAAGAAACTAATCCCTGTAATCCGGGTATAATTGTTAAAAAAAATGCTACCTACTTTTTGATTCTTATAATTTTATATTTGCAATTTTATAATATTCTATATACTATTATAATAGGTTATTTGTGCCTTTTTTCCACCCTCCTCTTTCTAGAATTATTTTCAGAGTTTTAAATACGTTCAGCAAGTTAGAATCTATGAACCTTATAATTTTAAGATAAGCTTAGATTCTCATTAATTGGAAGAAAGGTCATAAAGGGTGAGAGTGAATTTTAAAAGATAAATGCATTGTTATAAGTAGCGTTTCTAGCCTATTAATGCATAAGAATTTACGGGAATTAGAGATATTATATAATATTCAAAAACCTCCATAATGCCTTACGAGAATTGCACATGAAATTTAGATTGAACATAAAATGTATTATCCCTAGTCAGTGACCAGGTTAATCTGGCCCCTGTTTTGTTGTGTGTTTAGAAGTAAATATAGACAAAAATCTTAGATAAAATCATTGCCAGGCCCTCTTGGAAGACAGCTGGGCCTCCTTTTCATCCACGGGCCAATGACAATTGTCTTTTTTGTCTATAATATCAACCCTCACTGTCCCTATTAGAATCTTTGGTATAAGCCTTACATAAATTAGCACTACGTTATTACTTAATGTGTTTCACCAGTAGGCGTTTCATAGCGGAATTAAACCCACTGCATTTCGTCCACCCACAGTATTTCTACAAACATTAATTTTGTGATTGATTATGAGCAATAACCAATTAACAACACTGCCTCAAACTTTTAGAAAAAGGTTTATCGAAACCGATTATAAAGAAACTTCTACCAGAAACGATTACCTTAAGAATGTTTACCGCTTTGATGAAAATGTCTACACTGAATTATTCCTTGACATGGTATAGACTAGCAATTCCGGGCAATTTCAATAGGAGTAGCTCTTCAAGAATGGCATTTTCTTTTGGGACAGTTTTTAACTATTACTCGAAATGTTCATATTGATGATAATACACTTGTAAGCAACATACAACCAACACTGCTAATTGATATAGCTTTTTTTTTTTAATAATCCTGTGTTTATTTAATAACTGCAGTTTCATCACTTACAACCGTCAGAACTCACTATACCATGCTCATGAGGTGTAATATTATTAATTGCAGTAATTCTCAACAAGGAGTACGAACTAAGATATTTCGGGAAAAAAATTGAAATTACAACAGCAACAATATTTTATTCATATTAATGGTACAATATATAGGCCTCAGCTGTGCTAGTAAGGGGTTCAGAATAAAAGTGTGAATCACTGCATTAATGGACTGATTATTTATTTACGTCAGTAAATCCTTTGTTATTCTTTCATGGATCTAACTTTCATACGGCAAAAACTTTTCAAATGGTCGCTATAATCGTTTTGAAGTTGCTTATAATAACATGAAGTTGCTTATAATTATTTTTCTGTTAGATATGATCATTGGAGTTGATATTGTAAATTTTATTACAATAATAAATTAAACTATAAATTATGATACTTAAGACTAAACCACATGTCACACATTTAACTTTTAGATCTTGTATCATTACACTAATTGCATAGGCTTATTATAGTAGCCGATATGGTTTCAATGTAATTTTACTATAAAAAACAGAAAGAATTTTTATGCAATTTGTGTTACTTAGTTCAATGTCTAGAATTTTAGATATTAACATGAGGTGATAGACGAGCCATATGATTTAATTTTATTTTCGTGTATAAATGAAATCTTTAATATTTAAGAAATTTCTTTACAGGACTTCGGTCAAGTTAATGAAAATGCAGAGGTTAATTGATTTTAAATTCGTTGACTTAATTCAGTTTAAAAAAACATTAAAAATGCCGTCACTTAATGATAAAATTGCTCACATTTATTGATTCTCGTTGTACCCAAAACAGGTTTCATTGCCTCAAGCGATAGGATTAAATAGTGGAAGCCGCATTAGAACCTGTGTTGAAATGTATTTTCGAAGTAATTTTATCATTTATTGTACCCTATAATTTTGTCCCCATAAAATATATTGCAAATTAACTGAAATGCTCAAGTATATATATGGGTGGAATAAAGAAATCGCTAATGTGGTTAATATTTGAGGGTTCAAGGATACAAAATCCAATGCGTGATAGGTAGATCCATGTACTTTTATATGAAGTGTTGTTGTTTTTTTTAATTATTAGAACGATCTGATTTTATGTTTTCTGTTTGTTTTTTTTTTTGCATTCGTTATGAAGTTATATGTTTGAGCAGCTTAAATTTATTGGAGCAATGTAAATTTTAGGAAAAATTTCAGCTGTATTATCAAGTGGTTATAGAATGTTGACGAGCAGACCTATTTCTTTAAAGTAGGTGAAAGTTTATGCAATATGGCACTGATTATACTTGTTCGTAAAGTGCATATCCAGTTGATATTTCTGGTCTAAAGATTCTATATTTACGTTTACATTTTGTGATTTTCTCCCAGCACCTCCTCAAGCAAAAAAAAAAAAAATTGACTGTTGTATCTTACGCGGAAGCTTTATTGGGGTAAAACGAGAGACAGTTCATATATAAAGAACTAAGGGGGAGAAACTAAACGAAACTGCTGACAAGAGGGCAAGAAATTTAGCTCTTCTCATAACAAGTCCCTCGAGGGGGTTTTATAGGAAGAGGGGGAAGAAGCCATTTTCTGTAGCCGGTGCCCACTCATCTTCCTAATTCACCCAGAGGGCAGAAATTCCGCTTTTATACGTTTCTTGCTCTCTCTCTCTCTCTCTCTCTCTCTCTCTCTCTCTCTCTTCTTATATAGGCGAAGATGTTTCCGAAACCCTCTGACATCTTCCCAAGTACGACACCGGCTTTTGAGGGGCTTTTGGGTCAATGCATCACATTCCAGAAGCTCCAAAAACAATGCTTGCTCTTCTTGCAAAACCTTCTGGACAGCCATTGTTTTCGAGCGACGATTGCATCATTGTCCTGTGTTCCCTCGTAATCTTTGAACTTGTGACAGATTTTTTCCTTTCTATTCGAATGAATTTGAACTCCCCCTCTACCACGTGAATAAATTAGGACCCGTGGAAAGCCTTTAAAAAACTTTTTCCATCTATTTAATCAGATAATTACTTTTAACGCTCACGTCCTCGGCCTGTTCCTAATATTTATAGATCCTCTCCCTCGGAGCGAAATTTTTCGTCTTCAAAGAAGAGGATTCGAGTCGTGACATAATTATTACTTTGAGAAATGAAATATTGGCGGAGATTAGATGGGGAAAAATATATATTCAATTTTAAATACACCTTAAACGTCACGCAATCTCAATGACGAGCTGTCGACAAATATCCCAAAAAAGAGCTTTCAAGAAAACTGACAACTAATTTTTATCTTCTTTTAAAAAATTAAAACTGATTAATTTCGATTTTTTTTAAATAAATAAAATGGAAAATTCGCGATGATTGTATATCTCGTCCAACCTTATAAAATTTCATCAAGCGAATTTACGAGTTTAAATCTAATAAGCTGTATTTAGCAACAAATAAAGTGCTTATATCTAATGATTGATTTTTCATATTTTTATAATATAAAACTTCCATTTTCCCCCCAAAGGAATTTTAATACTTCCTCCCTCCCTTCCATTGAATCTCTCCTCGTCCGGTGGAACTAATTCATCGAGGAGGCTCGTTTGCGCTCTGACTATTAGAGAAACATGATTTACAGCCTCTACCTTTACACCTAATCAGTTGTAAAACTAATGGTCGAAAAACTGGTATCAGAAAAAGGCCTTTCACATGACCGGTAATTGATACGCCTACTCTGGCGCTTAATTTATACGATAACACTTAATTACTTTGAGCTTGTCTGCTTATCGCATCTATCACTGACTCCTTTGTAGAACAACAATCGAGAGCCAATCCGTGGCCCCCACACGACATACACACACACTCAATGGCAATCTATAATTATTACTTATTAGGCGGCCAAGGAGAAATTTTTTCTTTGAAGTGTTCCGATTTTCTTTAAAAATAGACTTTCTACATTTTCAGTATGTTTTTTCGAAAAGGGTATTAGCCGAAGCCTGAAATCAGCAACATATTGTAAAACATGCTTGATAAAGGTCCACATCTTTCAAGATATTTTTATACAGCAGTATAAATTTACCTGGAGAGTAAGAGTAAAAATTACAGAAATTAATGTTTAGCATACATTGATCTGATGTAGAAGAATTAAGACAATTGCTTAAGTCTTAAATAAATATACTTTAGAAGTATTGCTTATACGTTTTTTTAAAAGAAAGGGTAATCCTGTTATGCATATGCATCTTTGAATAATATTTTAGTGGCATGTTTTTTGCACAATATTACTTTGCGGCAGTATTCAACGTACAATACATGAAATAACATATCGTCAATGGCTGTGTTCATAAATGTATCCCATAAGGAAGCTTATCATTGTCAAAACTGTAACAGTTCATTTTAACGCTGCACATCCCAAGCGAACGTTTATGCAGTATCCTTAGTCGCCTAATGACATGCATAAACGTACGCTGCTTTAGGGATTTCTATTTAGGAACTATTTGTACACTTGGTATAACTTTCAAATAGCCTACTGAGATCATTGATATCTGAAGCAAAATTTTATATAAATTTAATTTCGAAATATAATAGAATTCCAGATTCCAACAGGGGTTCATTCCATATTTTAGCATTTTGAGGATTCACGTGCGAAAATTTATTTTTCTACTCGTGCTTCTGCAGAAGAAAATATTGACCGCATATTTCACTTATATTCAAAAATTCACAATGCTTATATGTGAAGTATGAGAGCAACAACGTTTTCTCTGATTTTCCAAAAAAGCTGTTCGCGAACTTGGGCCCTTCTTGTAATCCTGAAGTCGATTATTAGGAGGTGAAATCTATCAAAATAAGCATGGTATGAAAACCGGAGAAGTAGATTATTACGCTAAATCTATAGAGCTGAACCGTTTATAAAATTTATATGAGTAAACCTTAAAAATGTATATGTAAAGAGAATGAAATAGAGATATTACTATATGTTTTAAGATGTTGCGACTTCGTGGAGTATTTCGATGGGAACTAGATTCCGAGGATAAAGCAAGAACCCCGTACAGGGCATAAAAGGTTGAAGAGGCGTTAAGTATTCTGTTATTTTATGTTATGAAGGGCTAAATTCAGTAAAATATTAGCTGCTAATTGAATTTCAGGATTGAGAATGGATTTGGAATGCTATTCTAGAAACTGTAGGACGTGATTGATATCCGAAAGAGTATAACGGATTACAACATGCGAAGTAAATAAAATCATCTCTAAGTAAAATCTTTACATCAGTGCAAATACCGAGTTTAATATGATCCATAGTAAAAATTATAATCGTGACGTTTGCTTTGCGCCTGTGCTACTCTTTTTGTTTTACTTGACAGGAAAATTGCTGTGTTAATAGAGCGCATCGACTAGTAAAAATCTACAATTGTATTTGGTTTCTGAGAAGTTTTTATAAGGAGGTTATAGTGCAATTATAGAGGGAATTTCTTTTTTTATTTATAATGCAATTCGGAATAAAATTTGCCATTGTTAAACTTATTTTTGCTCGGATGATTTTGTAGAAATCCTTTCCGACATCCACTCTTATATAAGACCGTTTTACCTAAAAAGCAAACGAATAAAAGTTGAAGAGCTCAGCCGAGACACATTGCTCCACACTGCGTTATATTCCTCCTCCTATTACTTCCCTCTGACTCGGTGACCTTTTCGGAATCGGCGTATGAATTTTTCCGAGTACGAGAGGGGATGGGGATTTGGTGTGGTGTTTTATGCAGGGGGCGAGAGTCAAAAGCGACAACTCGGCTCGATTCGCTATCTGTCGGTCTCTCCCTCTTTTGAGCTAAATAGTTCCTCTTGAAAACGGTGTCCCCCTGTTCCGGTCGTCAACGACGGATGTCGCTAGCATCGCTCGAGATTAATTAATAAGATGGGCACCAGGGTCAAACAATTAGAGAAAATTTGCATCCTTTGTTTACCGAGTTGTTTCTCGTCCACTATCATTCAGCCGGATCAGGGGACGATGAGTATGGGCCTTGGCGCGTCCGCCTCGAGGGGTCACAAGCCGAGATTTCGCCAAAAGAGACTTGGAAGAAGGGATACCCTTCCGAACTCATCTCTGCAACCCCTCCATCTCCTTCAGTATCTCCCCCGCCGCACTCTCTTCCTTCGTTTCTACCCCCTCCTCGTTTCTCTCTCTCTTTCCCTTCCCTCGTTCATCGTCTCTCAATGGAACAGCGTCTCCACACGTCCAGATTACAAAAGGCTGTTTCGGCTCTTGTCGAAATGTTTTTCGTTAATTGGAAATACAAACTGATTGTTAGTCGGACTTAGGTTAGCATTATTCAAAATATATATTTAAATTTTTTAAGGAAAAACGCTATTAAAATATATTGAGCTAGATTTGGGAAACATTACACTGTGAAATTTACGTAAATGAGGCTCTAAATAATTCTCCTTGTAAACAATTAATTACTTTTTACTAAAATGAATTCTTAAATTATATTACGATAAGAATGACAGCGTATGAACAAATTAAAATTTGTCTTGATGATTAAAATAGGCCCGTCATTACTCGCTTTTAAATATCATTTAATAGAATAGCAAGTAGCTAAAAATAACGTTGATATTTTATTGCAAATATAATTTTTCATTAAAGCAATTCTTTTCCGGATAGACATTTTTCATGAAGACCGCGCGAATCAATTAAGCTTGTCTGAATTGTAGTAAGTAAGCTGTAGCATAAACACGTAGCAGTACAGGAGCTTTTGTTGATTACACCAGAAACATTCTGCTTTGATCACGCTTTAAAACCAGGGCCTCAGCGAACAGATTTGGATTGAAATTACAGTAAATTCTTGCGGAAGGCTTTTTATCAATGACTCAAAGACCAACTTTTTTTTTCTTGCATTAGAAAACACACGAAATTAATTTTACGGGTTAGATGAGTCATTTTAAATATTTAACTCCGTTTTATATCTATAAGATATTCGCATGTTATTTTCTTGTAGACCTTACATACAGGCATTTAGTTTACACATGTCAGGCATTTAGTTTACACATGTCCAGGATCTATTATAGCAACTTTAAAGATAAGTATATTTGCACAGGATAATGTGATTTTGCAGCGGATGCCAATTTTCACATCATTTATTGCCAGTTAAGCAGAATATATGTAGGTTTATGTCGAATTATTGTAAATGTTAAATCTACATATACTCGGAACATATATACCTACAGCTCTTTATGAGATATAATAAAGGGGCTAGCTTAACTATTTTAATTCGATATTAAGAAAGTAATAAAATTTAAACGAATAAATTTAAAAGTTTTCTTTTGTTATGATTAAACTTTAGCGAATTGCCAGAAAACTTTTTTTTAAGCAGCCTAGCGCATAATGAGTAAAAATCGCTTATCATCTATGGAAATATAAAAAATAGACAATATATATTTAAACAGATGTGAATTTCTAGTGTCAATTGTATTGAAAATTTATTAATTGAAATCTACGCATAATTTAAATTATTTGACTAAACTTCTTCACAAGCAAATATGGGATTTTTATTATTTTCCATTGAATTCCAATGAGATTAATACTCTAATATGAAGCAAAGCCAAAGTGTAAGGATCAAACAATATTAATATTCTAATTTCTTGTTTAAGCTCCTGTCCCGATGCTTGCATATATTTGACGTTCGGTAATTCGAATGCTTGTACAATTAGCGTTTTATCCGTCGCGAAAAATCACGGAATACCATTAAAATCCCCGCCGCGCCTATTCATTAAGCGATGGAAGCCAACTGGGTTGAATGAAAATGGAAAGAAAGATGTTTTCAGGTCTGGTTTAAATAGGCGGAGAGCGAACGACGAAAGCGTCCAAGTAGAAGAGGAGGGAATCAGCAGAGGAGTATATACAGTCATTATGGCGGGTATAGAATGGGAGCCACCCGGTGGTCGGGAGTTCTTCCCCTTTCCAAAACAGTTCACCGGAAATTATGCTCATAGGCGTAACGGGGACCCAACTTGGAGTCCCCAAAGGGATTCGAACCTTTCCACTGCCGATCCATTGATGATGATGATGTGACCCGGGCTGCCGCCGAAATTGAGATGGGGAAAGAGGAGGAGTGAAACGAGCAGCCGGTATAAAAGAGCGCGAAAGGAGAGGGGGTAGAGGAAACGAAAATCGATCGAAGCGATTCGGTAAACGAGAAAATTTGACTGATTGATACGAAGAAGAAACGCTCGGAAGAGTTTATTAATATTCTAGGACGAGTTATTTCATTATTACTTGCGGTGACTTTGGAAGTATATGATTTAGGACTTTGACACTTGATTAGTCCTGTGTCGTTTTCAAATACAGGTATCTATTTTTCACAGGATAAAATTCATGTTATCTTCATACTCGTATTCCAATCTGAAAGTCAAAAAAGGGAAATCGTTAACTCTTTCTCATACCTAAAATGAACTAGGCAGAATGTTTCATTAAAGTATGTATATTATACAAGTAGGTAAATTGCTAAACTGCGCCATAGGTGCGCCCATCAGTCGCACTGAATGAACACGGGATAGGATTTATCCACTAAACAGGATTCTCCGTCTTTTTAAGTAGAAAATGAACCTTACAATGATATTTAGTGTTATATATCGACTATAATAAACAGAGTGACCCATTATTAGATAAAGACGATAGATCGTAATAAGGCATACATAACAAACAATTTTACAACAGAAAATGCAGCATCAATACAGAGTAAATTCATTCTGTATTTCTGCTCACACACCTACTAATCTAAATGTTCATCTTCAGTTGGCCAATCTGTGCACTATAATATATATAATTTCTAAAGTTGATTAAGAACGTTTATATTAAGGGAGAGAACCCTATATAATTTGTAATTGGCGAAATCGTTTATATGAAATTACTAATTTAAATTTTTTGTCATTTATATTATCGCAGTTTATCGACTCTCTCTTGGATTTCTAATGTTAATTTACGTTCAATCGTATTATCTAACGACATAATTGTTAATACTGAAATATTTGGAAATATTTCTTAAATTATGCCTAGTAAATATACTGCTTATAGTTATTTAACACGTTTTATAAAGTAATATTTAATCCAAGGCAATTCTCTTATTGTGGAACGTTAGGTATCACTCAAGCTGGATTAGGAGTAAGAATGCCGAAATTTCTTAATTTGTATCCAATTATTGTGAATTTGCGGTTTCTTCTCATCACTCGATTGTATCCAATTCTTTATAATTCAATGCTGATCACTATAATGGACATCTAAGCACACTCTTTCGTTTCCCTCCGAAATTCTATATCAAATATTCAAAGCAGTCATTGAAAATTTAAGTTTTTCGACTATTGTTCATTTCAAATAAAAGCAATCTTTTATTATAAAAGCTTTTATCTGGATGAATGTAAAATAAATTTATTAATCAGTTGCAATTACGTAATTCTCGTGTTCCTTACATTCTAATGAAGAATTGAGATTGCCAATGTGTTACTTATACTTCTTTGTAACGATCCCTTTCGTCTGATGAAATAAATAATAATGTGAAAATATACATTATAAGTTGGAGATGGTTAGCTTTGTCGTGCTCTGGTGTTTGGGAGGCGTATAGATATTATATTGATATCGTCAGATTTATTATCGAAATTGGACCGAATGGCGTGCCCCGTTGTCGCGGAACCGTACGTTTGCGTGCAACCGAGTAATCCATGTAATTACAAGCGTGAGAATAAGTGCTTCGACCAGCAACACGTTCGATGGGGATCCTCAAATTGTTCTGGGAGGCCGGGGAAGGAAGGATAGTTGGGGTAGGAGGAAGGGAGATCCACAATCGGCACGAAAATTCACGAGACCCAAGCACGAGACTCCCCTAGGACAAACGGAGAATTATTAAAAAAAAAAAAGAAAAAAGGAAAAAAAATAAAGAAAGGAAGGAAAAAAAGAAACATATATATACATAAACGAAGAGGGGAGAGAGGTTTGAAGTAGTTCTGTAATTGAAGTAACATTAAAAATATATGAGATTGATAGAAGTGGAGGAAAATATATAGAAAAACAATTACAATAAATAAAATGTAGCGTCTAATTCTCATCGAATCTACGAAGTGAAATTTTTGTATATTTTGAAGTTACTTTTTAAATAAGTGTAACAAATTATTTTTTTACACATTATTGATAAGAATTTTGAATCAAAGATAGAAAATTTGATAGCGAAAATAGCAGAGCTTTTGATTAAAAAATAAAAAAATAGGAAAACGCAGGCTAAAAATAATCTTGATTATATAAACTCATCGAATTTCATGTTACGCTAGCTTTCATCGAAATTGTGGCAATCAATATTTCATTGAGAAATTAGTGAAACTAATTACAAACAGCATCGGCTTACATATACAAAATTGTCAGTGTTTTATTCTTTATTAATATTCTTTATTCGGTTTTTTTAATTAATGATCAGTTTCATTACAGTTATTTAGAAAATTGTTTTTCGTTTTAACTGTCTACTGAATACTATCAGAAAGAGTGAATATTTAAAACGGTTACCAATTAATTGTAGATAAGTGTTTAGAGAATGCCTTTAAATCGAATTGCTAATTAATATTTAAGGAAAAGTGAATGGCGAAATCGAGAATGATAAGCGTTCCTCGTTTTTTTATTTTGTGTATTTAAAAACTAACTGAATTTTTTCATTTCCTATTTACATGTAGAAGAGGAATTTGAAAATGACATAAGGGTGCATTGTTTTTACACTTAATATTTTATTTATGCATTCCACGGTCGTATTTGAAGGAAGGTATATACAGTATAAATCAAGTTGTCAACCTCATCATAAGGCTCGGGACATAAATCTATGAGACAGTTTAACTTATGTAAGTTATAAAAGAGGAAAATAAATAACGTTTACCACCCACTTCTTATTTCAGAATTAATATTTTTAATGAGTTATTCATCATATAAAGATATATGCATATATTTAAGGAGCGCTCTTTTGGGATTTAATGAGTTTGACGCTTCTCATTTTGAATGACATGTCGGAATTTTTGTGCTTCGTCAAGTATATCGTTCAACGTGACGGAAGCGAGTGTAATTTGTTCAAGCACGGCACATTATGTCACCTAATATAACCTTCCAATTAACACAAATGATGTTATCAAGTATCCGGTTTTGCTGTCAAAAGACAATCACCAACTCTGAATAGAATAAAACTCCGATATCAGAGCCTCTCGAATTTGGTACTTTCGGCATTATTCTGCTTTCAGACTGATATGGAAGATTGCGAAAATAATTATTTTCTGAATATTTGGTATACAAGACTTGTTTTGTGCATGCATTGCAGTTATAGATATCTCAAAATTGTACGAAATAACCCATGCCTTTTCTGAAAAAAATATTATGTTCTAAAACGAATTGCCTCTAAATAATAAATGCATTTTTAAGTACCTATTTCATCATAGCTTTCATGGAAGCACTTAACCATTATTGCCTTAAAGAAAGTAATTTACTTTAATGTTTTCTTCATGATGTGAGGGAATTGATTAGTTTGAATACAAATAATTGACATCATGTCATGACTCTACTCTTTTCATTAATATATTTACAAGCGTTAATGTTCCTAGAGCATCGATGAAAAACACGAATTCTACGTGGCTTGTAAGAATTATATCTTAGAATTTTGTTAGTTCTTAGGGAGTTCTTAAATTATTTTAGATCTTTTAAAAGATTCGTCAGTCTTTAAAATAAAATTACAAATAACTTCACGACGTAAAAAGTTGCTTTTGAATTTCATTTACAGCTAAATTTAAATTAAAATTTCAATTTTAGTATTCTTAGAAAAATCAACATCTTGTTTTACGTCGAGTATATGTGATAATACGGGACTGTCTTATTTAATTATGAACAGTTTTGAAGTTATCGTTTGTTTTTTATGTACTTTTAAAATTAATGTTAAATATTATTGTACTACATATCGTGGTCACGTCATCATTGTATATATATATATATATATGTATTCATAATTAAAATATTTTAGCATCGTTAACTTAAAAAAATAGTAATTCTATTTGAAATTCGGGGCCAATTTAAATCTCAATCAAAGTGTGATTTAAACTGAAAGCACAATTGAATTACGTGCGAGATTTCTAATTTTTGTATATTATAGAATTATTGTGAACTGTCTGAAGCTCTGCCAGATTTTTCCCGTGTTCATAGACTTGTATGTAATCTATACCTTATGTAGTCTATACTCAAAGAGTCAAGTATTGCTGACGAATGACTAGAACTTCTGTTTTAAAGACGTTACCGACGAAGAAAAAACAAACAATTTAAACGATATAACATAAACTACAATCTTGTATACAGTGTATACATTCCATTCAAATATTTACCTATGAGTTCAGAATTCAGGATTAAGAATTTATATAGATTGTGTATTGATATATTTTACTTCGTGAAAAAAATTCTAGTTTTTAATGTATTATTGTATTCTTTTGTTGTTCGTAGAGCCAGGAGACCCTCCTAAACTGTCGGCCCCGGTCAAATGCCAACTGCGCAAGCACAAGACGAACCGTAAGCCCCGGACGCCGTTCACGACGCAGCAGCTGCTCGCGCTGGAGCGCAAGTTCCGCACCAAGCAGTACCTGTCGATTGCGGAGCGCGCCGAGTTCTCGAGCTCGCTCAACCTCACCGAGACACAGGTGAAGATCTGGTTCCAGAACAGGCGCGCAAAAGCCAAGCGGCTTCAGGAGGCCGAACTCGAGAAACTCAAGATGGCCGCCAAGCCGCTCTTGCCGTCCGCCTTTGGCTTCTTACCGGGCACATCGACGTTCCTTCCGGGGGCGGCGGCTGCTGCTCATGCCCACATCGCCGGACTTCATCGGCCTCCTCACCTGGGCCATGTCTTGCCGCCCTACGCGGGACTCTATCCTGGGCATGCGCACGCTGCCGTTTCCGCGCACTCGGGGGTCGTCTACCCGCACTGACACGTGTTTTATCTTCAACAACAACAACACCACAGTCTTCTTCGAACGACTTCGTGACGAGACTGTATGTATTTATCATTTTCTTTCGATCTTCGAATAAGCATTGTACATACGTAACATCAAATTACCCTAAATTATTATTATTATTATTATTATTATTATTATTATTATTATTATTATTATTATTCCACAAAATTCCTACATATAAGTTATTTCGTCTCCTCCTCCTCCTCCTCCACCTCCTCCTCCTCCAACTGCACGGTGCCATTTTTGTTTTCAATAAATCACACCTTAAATAATGTAATATATTCCGAGACACTACTGGAACTCAGACTTACACTTGTGTCATCAAAGATAAATTAACGATCTTCAAGCGCTCGATTGGCAAATTTCGAGCAAGAATCGGGTAGGACGTGCAAGTTTTATTTTTGACTTGTGATATATGAAATACATGAATGGATTTTGCATTTGCATTGAATTGGAAGAAATAAATGAAATGTTAAGTTATCTATTATTATTATTATTATTATTATTATTATTATTATTATTATTATTAAAAATAAATGAAATGTGTGCCATACGATACCTTTACATTCAGATGCAAAATTACTCTCGTTCTCTCCCCATTACGATTATTATTATTAATATTTTATCTAATTAAAGCCAAAATTCTGTAGTGCCAATTTAAATTACTTCTGTATTCGATTCGTTTTAAAATTAAGTTTTATTTTTGTACTTAAGCTTTTAATACTCTAAATAAAAATGTACTGCAAAATTTCACTTGTTTCTTAAATTCATTTACATTGACTTATAAGTGGTTTCTATTATTATTATAAAAATATTCGGGAAATATTTAATTTATTTTAATATTAAAAAGATGTATTGAAAAAATTTTGCAGTTCATTTTATCATTTTAATTTCTGGATTTATTTTCAGAAATTCTTTTCTGAATTACTTATTTCTGTTTTTTTTCTTCAAAATTCAAACCATTCCATTGTAACAATAAAAAAAGCAGCCATAATCATTCTAATCATTCGAACAGATAAATCACTATTCGTCTTTCTTATGATTAAAATTTGAATAAATTACAATACATAGGCAAAGCCGTATTAGTAAAAAGTTGTAAAGTAATTATTAGTGATTTTATAAAAGAGAAAAAAATAAATTAACAAACAAACTAAATTTCTTCAATTCTCCATTCGATTGAAAAGTTTCATCCTCAAAGGATAAATATGAACTGGTATTATTTATAATTTTTTTTTCGGAATAAACATTGTGTAAAGATAAACACGAGTGCATATAATAAAATGAACTAGCTCACCTTCCACCATGAAGTGGGATTCAACATAATCTGCAACTTACAGAAAGTGAGTGAGTGAGTGAGTGAGTGAGTGAGAGAGAGAGAGAGAAAGAGAAGAGAAAAAGAGAGAGAGAGAGAGAGAGAGAGAGAAAGCACGAGGGGGCCTGCCGCCATATTCTGTGTCAACAATGGAAGTATTTAGGCCTAACCACGTGGTTCTTGTAGTTCCTAAAACAAATATTGTCTCCCTAGCACAAAACTTTCTTATTACCAATCAATCAATCAGTGTTGTATAATATACTATATATACATATATATAATAAATTGTGTCGCCACGATTTGAACTCCTTATCTACAAAAGAATACAAAAAAAAAAGACGAAGAACTTTTTTCTCCTTTTTTTTAAATTAATTTATTCAAATTGCTTACGATTATGGTTTAATTGAAGACTGAACTCTATAAGTAATTGATTATTACTTTTACTTTTATTTGTTCGTAAATATTATTTTTTTTATTATTTTGTAAAAAAAAAAAAAAGTCGTTTATAATTGCCATAAATAATTTTAATCTTTTTTAAATAATTTTTTTTTGTATATATTGCAAAACTTGTAAACGTGCATAAAAATTTACTTGGCCGTTTTCTGAATGTTGTCTTTGTTGAAAAAAGAATTTTAAAAAAATTGATGAAAAAAATGAAATGAAAATTAAAAATTTGTTGTTTCAGTGAAATTTTGAAGTTTGTTTTATTCTTTGAAAATAGAAAAATTTCTTATAGTAACTGCTAAACCTAAAAATCTGTTTGGTATGAATCTTAAATAGTTTTTTTTTTTATCTTTCCTGTTTTGATACAGACATCAAAATAATTGCTCTTAATTGAAATATTAAGCAATTAACCATATTAAGAATTAAACGTGACAATTTTGAGAAAAATATCTGATTAGGCAAGGGCGTCATGTTTTTTAAGTCACACTTAGAAACATATCAGGTCAACATAATGGCCTTCATAAGTTGCTGCTTTAAGTAGAAAAACTTTCTTTTTACATAAACAAAAAATGACGTTAGTTCCGGAATATATCTAACGAGGTCAATTAAATTTTTTCAAGAATTTTCATTTCAGTATTCTTGTAAAACTTTTAACATGATTCGCGGACTTTTAACATGATTCTCCTTCTCAGCATAAATATTGTATGGTTTATATTTATATTAAAAATTCCACAATTAGGTTTACCTCCGGATTCTGTTTTCAAATTTTTCTAAGAATATTGTCATACTACTTAAATGGTGAAATTTTAACTATATCAAATTTTATTAGACATGGAATGCCTGAAGCTTATTACGAATGCTAAGAATAACATTAAACTTGTTTGTCATTAACAAGCTTATAAATTTGTTAACAATTCTCCTTAACTCGTTATGAATTCTGAAAGTAAAGAATTTATATGAAAACGAAGGACGAGAAGGAAGTTATTTTTTTTCCATATAAATTCTCTTTTTTTTTTTTTACTCATTTATTTGTATGAAGACGCAAACCTTGGCGTCTAGTCAGCCCTCTTTCGGGGAGGAAAGGAAAAAAATGAATTCTTAAACAACCGATTTAATAGAACTTTAATAATCATGTTTTTTTTTTTAAAAGGGATAATTGCTAGCATAAAGCACTACATAATTAAAGACTTTTAAAAAGAAAAATATTTTCAGTGATTATGGCTTTCCGACTTAGAGTATACAATGTCATTACTTTGCGTTCCTGTATTGCTCATATGTAACGCATCAATTACAAAAGGAAATTTTGTTGAATGGAAATGAAATATGCAGCCAATAAAATTATGATCTTTTTTCCCTCTGTATAATTATTCCACGTAATCTAATCATTGGTCAGAATACTTCTTGGAATCTATACTATTATCAATTATTTCTATTTAAATTTCCTTCCGTACATTTAACTGTATAAAATAGGAATTATTTATTTCTTCACTTTTTTTTTTTACAAATAGGCCTATACTCTGTTAACTCTTAATGCATTAACACGATTTTTGCTCGGAATTTTTAATTATACGCCTATGAAATTAGTTTTAAATAACATCTTTACGTTAATTACCGTGATATTTTTAATCTTCATGGCAACATACTTTAATGAGTCAATTTTTCCCGTGTTTATTTATTTTTAACTTTATTAATTCCATATAATACCGTATTATATGATAATTTTATATACATGGTGTTCCCAATGGTACACGTCCAAAATAAAAAACTGATTAGAGGATGAGAATCATCCCCATGTAAACGACTTTGTGATTTTGTCAGTAACCCCTACCTTATTCCGTTAAAATGTGTGTTTTCGGGAATGTGTATCGTTTTGAGGATTTTGATTAGCAGAGTTGTATTCTTTGGACAACATAGTCTTAAATTTCAAAAATAGACAAATTGCATGCATAAAATTTTTCGCAAATCAAGGTTAAAATAGGAAGTTCTGAGTTGTCGTGAAGTTTCTGAAATCTTTGATGATGAATCTAAACAAAATAAATCAAGTCAGCAACACTGATAGGTATTTTAAAAACTTCTTCATTTAATAGAATGTCAAAGGAAAAAAGAGTACATGTAATAGGTTAAAAAAGAAAGCATGCAAATTTAAAGGTAAAATAGGGCTTTCATGGTAAAATTTTATGCATGGAATTCGTCCATTTTCTGAAATTTAGTACTACATTGCCCAAAGAATACAACTTCACTAACCAAATTCCTCAAAACGACATACATTCCCGAAAACACACATTTTAACGGAATAAGGTAGGGGTTACTGACAAAATCACAAAATCGTTAATATATCCATAATGGTAAATTTCGGATAATATACATACGGGTGATTCTCATAAGTATTAAGGTCCTCTACTCAGTTTTTCATTTTGGACGTGTACCGTTGGAACACCCTATATATGAAAAATTTATTATTACCCGTATCATGTATACCATATTCAAAAATTCCGACAGTTTTTCACTCAGTTTATGAAATTGTCACCGAATCCTTTACTAATATTTTTGACTTTACTTACATTATTGCTCATACTATTTTTGCATTTATTCCTAATAGATAAATTTCTCAAGTTTCGTTCAAAATTTAATACCTAATTAACTTTAACTTAAAGTGCTTGCTTTCTCCAAGTTTAAACAATATCTATGCAACAATAGGAATGAACTTATTTCTATTCTACAGTAGGAATGATATCATTATGTTTTCCTACTGTAGGTAAACCTCCACATTTCTTTATTTCCTCTTACTTTTAATTTAATTTCTTCTCTATGCTTCCTTTTAATTTAATTTGTTCTGAAAATCTAATTTAAAGGATCAGACTTAGCTGCGTGAATGAGAAGCGCAATCGTTTTGCTAGAGTAGTCAGTTGTGCACAGAAGCAGTAGCGACAATTTTACGGAAAATTCAGGTATAAGCTGATTTTGAACCTGTCAAATGACAATTTTTCTCATTAAAATAAAAGTTATCAAATCTTTCATTAGAAAGAATATGTAGCTGCTCATATTTTTGGCGAGTAGGTCGCCATATACGACAAGATTACCAGTTTGAAATATATTAAGAAATCGAGATTATTTTTAAAATCGAATTGTAATCGTACGGATATATATATTCCAGCATTGGAAAGCGGAAACCCTAATTTTACTACATTTTTATTGACATCTGTCAAAAAGCTCCTAAGATAAGTTTTGAAATCGTGTTCCCGTGTTAAAGAATTAGGTAATCGCGCTCGGCGATCGCATAAGATAATTTCTAAATTTCTGGACATGATTCCACATGAGGTTTTTAAAACACGATAAGATAGGATTTCAAGTATCCGCTAACAGAATGTAATTTATGTTAACATTCATCGACTATATTACTCCTGACTTCATGATCGATCCTTAAATTAAATTCAAAGAAGCTAATAGTGCCTGTTTAGGCAATTTCTGCTTTATATTGTCAGAATAATTTTTTTTAACAAAATCCTAAACTTATTCTGAAAGATAACAAGTCTCAAGCCAATTTTTTATCGTTAGCGTACGAGGCGCTTGAACACCAACTCTATTCTTTGAAATTTATCAGAATAAATAGATGAATTATTAGAAACATTTAGTAATTGCTACTCATTTTCAAGGATTTCAAAAAGCTGTACTTCAAACAATTAATTCTAAGTAAAGTCCGAAAGATAAGAATTCTGTGTATTGTTACACATTCGATTATTTTGTAATTTATTTTCAGTAATGGCACAGCTTCCTGCCATTAAAAAATGAATATGCATGCAATTGGTAAAGAGACTAGAAGAACTCCCTGTTAACGACTATGTAAGAATTACATCGCTAGATATAGTCGATTTATACACAAATATCCCTTTTAAAGAAACCGTATTAATCGTTGAAAAAATGCTTAGTTATTCTTCCAAAAAAAAGTACGTTATAGTCTCGCAGTGCTGTGACATTTACCTATTCAACTTTCTCCAGCATTGCTTAAAGCTTACGGTCACTATAGACTTTATAATAATACTATAATTTGCAATTAATATAAGATTAGAAACATTTTTGAGACTTCAAAAGCGAGGATGCCTTATTTTGCAAACATTAACTTTATAACTCCGTAAAATAAGTTTTAACGAGTTAATAATTCCCTTAAGAAGACTTAATAAGGAATGCCATATAATTTTTTTTCCTCTTTCTCTTTAAAAAATCTTGTTTTGTGACGTTGATATCTTAATGTTTTCATTTTAGTCAATCATTGATATAAATCTTTTTATGATCGATAATAGTTCTGAAGCTCTTAACGTATCTATCTTGGCATCTTTCTTTGCATAGTGAAATCTCGGCTATCGTGTATTGAGAAATTAGATTTTTAAAAGAGGCATTTTGTTATTCCTTACCTATTTTTTGATGTAGTGTCAACTCCTTATTTGGTGTCAATGCTTTCGATAAGATAAATTTGAACGTAGACTAGTTAAATTTTGAAGCCATTTATATAATTGTTGCTTCATAAAGATACAACTGAAAAAACAATTATTTTTCTAATAAGATCTTCAGAATCCTCATGCAAAGAAACGAAATCAAATTGAAATGTAAAAATGGGAAAGAAAAGCAGTGAAAGATGCGTGTTTACTTTTGAACATTGTGATCATCAGAAAGAATGTCGTTAAAATATTTGATGTTCTAAATTTCTCTCGTGCGGTTTTATTATATTGCCATACTCATATAGCTAAAGATCTTCTTTTTTTTTAGAGTTAGATTTCCAAGTAAATCATGTTGACGCTTCATTCGAAAGAAAGAGAGAGGGAAACTGTAAGGGCTGGCTTTTTAATCCTTCTGAACATGATTGAAGTTTTCTCGGGGAAGTTTCTTGTTGAATGAACGTAGAAATTAGAGTATCAGATTAGATTATGCAGGTTAAGAATTCCAGTTTTGACCAAGGAATTTCATCTGATTTCTGCGAGTGAGTAAAACTTACCACAGTCTCATTTTTCCAAGGCAACATAGGTGAAGAAGATATACATTCGTGGAAGTAATATAAACATTGTGGAAAACTGGCCTCAATTCTCGTCCTTGTTATTTGTTAAGTAAAATCCACATTTCTTGGCGTCTATTATTATTACTATCATAATCTCATTAATAATTTTTTTTAATTCTTGTAACTTGGATGAAGCTGGTGATGTATTTTAGACTTCGTTTCTTTTAAACCTAGTGATTTTTTTAAAGAGACCAGAGAAATTTAAGTTTATGAGCTCTCAAACTCATCGCTGAAACTCTGAAACTGTTTATCGATCTCTGTAGTCAGTGCGCTACCCAAACAAGCAGTGTTGCAGACATTGAGGTTTATAAGGTTGAATGAAAGCGTTTTAATTGAAACGTCAACAAAAAATACACCTCAACTCAATAAACTTTATTATAAACACAGAAAGCAAATGCCCCTTTCAAAACGCGTTTTAACACTACTTACATATTTGATTTAATTAAAATAAGCTTGGAATCCATAGAAGTAATAAATGCAAATTTAAGATAAGTTTATTCTTAAAGTACAATATTATTATAAACCACCCTTCTCTTCGCCTAAAATTAAATTATTTTCTTCTTAAAATTTGTTACTTTTATTTTTTGGTCAAAAATAATAAAATGCTGAAAATTATTACTAAATACAACAATAATAATAAATAATAATAACTAATAAATAAAAATTAAAAATTTTAAATTTAATTTTAATTAATTAATTTAATTTAAATTCTTCACTTCCGTATAATGGCCATGAAGGTTTTCTATTTGCTCTTAAACGTACGCCTATCATTCACGATTCTAAAGGAAATACCAGTTCTTTTCGTACAACTATTTGACGTCGGAGTACCAGGTGTATTTCAAAAGAAAGGGCCGATCGGATATAAAATGAGAACAATTAAAAAAAAATGAAAATTTTATAAGCTGTTCCAAATACATACATCCTTACATCATTTTTATATATAATCATCATTTCGCTCCACTTTTGATATCGTGAAACAAGCTTCTTCAGACCCTCCACATAAAATTCCTCCGCCTGAAATTTCAGCCTGTTTTGTACTGAAGTTTTCATTTCTTCAATTATTTTCGAATCGTCGAGACGCAAGCTAGTTCTTAAGTGTAGGAAGAGTAGTAGTTACTGGTCGCGAGATCAATGCATTGCGGTTCGCCCAAATCGAAAAACTTCAAACAAATCAGTCTCAAAGAAAAATTATAGCAACAGTGTTCTGGGACCAAAGGATTGTGCTTTTGGTTGATTTCGTGGAGCCTGGAACAGTCATCGTCAACTGATTCGAGGAAAATGAAGAGTTAAAACCAACTCCTTGCTGCCTACTCATCTCGATCAACTTTTCTTTCCTGATGTCCTGCCAAAAATAACGTATACCATCTGGGCCATCGAGATTGAACTTTTTTTTTTGTCCGAAAAAATAATTTTACCACCACTTGGTAGTCCAATGAACTTTTTCCTTAGCATACGGTAGTCACGCCTTTTTGCATGCCTAAGTTAGACTTGGCTTCTTTGATGCCTTTTCTTGAAACAAATGTTCAGAGTTTGTGAGGACTCATCGAACTGTTCTGAATGACACATCAGGTCGCAGCTTTAATTTGGAGAGCAGACACCTTTGACTTTGGTGCAATGTGAACAATTCTTTGAGGGTGAGAGGACAATTCTTTGATATTGTGCTTTTGCTGTCGAATAGATATTAAATTAAATGTAGATTGTTAATTTGAATATATCAAATACAATAGATACATAATTAGGTATGATGCGAATTAGCGACATTACGCATAATTGACCAAAATAACTTATTATATGATATTGCGATTTGTGATTTTGGTTCATGTTTTCGATTTCTAATTTTCCATCTGTAGTCAAATAATTAAGTCTTAAAAACTCGAGATTATCCGCGAAAAATAAGTCTTCATGAATTTTAAAATAGAGTTCGTTTTCCGTTAAATTGAAAATGATACTAGAAAAATGTTTTTCCTTTACTTTTAAATTATTTCCATTTATTATACTTAAAAGAGAAAAGTAATTGCTTTACGCTTTAAATATAATCGCACCAATACACAATATAGATATTTTGATATTTTTTTTTCAACTGAACCCTCGCCGTTACTTCTGAATATCTAGGCTGCTGAATTGAAAGTTACTTTTTAAAAATAGTCCCATGGAATGTACACAAAAAATCGTTTCAATTCTACTTTAATTGCTTTATAGCTATGTTACATAGACTTATATAATTCTCAGGCATATAATATCTTATACTTCTTTATTGCTTAATCGTAATCCACCGATTAGCGACAAAGCATAATAAAGTCATCGAAAATTAATATCACTTGTTAAAATTTTACACTCTATATCAAACAAAGTAGCATTTCATTAGACTATTAAATTAAAAATTATCTGAACTTTAACCAAATTGAATCGTAAAGGTGGAATTCATAATAATTTTTAGTGATATATAACACTTTAATGAATCTCAACGCAAAAAAACAAGACAACTAAATTTTAATTGCATTTTTATAATAAATTAAATTAAAATTAAATTATTTAATTTAATGTGATTATAAAATTTTACATTCTTATCTAAGTAACCCAATTTAAAATCGTAATTTGAATAATTTTTCTATCGAAATTTTATCACATTCCTTAAAATTTACTTCAAAAATGTTAAATTCTATGTGATTCTGTAAGGTTTTAAATTTGCTTTCTTCTACTGTGTATTAAATTTTTGATGCCTTTTTCTCGTACAGTCCATCCAGTAGTCTTATAAGTAACGAAACCCATAAAATTTTATATTTTTTAAGCAAATATCGTTTTAAGGAACATGTTAAAATTTCGATAGAGAAATTATTCAAATTACAATTTTAAATTTTAAACTTTGATAAGAATGTGAAATTTTATAGAGATTTTGATAAATCAAAGTTTAAGTAATTTAAAATAAATTTAATTTAATGTAAAAATGCAGTTAATTTTGTTCGAAATAGAAAAATGATGTTATAAATGAAATAAACTTTAAGAACAAAATCGCGGCGTCAAGTAATTGTCATATCATATTAAGAAATAGACTAGTGAGGAAACTGCAAGGGCATGCTGAAAATTAATGCTTCCTAATTTTCTGGTATTACTATTTAATAGTTTTCTTGTTTTTCTGTGTTAAGGTTCATGAAAATGTTATTCACCACTAAAAATTATTATCTGAACTTCATTCCAAATTTTATTTTAAAATCCCCTTACACTGTATTCAGAAAAACACATCCATGGGCTAAAAGCAGAAACTCAAACCATTCTTTTCGGTAATCATTATAGTAAAATGCAGATATTATCGGCAAAAAATATTCTCAAGTAGTTTTACCCAATAGAAATAAGATATCTTAAATTTGCATATCCGTTAATCCAAAAGGGCTAATAGTAGATTATCTTATGTGTTTGATCAATATGGTTTCACTCAGCAATGTTCAGCTGACCTATTTGTCGTTTCTGTTTGTGCGTGTGTGTGAGCATATGTTCCAAGTTCAGAAAGTTAAGGAAAAATAATTTATGAGTCGTAATTATCACCTCTTGTAGAGAAAATTTTATTAAGAAAAATTTCCTTAATCTTCGAGTATTATCTTTCTAGTGTTCCTTGCAGCCAATATAAATTTCTAATCTACAAGGTGAAAGCCGAGTTTCGCCCTCATTTTCTTCCGTCTATCTTTTCTGTTTTCTCTCTCTCTCTCTCTCTCCCTCTGGTTTCCGAACTCCCATTTCCCTCACGCTTGCGCATGTGACGTAACAAGCGGAGGACATCTAATCAACTCCAGATTAAAAGGGGAGAACAATTAATAACAGGAGCTTTTAAAAAGTTTAAAAAAAACGAAAAAGGGGAGAGAGCAACGAGTAAAATCGCGCGGGCGATCACGTGATTTATGGCGTGAGCAAATTATGGGAAATATTAGCATAAAGAATGACGGCCGGGTAATTGGTTATTAACGCCCTCCGATTACTTCCTTAAGTAATTAGCTGGAGCGAATATCGCCAGAGCAGTGACTTGATTGTGGGAGTTATTATTCATAAACGCTTGGCATCAGCGTCGCCCTGTCTACAGCCCAGAATTATTAATTTATCACCACCAGCACTGGCTTCTCAGATCCTGCTCCGTCGTTCCAAGCCGATTCCAACAGACCCAACCCCTAACACCCACCAACCCCTCTCCTTCGTTATCCCCCCCCCCCCGCCCTCCTTTCAACTCATGGCAATATATACGTCACTTTTAGAAAACTGGTTTTGTGCAGTTTATTATAGGTCAGGCAAAACTTCAACAGAAACTTTAAAAATAACAGATTAGTCTTCTATACTGCGAGTATCGACAAAATCCAAACGATAGCATCCAGGGCTATGTGTACTTCATATTTAAAAAAAATTTTAATTAATGAATTCAGAAAGAAACGCTAAACCTTAGTTTAATTACAAATTAGATGTGAATATTCTATTTTCCTATATGATCTTCCAGATCAGTTATTTCACAATAAATCTCTGTGTTGAATCTCAATTATTTGTGGGAATTTTGGTCTTAAATTGCTGTTGCGAGCAATGCATTATATGGTAAGCAACTATTACAATGTTGTTTAACTTAAATTATAGCATGTCATGTTAGAGATTGAATACAGGCCGTTTCACAAACATTTTCTGAAAATGAACTTTAATAGCAAATAATTGCGGCTCAATCATGCAAATAAACAGACATTGTGCACATATTAGTTTATAGTCTAGAGATAATGGCTCTGCGGTTATTTCAAAGTTTCTGAATATTAATCTGTAAGTTTGTAAAAGCAATCCAATAAACAAATGCCATTTTCACTTATTAGGAACTTTAGCAAAGAGCTATTTATAAGAATGCACGCTTTGTCATAAAACTTGAAGACGGACTACTGTAACTTTATAAAATTCTGTTTTCGACAATATCACCATCAAGATCTGCTCAGCTGTATCAATTTTTCAGACTTTTTCGTGGATTCCTTCATGTCGATTGCACGTGCCAAAACAGTGACCGTTAAGAATACCAAGATAATGGCATGACATATACAATCCATTCGTCAAGAATGAGTAGATTGTTACTTTCTGTTTATCTTGTAAGCATTGTTGACATGGGCTTCTTGGAATGTTTGCGAGATTTTATTAATGAAGCGCATATTTGCGATAAAAGCAAGTTGCTACAGAAAAATGCGCGTAGTTCTTACAGCATCAAAAACTTCCACGTCACCTTTCCGTAAAATGTTAATTTTTACTTGGCGTTGTATAGAGGAAGAAGTTTTATTCACGGAACTATAAATTAATCCCTATCAAAAATAGTCAAATTTTTCTATTTTGAATTCCTCAGTTCGTTTTTCTTTTATGTTGATTTTAAGCCTCTGTCATCATTCAGGATAGTTCTTACACGTTTAAAATATTTTATCATTTGTGACAGTGCCTATAAAAACATAGCCTGGGGTTGAAATTTGTGACTTTTTTGAATTTTTATTTAGCTAGATTCTTTGAAGTATCATAAATCTAGCAAAAAAACTAATTTTCAGATATTCAACAAATATTTTGAAATAAGATCCTTTTTCTATAGAGGCGAAAATTCTCTATCACTGTACAACAATCTGAATGTTCTGAATAAAATAAACAATCCCTGTTACAAGGATAATACAAATAGAAATAATAGGTAACTCTGTATTGAAGTTTACCACCTCTCGGCAAATCAGTTGGCTGCAAATAAAAGAGGAAACTTTAAAATGCATTTTTCTCAAAAGAAGATTTTCCCCTCCAGGCTACGTTTCTATTGGCATCGTCACATTTGCTTATTGTAAAAGTATGATCATTCCTTCAAAAAAATTTGGTATTTCTGAGAACTCTTGGCAATTTTGGCTGCTTATCAGAGTCCTATTTGATATTATCATATCAAACAAAATAAAAAATAAACCTAAGAACCGCAAAGAAGTGGATCAAATCAACCAAAATCCTAATGAAATTTCGCTTTCAAAGATTTTCCAATCTTCATTTAGGGCCCCTGTTCATATAATTGATGTTGATAAATACCTATCTAATTTAACCTACCTTATTCTGTCAACATCATGGTTTATTTGAAAATCGTTAGTGCGGTTGAATTTGAAATCGTTAGATTGCGGTAATTTGCGGTAATCTATAAGCTCTTAAATTAACAAGTGATGTTTAATAAAATTAAAAGCATGCATAATTACAAATAGAAAAGGGAAGGGAAAATTCCGTGATCTGGACTCGAACCACGCCAATTATTTTGTAATTTTCCTTCCATTTTTTATTTGTAATTATGATATGTTTGAAGAGTTACTTCAGTATAATTAATTATTATCTTCTCTATAATTATGAAAATTAAAGCAATTCATAATATTTTTAATGCGTAAAAAGACGCTTTATCTAAAGAAAAATTGTTACAACTTCCACACAAATGTTTTTTGATGATTTAAAAGTCGTTAATTAAACCCAATATAGTATTTTAAGCTTTTCATTTAAAAAAATATAAGAATTTCGTGTCAAGGGAAGCTTATCGAGAAAGGTGTGGATATTGATCGCAGAGTACAATAATAGCGAGTTTTCCTCTTACGAAAAATTAAATACGTATGTCATGTAAACAAAGCTATTTCTAAATATGATAATTGTTTTCAATAATTGTAATATCGCATCTTTTTTCCATTTGTTGCCAGATTCTTCTCTTATGAAGACTACTTTAGAAAAATAGGAGAAAAGAATGATAAGAATTAGTTATAAAGGAATGCTACGGTTTGAAATTCTTCGATTATCTATATGCACTTATTCATATAAGCATATCAGCATTCATATCATTCATATCTGCAGCAGAGCATCATTCATAAGGGCTTGAAGAGAAGAAGAATATTTACCTTTTGCTATATTTACCTATATCTATGATTGCAGTATAAATAGGAATATGTTGAATTAATGGACTTTCCTATCAAGTCAAGAATCTACTAATATACAATTTGCTTTTTTATTTCGTAGCGCTATTTTCATTTCTTAGGTGTGCACATCAAATATAGTAACATCCTGGTGAATGCTCAACGAAACAAAACAATGAATATTTTAGAAGTAAAAAAATGTAAATGTGTTGCCTTATTGAGTATCGCAATGTATAGTACCCTTTAGTAAATGGATGTCCTGCACATGTAATATGAATCGGTCATGAAAAATATCTTCTTTCTCCTCCATGAAGTAAGATTCAGGAAATTGTCTATATTTTTATGATATAATTGTTGATAATAAAATTGATATCGTGATCACAGATCTCTTTGGATTCTCCTTCGGATTTGTTATACTTGAACGTGGCAGAACTTGTCATAGGGAAACAATCAGAAAAGAGCAGTAATTGGGTAAATAAAAAATTAGGCTAGTGACTGTTAGATTTCATGCCCTTCCATGTTATTTCTGTTTGAATTCACTTGAACAGCTATAAATTTGAAAATTAGAAACTAAATAATTCTTTGCGCTTTGCATTCTTTTTTGCCGATCCTCAATGCCATTGCTCAGCTTATTAAAATTTTTCTTCGCTCTCCATTTCATTCTATTAAGAATCTTGTCAGTAGTCGAGCTAGGCCGGTACTTAACAATGCTATGATTTCTTTTAATTTTTAGTAAATATGAATTTATTCAGTCTGAAGAGTAAAAACAAAGTAACGTTAAGCAGTATTTTACTATACAAGCATAATAAGTCATTAATAATGTTCAGCTCAATATGAAATAAGTAACATATAGAAATTTCATGATGCGAGACTTGGATTCGAACAAGGAATTAAAGGTATCCTTAAAAATTGAGTGACGCAGACACATGAGCTGAACGGAGATACATATAAATTCTTGTAAACATTCCAAGTAGGAACTTTACCTGTGAAGCAAAAATACATTTATACATTTATTAACAAGAAATTAATCCCCTCGAGTAGGGTAAGACAAGTAGCGGACCCTTCGGTCATCTATTTTTACCCCTTTATCCGCACCTCCCCCCCCTCCATACACATACAAGTTTTTTTTTGTTTGTTTTTTTTTTTATCAAAAATTGATTTTCTCGAACGCAGTATATAGAAAATGTAAAAGAACTCTATTTTCTTTCATTTCTCATCATTTTCGATCGAATGACATCACATGCCATATATTGCCATAGTTCTAAAGACCAAGTGACTGCCACCCCCGCAACACCGACCCCACTGCAATAATTGGGACTAAACTTCATAGTAATGTAGATCTTGCTTGAGGAATCTGGATATTGAATTTCACTCCTTTACGTATCTAAACATCTCATAGTTCTTTTGTCCTCTCTGACTCCCACGCCCGTAAATCCGACACTAGTGCACCAATCAAAATCAAGCTAAATAGTGTAGCCCATAGTAATCTACGTTCCGAATTTCAACCATCTAACTCAAAAAATGTAAAAATTATGAAAGGGACGGCCGGACATTGTAAAACGAATAAGTAGCTCCATTCTTCCGCTAATTAATAATATAGGTTATGAGCATTTGAGCAATCGTGCGTCGACAAAGCTCACGTCAACAATACTTAGAAGATTGTTACATGACATTGCATTATCTTGGTATTCTTTACGGTCACTGTTTTAGCACGTGAATTCGACTTGAAGGGGTCCACGAAAAATCTTGAAAAGTTGATACGGCCGAGCTAAGACCTTGATGGTCATATTTCTGAAAACAGAATTTGAAAAACTTAATCCGTTTTCAAGTTATCATGCAAACGGCGGACAGCCAGACGGCCGGCCGGATTAAAATACAGATCAAGCGTGGGTTCTTTATAAGTAGCTTTTGCTAAAGCTCCTAACATCAACTAACTATGAGGCCCTCATGGCCATACAGGAACCTTGCTGGACAGTCGTGGTCATTCATTTCTTAAAGTGTGCTTGATATTGATGAAATTACATTATAAATCAGATTAATTCAATTAATGAAATGAACACTAGAAAAGTCATGATTGCAATCATTTAATTAATTCTTTTGTCCGTGGTTCAAATACAGATTAGGGATCATACCTTTTCTGTTTTTCACTTGTTTTGTAGAATCCTCTTCAGGCTTTTAAAGGTTAAAATTAAGCTCAATATGGCATTCTTTAGCGATATTTCTTTCGGAAAGAGATGTTGACTATAAAGATTAAGTAAATCAAGGCTATCTTGTGTCTTCGTTCCAGAGAGTGATGTGATAAAAACAATGCTTTGTAAACGGTTGTAAATTTTATCTTCCAATAAAATTTAATGTGAATGTAAATTGATGTGTTAAGGCCGTGCCCGAACTGGTTTCTGGTGTACGCCAGAAGGGCTGGAAGCGGCTTTGAAAGGACAACCAATGGAAGGGCTTTTATAATTTGAGTGCCAGGGCCATTTTTTTTTAACAAAGTCAGACTGCTGATTAGAATTCATATACGGTAATTGTAATTTCATTGTTTGTTAAACTTGGACCAGTACTGTAATTTAAGAATCTGTTCAGCGATTTTGGACATTCTCAATTTAAGTCAAGATTACATGTTGATTATATTTTGTTATTTTCGATTAATTTTAACTGTCATAACGATACAAGCCTGGTATAGCAAATGTCATTACTACAATACTCACTGTTAATTTAGATCTTGTTTCTGATATATCGTCGAGATTTTCTTCGTTCAAAATAACAAGACTGAAGAAGTTTCGTGAGCGGTATTGGTTCGAATCGTGAGTAGTATTCGTAAGATGCTAGGAAGGGATTCTGCGGCGGATTCTGCGGCTAATTCTGCTAATCATTTTTTAAACTCTGATCATAACATAAAACTTGATGCTTTTCAGATATTATGAGAAATTCTTTTAATTCGGATCTTGACCGTCTAATGTTGCATTTTTAAAAGATAAAGCATCTAATATTCTTGGGAAGCTTAAACTTCGTTCCATTTTATTTAGGAAATCTTGAAACTTTATATCGAAGTGAAATGCAATAAAGGTATTGAAAATATGGGCGTTCCATATGGAAAGGCTACCTCCTCGCAATTATTATGCCGGTAACTCAATATTTAACTTAATTCTAAACACCGTTTCTTACCCTGCATCATGGAAGCAAGTATGGTGTGTTCCAATACCTAAAATTAAAACACCTAGAACGGCTCTTGATTTTAGAACCATCTCGATTGTGGGGATTTTACCTATATTATTTGAAACCTGGTTTGCTAGAAATATTGTACATTATTTGATCTTACACATCCTTCATGGCAATTTGGATTTACTAAGTGGAAATCATCTGTTTTTGTAATGCGGCGAAAATTGTGAATTCAAGGCATCAGTTCAAGGCATCAGTTCAAGGCATCAGTTTTTCGAAAGCGTTTGATAGCATCACGCATTGTCGACTTCTTTAAAAATTAAATGCACTAGGTACTTCTCATGGCACCTTGAGATTAATTGAAGATTTGCTGAAAGCTAGGACCCTAAGGATTAAATTTCAAGGGAGAGCAATTTTGAACAGTGTCTCTCAGGGTTCTCCCTCGGTCCTATTCCTTTTTAACTTATTTATGTATGATCTAGATCTGTATATTAATGTGGATAATGTTAACTTATTGCTTAGGCCGGTGATGTTAAAATATCCAGATGTATTTATGAACAATCGGATTATTCTGTCTTGCAAAACGAGATCAACAACATCGTTAGGTGGTCTAAGGACAATGGGTTATACTTAAATCACTCGAAAACTTTATCATGCGATGTGCCCGTAAAAGGAATCCTATCATGTTCAATTATCAAATTACTGATATAAACATTTTAACTACAACATCAATTAAAGATCTGGGAATATATTAAGATAATACTTGTACTTTTAGTAGTCATAGTAACGAACTTACTTTATGTTTTTTTTCTAAAATATCTGGGATATTTAAAAGATTATCATTTAGTATTCCTTTCTTTAATACTTTTAATTACCTTTTAATACTGTTATTCTAAGTAAAATTAGATAAAATATCGAAATGTAGTTCACCCGTACCAATTATACCTACAAAAGATTTGAAAGGAAAATTAACGTTTTAATTAATAAGTTAAACTCGCTTCATAAACCAGAGGATAGAAAATATTATTGCCTTTTTCTTTTAATGACTTGGCTTTAGAATCGCATGCTCAGTTTTTATACAATATTTTACATAATAGGCTTAATTCCACTTTTTTTTTAATCTTGCTAATATCGACAATAGATCTACTTCCAAGTATAGTTGGCCCAAGTCATTGAAAGAAAATTCGTCAAGATTTTTACAGATCTAACTTAAAATTCCCTGATCTTAGATTTAAATTAGCAATTTCTTTTAACAAACTTAATAAGTGTTATGATTTTTTTTCTAAGTGTTTTTGTGCTGGTCTTGTCTTCGTCTTTCTTGTCCTTGTTTATTAATCCCCTCACTCTTCTCTTTTTTTTTCCCCTTGTTGTTACATTACATTTAAAAGAATATGCAAAAACCAGGGAAATAGTTCCATGAATAGTTAACAGCTTTGACAGAAGATCTATGTATAAACTGAATTTATTTTATTGCAATTTTCTAATTTCCTTCTTGTTCAAAAAGCACAAATAAAATATCATAAAGAAAATGAAGTAAATTTAGCCACTTAATTTTTTAAATTTGGTTGTGTCGGGTGGTGGAGAGATTGAAGGATTTAAATAATAACTTGGCTAAACATTTTGTGTTAAAAAGGGATGGAAAAATTCCTTGGACTCGAAGCAGCAACCAAAATTGTCGCTACTTCGATAGCGGAATACTTCCATTCCCTTTTAACACGAAAATTATCAAATTATTAATTTGGCTAAACATTGTCTTCAAAATTTACAACTCCAGATTGACACCGCACAACAATTTTAACAAAGAGAATAATATACAGGATGTACAAAAAGTCTGGTAACAGAGTGTCCAAAAAGTCTGGAACAAAAAGCTGCCAGGTAGGCGAGATCTGATGAGTGTGTTTTATAGGTAATAGCGAGGTGGGGAATTCATTGCCGCACTCAAATTTGACTTTGACCTCCAAATTTAAGGTCATCCATTTGCTAACTCGAAACCTTTTGAGAACGAGGAAAATTTGTTAAATAGGAATGTCTCTATATCTTAATAAAATCTCCCAAATGAAAATCTTTTTTATATATTTTATATTTCGATTCTCAGTTTGGAAAAATTTGTCTTTCAGGCATTCCTATTCTACTTTTTGATGATATTCTAAGATCGGAAGTCAAAATTTCACAAAACCAAAATATTTTGTGCCACACGAACAGACACACAGACTCATAGGTTTCAGTAATGAAGTTTTTAAATTCGTTGGAATATCGAAATGCTGCAAATTGAGAATACATGTAGCGATGAATTACTTCACTTCCAGCGTTCCTATCTGAAACTAACGCTATGGTATATTATACTTATTCAACAATGTATGTTCTACACTTGCAACATTTCAGTATCCCTTATGAGACCGTCCTTTTGGGACATCCTGTATAGCGTTGGTCATTTATTAAAAATAGCTACATAATGTTACTTCTTATATGAATCTCCATCTTTTTTATAATAATTATATCGAAAAAAAGAAAGTGAGCCTCCAAGGTATAACAGTTCATCTGCATCTTATTCAACAGAGTTGACAACTAATTTTCCAACAAATATCAGTATTAAACACTCAGGGTTATCACTCAATTGAAATCACCGAAAGCAACTTTCCACCATATAACAACAACCAAATTGAAAACTTATTAAGTGACTAATATCTTAAATATATCTTAAGTTTTTAAATATATTTTACGCCACTTAAGTTCAGTGATTTATTTATGTTATAGGTAGGAATTAGAAAATTCTAATTAAATGAGGGTTTATTTATAGTAATGTTCTATACATGTATACATGCATCAGTATAGTGATGAAAACATACGGGATGTCATATCATTATTTAAGAATTCAAGAGCCTTTCAAGATAATTAATATTTATTTTACGTTTTTACACAAAAGGGTGAAAAGTATAAACTGTTGATATCAATCTATGTAAACTGAAAACCATAATCGAAGTCTTTTAATAGATAAACGGAGTAATTAGAGTAGAAATATGTGTCGACCTCAATTATTCCTGAAAAACAAGTTCTCCATATTCTTTATAGGATATTTGTTATCGACTGCAAGAGACAGGAAAACAAGAAATTGAAGTTTCTGCATTACAAATATCTCATAATTTCTTTATATGAGGCTGTTGTTAGCGTAATGCTTTTCAAATATTTCAAAGAAGGATGCTTATTTTAAAATATTTATTAATTTCTAATTATACAAAATATATAAAAATACAAAAATTTGTTTTTAGTTTATTAGCGTTCGGGATTTTTTTCCAAAGCGAAATGCAAAATAGAAAACTTTGTTCTAGGCAAGAGAGTATGGATGCTTTTTCAAATTGAGAGAAAAGAAAACGGTTATTTAAATTAATATATCAAACACTTTCATCTCTTCTTGGGTACTTAGTCCTGTTGCTTACGTTTCAGATAGTTCAAGACGTAAAATCTATTTAAAAAGTGAAGGGAGTTTAATCCTCGTCTCTTTAAGGAAGTAAGGTAGAATATTAAACTTTAGTTATTGTCAGAGAACGTTGTATATGAAAATTCTTTTATATAATAATAAATAATAGATAGGGGCATTTTTCCCTTATTTATCCATTCATTATTATATAATGTTTGAACTACTAACGAACTCGAAAAAAAATTATATTGTAGAACTATAAATTATCATGTCAATCCCTCTCCTCAACAACTGAAAATGAAGATTTTAACAAGTTAAAATTACGTAGGATTAAAAAAATTTATTAGCATTCAAAGGCAAATACCTGTATATAAATTTTAGAACAATAACTCTTAAACATAAATAGTTTAAAAATATGAATTGCGTACATGACATTACAATCTACATATATGTGAATCATACTGATTAATCAGAATGCTATCGGATGCTTTGTCGCCACCTGCTTTGTTGAGTACGATCTGAAAGCCCTTTCTTCGGACTATAGACATATATCGAATTTTGTAGTGCTACAGGGCCCACTGAAGACTGCAGAAGGAATAGTATCCATGCCCCTTACCGGATTTCCATATCACTGGTCGGGCTCGTTCAATTAGTCCAAAGATACAATAACCCAATGTTGCCATATCCAAGGACTTCACTGGAATGTCTCCGAAGTCTATTGCTCGAATATTTCTTTCTGGCCTGCAGGAAAATATCGATCTAGCGATTCTTCCTCCGCTCCACTATGTGGCGTGTAAGCAACTGTAAATATTATGTCTGCATTCCAGTCCCGGATTTTCATTAATAATGCGAGTCATCGTTGCTTGCGATTCCCCCTATAGCTTCCGGGAGATGTTCATGGTACTCAAGCTAGATTTTATTTTCCCTTTTTTCAAAGAAATACAGTGTTCAAAGTTTCTGCTAAGCATCCTTATTTGCTATTTTTCAATATACCACTTCAGCTGTGCACTCTTGATTGGAAATTACATATAATTTTTCTGTGATGAATTCGAATCACGTTTCAATATAGTACTAAAGGCTCCCCACAAAATTCGTAGAGGGCTTCGACAAAATCCTTCACATAGAAGTGAATCAGCTTCTCTGTAAAATTATCTAAATCGGCCGCAGATTTATAATTTGACGAAATAAATATGTGTTACCGAATAAAATAAATTATTTGATAAATTTTTCGATTAAAATATTGCACAGTTTCACTCTCTAACTTCAGGAACGAAGATATTAATTATTATGAAAACGTAATTGCATTTTCCTCCGAATTTTATTACTGCATAGAAAGATCTTTTTCATTCGATAAGAAAACTCTAATCATTATAGTTTATTTATGACAAACAGCTGTTTTATTGTTGGCCAACATTCGTTTTAAAGATTGAACGGGGGTTTTGGTCCAACAAAAAGAAAAACGTTTGAGTTTTTCCTCTACCACCCTTATCTCTAAATGGTTAAATTTTGCTTGCGCTCACTATACAATATTGCTTGGCTCATTGTATATATATCCGTTAAATTTTCCCTGGCTCTCTGTATACTCAGATGGCCAACGAATTAGAAACAACTCTTTAATATGTTATTGGACACCTTTGGCCCGAATTACAACATGTTCTTGAGATAGAGGCATTAATGTGTTGAAGCACTTTTAAGCCAATTCAAGACTAAGCGGTCATCAGATATCTCCTTAGTCATCGCAGATTTGTTAGAAGATGATCTTGTTGTCAATATCAGGGGGACTTGGCTTGGTGGGTTTTCACTGAACACACAACTTCTGTAAAGTTAAGCAACATCAGGCACGGCTAGTCACTGGATAGGCGACCATCAGTGACACACGATCTTCACCCCCCTCCCCCCGGCTGCTGCGACCATCATGCAGCAGTCGTCGATCCAGGGACCCAGTTCGTCGGCCTCTGGCCATACAGGCCCTAGGTGGATTCCATTATACGGGATGATTCTGAAAAAGTGTGTATATCTGTAAGCAATGACAGAGGTGACCAGAATGAAAGTTTCCTTTTAATTCAATGTGGGTCCGAATTTGAACGCCAACTGAGATATGAACAGAAACAAAAATGCCGCCACCAAGATCAACATGTTAATAACTCAGGTTCTATAACATCTAGGATGATGAAATTTGGGAGAATAATAGGGTACATAAAACTGTGCATACCATTAAAATATGATTGAATTCCAACGAGTAATTTCTGAGTTGTAACACGTGCTTGTTAGTACTCGCATGTGAGCACTGTTACGATTTTGAATGCATAACTCGGAAACTACTTGTTGGAATAAGATCATATTTTAACAGTGTACACAGTTTTATGTACCCTATTATTCCTCCAAAATTCATTATTCTAGGCATTACAGAACCTAAGCTATTAACTTGTTGATCTTGGTGGCAGCGTTTTTATTTCTGTTCATATCTCAGTTAGCGTTCAAATTCGGACCCACATTGTATTAAAAGAAAATGTTCATTCTGGTCACCTCTGTTATTGCTTACAGTTATACACACTTTTTCAGAATCACTCGTGTATAATGGAATCCAACACGTCCATCCAGGGCTTGTATGGCTAGAGGTATATATAACCCAAATATTCTCTATTGGATTGAGATCTAGGCTCCAGGGTGGCCAGAATAAATGAAGGAAGTCATCTTCGTCCTCGTTTAGCCACTGCTGAACCAACCGTAGGCGATGAATAGTAGCATTATCTTCTATGAGGAAGCCGTTATACACAAGATAAAAATGCGCATTACATGATGGACTTAGTCAGCAAGTGTTCAGGTATTCCATGGAACGCACTCGATTTTCAATGAATACCAAGGGAACAGTTCCATAACATCAGAAAAAGCTCGATACGATGACACGATTATCAGAATCATGAATTGTTTTGATAAAGCATGCTGGATCCATTGTTTCATGGTCTTCCCATCAAATCCCCTGCCTATTCGTAAGACACATAACCCTTTTTCAGTCTTCACATGGCCAATCACGGCGTTTCGGAAATCACCAGCAGAAATGAGTTGTTTTCGTATAGCCATGCGATTGACGATTTGGATCCGTACATTGTTCTGTTAGATATGGATTGGGAGTATCATGTTTAAAATCATTTGTCAGTCGTGGCCCATTGGATATCCTGTTCCATAAATGTTTCTAATTCATTGTATACGCAATAGTAGCTATAAGTAATAGTAGCTATAAGCAATAGTAGCGTGACCACTCCAGTTTTACTCCGAGGCAAAAAATCTACAGGCAAAATACCCTGCCTACCCAAAACACAGTGCACATGATTTTTCGGGCTGAAATTGTTTGCTTCAACTTTACTTTCTTGGGTGATGTTGAATGCCTCCATTCCAAGAGTTGTTGTTTTGATTCCAGTGTAACGTGAGCAACCCATGTTTCTTCACAGGTGACAATTTGGCTTAAAAACTTATCCTCCTCAACACGGTACCTCTCAAGAAAAGTCAAAGCGTTGGCTAAACGATTGGTTTTATGCAATTCCGTGATGGAGTGGAAGCAAATCAAGCGGCCGATTTCTATGAGGATGGAATCATAAGCTGGTCATACGATACGATAAGTGCCTTACTATACGTGCAAATTATATTGAAAAGTAGATTATGGCCCAGGCTTTCATTTAAAAATTAAGATGTAAAAAAATTGTCCTTCTTGTTTTATATCAAAGCGCCTCGTATTAGGTAATCTTTGTCAAGAATACAGATTTTTGTATCGCGTCCTGTTCCCATCACGTAATTGGATAATATGCCATAACTTGTTGTCTATACATTCCAGCATGGCTTCTAAACGAAATTTAAATCATTACTAAGAGATAATTTTAACACATTCAGGAAATTTTCTTTTTTACCAGGAGAAAAAGATAAGCGTTCTTTATTTGTCTGTCATTATTATTTATTATAGCATTGCGTGTAAGGTGTCAATTAACAGGCAAACTCTAAGTTCATAACTGTGCCTTATGCACATGCGATGTTGTGCTTTTTTCGGAGTGCTGTTCTGATTAGAGTCTACTGTGACATTCTAGAGCAGTTCTTAATCCTTCAATTAGATGAAAGCTCTATAGACTGCGTGTTCCAGCAATATAGTGCATCCCCCTACATCACAACGTAGTCCGGCTAACTATTTGAACGAAAGCACAATCCATTCAATTCAAAAACATGTGTGTAGGGATTATATTCAAATGCAATCATTTTAAAGGAAAAATGATCTCTAAAAACACACACTTGATTTGAAATTCATTAAAAGCTATTTGAATAAAAGTACTCATCCTAATTCAGTCAAGTCAAGTGCCAGGTCGACGAAAGCGCCAACGACCTGGCATTTCACATTTAATCGCTCAGACCATCTGATGTTATTTATTCTGATTTTTTTGATATTTTTTCTTCGAGCCTTATGTTCAACCTCTGCCACAAAATCTGTCTGAGTAACGACGATGAATTGCTGCTGTCATTGAACTAACGATGTGAACATGCTGTAGTCTATCTTCTGGATATTTATCGGGTGACTCGAGCGTCCCACATTGAAGACTTCTTGTTTGTTGTGATGTAGGTTACCTTTGAGAGTCCTATTTATTTATACACCTTATACGTTGTTCTATAGTAAAGAGTTACGAGGATTGTTAAATAGAAACACGATTGGGATGCGTAGCCGCGAGGGTATCGCCTAGAGACAAAACCTCCTAGAAATAAAGCCAAACAATTGAAACGTCATGCATTGTTACATTATCATAAGTCGACCAAATTTAGGGCTTATTATTGGTAGAAATACGATCAACAATGGTCGAAAATATGATGATGTAACAGTGTATGACGTTTCAGTTGTTTGGCTTTCTCTCTAGGAGGTGTTGCTAAAGAACGGACAGCAATTGTTTATATGCATTGATTAAGTACTAGTGAGGCATTTGTCACACTCATTTCTAAGGATTTTGATTAAGTTGGAGGATGGCGTTCATGGTAGACAGTTCGTTCAAAGATAATCTACTTTCTGTTATTTGCGGCTGAAGGGCGTCAGCCAATGGAAATTTTTACGAGCATGAAAGCTGCATACGGCGTGGTTGAATACTGCAAGAAATTTCGACAAGGAAGGGAATCCACGAAAGATTTGGATATGCTCGTGTTGCAGCATCAGATGAAAATGTGAGACACTTGGAAATTGCTTTAGGCTTATTAACATTAGGAAACTTTCTGAAATGTTGAACATGAGTGTGGGAACTTTTCATTCCATTATTCATATAGTCTTGGGTATCGCAAGTTCGCTGATCTGTTCTATTGTAGTAGATACTGCGGCTACTGACTGATGAGCACAAGAATTTGCGTTCGGCCTTATTACTCCACAACGATTGGTACGCTATCACAAGAAGGTAATGGCTTTTTCAATATAATTATTACCGGTGATGAGTCTTAGTGTTTTCACTATAAACCAGAATCCAAACTCCAGACTATGCAATGGAAACATCCAGAATCTCCGCAGGCGAAAAAATGTCGATCTCAAACTTCGGCTGGAAAAGTAATGGTAACCGTATTTCTTTATTATCAAGGTGTACTGCTCTTTGACTTTAAGGAACCTGGTATCAACATCAATCGATATGCAAACATCATACAACGTTTACGTACCAGCAGATCGATTTAAGTCTCGGGAAACTCACAGACGATGTTGATGTTATCCTTCTGCACGTGATAATGCACGCCCTCGCTCGTGTAGCTCAAAAGATTCAAGATCTGCTCGCTCGCTCGCTCGCATACATTATCTTAGAACATCCACCTTACAGTCCTGACTTGTTCCCATGGAATTCCCTTGTCTTTGGTCCTCTAAAGGTCGGCGGTTGAATTCCGATGCTGACGTAGAGTTTGCTATTACGCAATGGTTCCGCCAACAACCGCTGGAATTTTATCAGCTGGGGATCTATAGATTAGTGCTTTAATGATCATGGAGAGCTCTTTTAAATTCTTTGGATAAAAATTGCTTCGCAGCCTCTAAACATGTTTTTATTGAATAACTCTCGGACTTTGTATTAAATATGTCACGTATTTTCATTCATATAGGATAATATGCTAAAAATATTAATTCATTCCATGTACAGCGTAATATTTATTACAAGAAACATTAGATATAAAACGAGTATATATGTAAAATACATGTCTTGTGCGCAATGTTTCTAGTAATGAATACAGAGGTTTGTTAAGGATCTATGGTAACAAGTTTATAAGGCCAGAAAAGGTGGAAAACCCTTTTCGCCACCATTGAGTGTGTTCAGTCTCAGTTGTTCGTTATTGTTTAGCAGGCACGTAGCCACGTAGCAAGCACGTACAGGTTTGTCGACCACCCTAAACATCCAAGTGGTCCATATAGTATGGTCCATATTATTTCTTTGGACAGAAAAAAATAAAAGTTTTTTTTACGCGTTCCAGTGAATAAAAATCAGAAACAGTTAAAAAATTTGTTCCCAATCTCATACTCGGTGGTCGACTGGCGTAGCCTCGGGCATAAAAATACCATTCGGGTGGCAAAATTTGTTCTCCCCTTCATACATAAGTCTATACAGTAGATAAGCCATCCTTCATACCATGGGGGTTTCAACCGTTCTTTAAAACGCTAAAACGTGGGAAGATAGGTTCCAGGTTTTAGTTCACTAGACCGCTGGACGATCGCAGCGCTTCTAGCGACCAACACAACACTCGGTGATTCCAACAGAGATAATACCAGTTAAGTACCTACTTTCCTACCTCTATCTCTCTATAATGAGGGTGGACATGTTACAATACAACGAACTCTTTTGCTGTGCCTGAACTGTGTGTGTGTGAGACTTACTGTTGTGTAGTGTTCAGACAGTGTACGCACTAAGCTTACATGCCGGGAAGAAAAGAAGATGAAGTTCGTAAAAGAAAAAGAGCAAGTGAACAATTTTCGCAAAACATTGTAAATTTATTTTTAAAAAAATCAGCTAGAATGCAAATTGAATTAGCTGATGATATTCAAGTTACTTCAGTTGAATCCGAAGTTTTGTAGGACAAGGTAGTCATCACGGCATGATGCCTATAATCATTTTTACAATAGCCTCTTGTACATTGTTAAATGTTTTGAATACATTGCATTTGGATTTCATACAGATCTTTTTTCTGAAGATTTTTTAACAGGATGGGGTCCAGCATCCAAATCTAAAGCGAGCTTTTTATTATCAGCTGTAACATCTTTTGATTTCATTATTACTTTTTTAACAATTTATCGTACATTATCTCATTTAAATGGGGTAATCCTTAAATTACAAAGCAGTGATTTAGAAATTTTAAGTGCGTATGATGAAATTAACAACGTACATGATTTTTATTCCTCCATCAGGGAGAATTCCGAGAAAGAGTTTGAAAAGATAATGAAAGTGGCATTAGACATTTGCAGCCAGCTAGAAATAGAGGTTCACTTACTTCGGGTAGCTAAAAGACAAATACATAGAACTAATGTTAATGCAAATACACCAGGGAAATTTTATGAGATTAATTTGTGTATTCCATTATTGGATCATATAGTGATGCATCTGGGTTCAAAATTTTCAAATACTTTAACAAAGAATTTATCAGTTTTGAATTTTGTTCCAAGTCAAATTGTACGAAATAATGAGTTGAATTTGCAAACTATACAGGACAATCTTGAACATATAGTTGAAAATCCAGAATTACTTTCGGGTGAAATTGATAGATGGGTTTTCAAGTGGAAAATGAATTGGTAACAAATAATGTTGTTCCTCAATCTTGTCCAGACATTCTAAAATTAATTGATGAAAAGTATTTTCCTAACTTGTATCTCTGTACTCTCCCTGTCACATCAAATGTCTGTGAAAGATCTTTTAGTGCTCTAAGGCGATTGCACTCGTATTTAAGAGTCACCATGTCATGAAACAGATTAACTGAATTAGCGTTACTCCACATACATTATGATTTCTGTTTTGATATTGATAATGTAATTAGTACTTTCGCTTCCATGTATCCTAGAAAAATGCAGTTTGAAAGATTGTTGTTAAAATAAATCAAATTTGTAACATGTCCGAATAATTTTTCTCTAATAAAGTCCTAATAATTTCTCTATTTATTAATAATTTTTTGTTGTTGTTTTTTTATCGATTTATTTCATTGTATGAGGTCCATGTTTTAAAAAATTAGGCCTCCCCAACCCACTTCCCTGGCTAGGTGACTGTTTAGTGTATTGTGGAGAAATTGAGGACGTATAATAGAATATACGTGCGATCACTGTACTCTGCGGATAATCAGCCACTAAACGTTTGTATATGACACTTCAGCTGTTATCAGTAATCTGCCCGCTTCTGACAAAAGAGATTACAGACTCGATTCAGCTGAACTATAAATGTTCGGTTTATTAATATATCAGCTTATTCACATATTTATCACGAACCATAACACAAGGTCCAAAAGTAACACTTATGGGAGTTAATATTTCAAAAGAAAATTGCAATAAAAATTATAACGTTATACTAAATGAAACATTCCTGATGATGAAATATGCATGATATCTGATTGCAGCTAATTTTCTGCTGAACCTTTTACGCTGTCGAATGTGAGGGAGTGAACAAACAGAAATCGATCTTCAGGACGGAGTTTTTTTTTTTCTTAATTGATGACTCATCTTCGTATTTATTCGTGACTGTGACTGATTGCTTTCTTTTCTTGGCCAACTTTCATTTATATTGCTCAAAGACCCTAATTAGATGATCGATGTCTGCTAATTTTTGATATTTCTTGATGGGAAAAAATTATTTACATCGAAAAATAATATTTTTTTTATTAAATAGTATTTCAAGTTGAGAGAATAATTTTCGATTATTATACATAAAAACACAATTAGAAACGGAAAAATCATTTTATCAGTAATCTTTATGCTTAATACAGTTTATGAATAGAATTTCAGACATTTTGTCCTAGAATTATTGCGTTCTTTTTTACTTCTTGAGGAATAGCAATGAAGAAATTCTCATTGTTAAGTTTAAACTAACCTACCTTAAAAGCAATCATCTCACTTTAACAGATATGTGGGAAATTCATTATCAATTTTTTGTTAAGAACCAGTGGTTTGCCGGGATATGAAACTTGATGTAATTTCTTGGTGATGTTATTGGTCCACAGTTCTGGCTAATCTCTCATTTGGTTCTTTCTCAGAAATCTTAAAAATTCTAATTCTTAATATTTCAGAAGTATAAGTAATTCTACTATTTTGTATCATCCAAGAAGTTTTGCGCTGACATTAGAAATCTCATATGTTATAGACTGTACAATAATAGAAATTTTTACTGTGTAATGCTATCTGTAATATTTGATTTAGTCTACTTCCATATTCCGTGTTTACATCATTCTAATGCTCAAGTAAAGTATTATTATTTCTTCTAGTTCACATAGACAATTTGCACATACAATACTTGAGTATGACTCCAATAAAATCTCGTTGTGTCACAGTTTGAGAATTATTTTGAGCCCTACATCAGTAAAATTGGTTCTCAGTGGAATTTTTCCTTATTTTATGATTAAAAGCATTAATATCGAATAAGAAGTGTCCAGAAAGTAGAGTCCTAAATCAGTTTTCGATCGACCAATAGTTTTGGTTGTAAGGCTAATTCAGAACATTTCTGTACTTAGCTGTTTACATAAATAAACTGTTAAGCGTGACGAGAAAATTTAAAGAAATCTAAGGTTTCATAAGATGATCTGTGGATGTAGACCGCCAAACAAACAAAAAGTAATTCGCCGATATTTGTAGTCATAAAGAATGTGTTCAAGCAGATGTTCCCGAATAAATATATGAAAAAACCTATTTTGAAGTATAGCCTATTATAAAATTACATGATTATTTTACAATGTACTTCTATATTATCTAAACAATACACATTTTTACTATCACATTGCGCAACGAGATGCAGTCGCCCGCACATAGACTTTTTTAAACGAAGAGAGAAAGGAGGCTCTGCAAATTACCAGGTAACCACAAAAATTCTTGCCGTTTTTAATTCCGGAAAACAAAATGATGTACACAAAAAGTAGCGTATCGCTAGTCCCCAAAGTAATCCTCATTGCCATCTAACACCTTCTGCCAACGTTTCTCCAGTTGATCAATCCCCTGGCTGTAAAACTTGCCGGTCTTGGACTCAAAGAAATCCGTGAGTGTCTTTTGCAGGTCTGTATCATTGGTGTAGGATTTTACACGAAGATGGTTGTCCAGAGAATGGAAAAGGTGATAATCCGTTGGAGAAAGATCTGGTGAGTAAGGTCGATGACAAAGTTTCCCAGTCAAGCTGCTATATGGTTTCCCTGGCCGGGCATTGTCATCAAGGAAGAGTACCCGTTTGCGATTCACCACTGCTGGCTGCTTCTGCTTCAATGCCTGTTGCACACGTTCCAACTGTTGGGAGTACAGGTCCCTAGTGATGGTTTGGCCAGTTGATAGCAGCTCGTAGTGAACCATTTGGCGTCTAGTCCACCAGACACAGAGGATGATCTTGCGTGGGTGTAGGAATGGCTTTGAGGTGTGAGGCACGATGTCCCGGGGTGACAAGCAATGTTTGGAACGCTTAGGAGTGTCATACAGGACCCACTTTTCGTCACTGGTAACTATTCGATTAAATATGGGTGCGTTACGATGTAGAGAAAGCAACGACATGCAGGCTGTCACTCGTTGATTCTTGTTGGATTCCGAAATATGTGGGGTACCCATTTGCTCAACTTGTACGTCTTTCTTAGACTGTGCAGGTGACGTCTAACTGTTTCATCAGAAACCTGATACCGTCTGGCAAGTTCACCACATTTTAACTGATACCCTTCTCTATATGGCCGTTTTCAGGGCCTGGTCATCTAACGTTTGTGGTCCACCATTGCGGGGTTCATCTTAAATGGCAAATTCTCCCGACCTGAATTTCTGGAACCAATGCCTTGCGGTGCGTTCATTCACAGCATCATCCCCAAACGCAAGACACATTCGGCGACTTGATGCAGCTGCTGACAAGCCCACCTTGAAGTCATAAAGCAAACAACACCTACCATCTCCTTCGATACCTTCATTTCTCTTCGCTTCTGCACGAGATGTGATTGATATGAATGCCCAACAACCTGTACTTATACAGGCTAACCTTCCTGCTCCCCCCCTGACAGATTTTGGACCACACTGTACACTCATTTGCATACCTTCAATCACTTCCTTTTATGACAACATAAAAATGGCAAGAACTTTTGTGGGTTACCTGATATTTAGTTTTTCACTTTTTACGCTCATATTGTGCTTGACGATACCGAACATGGCCAATTGATACGGGGTTATTCAAAACGATGAACTCAATTTAATTCATCCTTATTTCTTGAAATATAAATTGTATATGAATATTTGTAACTTTGACCATGTATAATCTCTATTTGTAAATTTTAGAATCTCCTCTTTCTATCGGTATGTAGGTCATTAATATACAATTTATATATCAAGAAATAAAGATGAATTAAATCGAGTCCATCATTTTGAATAACCCCGTATTTCAAGATAGTGCATATCTTTCGCATATTGTCTTCGGAAACGGAAATAAAATTTGTTTTCGGATAAAATAAGGGATATCGTAGATTGAAATATCCTATGAACACAGAGATAAGATGGGCGATCAAAAAGTTCCTTGACTGGTTTCGCATTACGCCAACAAATAGTAGCACAAGTCCACAAATACAGTAAATTACGCCCTAACATTCATAAGCTTTTCAAAGGATTTTGTTTCATGTGCATTGGGACTGAGAAAATATTGCTATTATGACCATGTGTGTAAGGTCGTCTGCGATTTTATCAGACATTAAATTTGAGAACGAGCAAATGCGAGCAACGAGCAATCTGAAAGAGGACATCCGGCGAAAAAAACTGGATGCTCTACCACGACAATGCATAAACTGGATGCTCTCACCGAGCTCCTCTCATACGTAATTTCGCTTCATAACCATCCTACTCTCCAGATTTGGCTCCTGCAGACTTTGCCCTCTTTCCGAAAATACAAGATCCAGTTGAAAGGTCGCCGTTTTGATATGATTGAGCAGATCCAGTGCGAATCGCAGAATGTGCTTGATTCGTTTCTACAAAAAGACTTCTAGGACAAATTCCTGAAGTGCCAGGAACGCTGAACTCGTTGTATGGCTTTGCATGGGGACTGTTTTGAAGGGGACACTGTGTAAATGTATTTAAATAAAGTACTTTTTCTTTAAATGAACTAGCTCCGGAACTTTTGATCGCACCTCGTATAAGGAAGGAGCACATGATGACCTGTCCTCTAGTCCGTCATTATTACTTACACGACTTACACGACCTGTACAAATAAAGACTTGTATGCTTGTTAATAAAAGGTGCTTCAAGGCTTAAGGTGTCTTAATTTACTTCTGAAAATTTACTTATAAAACAAAGCAGACTGTGTCAAATTTCAACACGGTCATTGTATAATTGTAACTGCATTTTTTAAAATGTCGATATCATGGCTGTGAAAGCTCTTGGAGGCCATACGAGTCCACTGAAAAACTTCTGCCGCAAGAGCAAAACACTACTGAGAACGTTCTTCAGTATCGTGGAACGTCAAAAATCGTTTTGTCGTCTGAGTATACTTAGGGAGCATGAGAACGATAAAGTGATATTTGGGGAATTATTTATCCGATTATGATGTGTTTTTTCATCGTGTTCACAATTGAATGCGGAACAAGTTCGTAAATAGAAACTGATCCCTATCTATTACGGTTTATGAGATAAATTTTGTATATTTCTATAATTTGCATGTTCAGGAAGGCTACCAACACATAGATAGCACATCCACGATTTTCTATTTGTTGTCATTAACAGAATTCTAAATTCTACGATAGTTATCAATAATTTGAGGGGTATAGAGTTTCGATCATCCTGTATAAAACAAGCATGTCTTTAAATTTAATTAGAATTTCCGGTGACCCCAAAATTTATGGCTTGTTTTTCATCATGGATGATTCTGTGACAGGATACGCTAATCTGGGCGCACTTGAAAATTGGCTCATGCTTTATATGCAAACCGACACTGTGGACTTCACATGATTCTGTTTCCGTATATTTTCATCGTCAAGTCCGTGATTCCTGTCGAATCAACTGCGATTTTGTCAAGTCGCTGCAATCATGGTTAAAAACCCTATATTTAAAAATATGTTTAGAGTTTTTAAACTTATAAATTTGTTATAAGCTAATGTGTTTTAAATTAAAGAAGTTGAGACAATTTGTCAGCAAATAAAATAAAAATTCACCTTGAATTTACATTTCGATACGTGTAAGGCTGATAGAAATCTTACAGTTTTCTGATATTGAAGCTGTGTTTGTGTATTTTTGATATTTTTAAGGACCTTGAAAATCTCCAGATATTAGGAATTCATATTCACTATTATAAGAGAATGCACGTTGTTCGAAAAAAAATTATATTTAAATTTTCAGCTGTTATTAATGCCAAATTAATGTAAATATTGAATGAAAATTTATTTCTGCTTCATTATATTAATTTATACTTTTGTCTCAGTTTATAATTTATAAAACAGCATCTTCATTATTACAAATAGAAAAGGGAAGGGTAAATTCCGCGACCTGGACCAGAACCAGGGACCATGCCTTTTGCTGGCACCGCTCTTTCGAATCCAGGTCTCGGAATTTTTCTTTCCCTTCTATTTGTATTGTGATATGTTTGATGATTTTCTTTAGTTATATTATTATCTTCTCTTTGAGCGTTTTAAAGTAAAAACTGTTATAAACTTTCTTAAAATATTAACTCAGATGAAGACATATTCTTCAAAAGTAGATTTAAATTTAAATACTTTAGGCAGCTTTTACTGAAATTAAATCTCAGATTAACGAGACTAAAATGAATTGATAACGGTAGTCATATAAATTCTTATCAATAGATATAAAGAAAATAAAAATAGCTGACAAAACCAAAAGTATATTTATTAGCACCTCAACGATGAGGTTGCAATAAATTTAAAAATCAGCAAAGGAAATATTATATGAGATAAAAATTTCGAATTTCAAAAGATATTCCCAGAAACTTTTTGTGCCATATTCATACCCTTTGATATTTTGTTGGCCGCGGTCGGATAATAAAATTTTATCAGGCCCAATATATAGGTTTTCTGTTCTATAAGCCACTCTTACTTCCCATTTTTCTCAATTTAAGCCACACTAATGAGGTTTTTGCTGACATTTGGAGTGTATATTCAGAGTTATATCAAATGGTTTTTTTTACATACACTGTTAATATAATATCGCCAATATCCATTGCTTGTAGATTACTCATAATGCAGTCAAGATCTGCATCGACACTTCGAATTGGTTCATTTTTAATTTCACTATAATTGTAGATCCAGTCTCTGTGGTTACAAGTGTGATGGTTACCTCCACTTTCTAGAATCCAGTCATCGTTTACATAGAGTTGATTCAGTGACATCAAATAATTATCAAAATTATTTTTCTTCGAATTACGGTTACCTGATCCACGACCAGTTCTATGTTGACGACAGGAAAATGGATAATGTCCTGTTTTTACACAATTGTAGCACTTTAAATCATCTTTATTTGCTTTGTTGATGCTTTATTTACCTCTTTTCTAGTGGCGAGAATTTTTTTTCTCACAGTTTTCATTATTTTTACTTACTCTTCTATCATATCTACCATAAGCGCTTTTTGTATTTCCTTAGAAGAAAATTTACTTTCTTCTGTATTACCTTATGGTATTACAATACCATTATAGTGTTCAGGAAGTCCACTTAACATCAAGTAAGCAATGTCTCTATCTTTAATGAAATCGCAGGATCTTGACACTCCAATTCTTTATACACAACAATTCATCGATCTCTATCTATTTCTGTTCCATTTTAACGAGTTATTTTCTCGACATTAATAACTCCTGGTAACGACTTCAGTTCAAAAATTGTCGTCAATGCACTCCGTGCTTCCTCAGGGCTAGTTGACTCCATTAAATTAGCTTGTTAGCTTTCTTCTGTCGTTGGTGCAATCAAAGATAATGCCTTTTCAAAATCTCTCTTTTATTTATCCCTAACATCTTCTGATGCACAGAGGATAAAGTCTCTTCTTCTGTTGCATATTTCCATAAATCCTGATGCTCTAGTAATATAGATATGTTATATTTACACGGACGATAATTTGATTCGTTTATTTTACTACCTCTCTGAAGTTGCGGTAGGATTAATTGAAGTCAATTGGTGAGAAGTATTATTTCGATAGCAGTTCAATAAATATGATGCGATTTCTAAACTCCACCATATGTACGATTTCTTTAGTTATTTCGTTATTTATTTAGTTTTTTCTAAACTGCATCAATAGGGCGTCCAGCAGCTGAGTACGCTTCCAATGCGTTACGACACAGTAAAACTGTTCATCATATACGTAAGTTTCCGTGGACTTTTATATCTCATGCTGGTTACTGTGCTAGTTACTATGCAACTTATCGTGCTGAGTATTTCGTAATCCATCGCGAGTGCATCGTGCCGATTCGGAAAACTCACGGAGTGATAATAAAATTTCGAACCAAAACTAATATAAAAAACACCTATGCACATTTCATAAGCACATTAAATATACATACATATACACTCTTGTACAAATTAATTGAAACAAACAATTTCAGTCTTGCAGTTATCCTTTTTCCTTTGTCGAAGCAAGTAACCAACATCTCTAGGAGTTGTTTTCTTCTTACGATCGCACTTTCCTTTACGTTTAGGAGAAACCGATCAGGTTTCCTGCTTCAACATGATGACACGGCTGACAGTTGCTAAGCTCACACCGACCATTGAAACAATCTCTCGATGCGTCTTAGCTGTGTGTTCGCGCAGAGTTACGATCTTCGTACGTTTCCTAGGTGTCACATTCATATCGAACGGCGTTCGAATCACATCTGCAGGTTTCTAAAATCTGATGAAATACTGTAGTTTGGTTAGAGACTTTTTTATTATATTTATGCGTGTATTTTTTATTTAACAATGTTTAATTCAGTTTATCCTGCCGCTCTACTCGACGTGTCATTTTTCTGAATATCCATGAACAAAATGCCTCCTCGACTTCCATTTTCAGCGACTGACGAAACTAGATTGGCCCACGTTTGACGCAGTCATTTGAACAGTTACCAAAAAAGTGTTAAAAAAGCGATCATCTAAATCCAGCTTATTTCTTCGTGTATTGTGCAGTGCAGCGTACTGAGCCTATACAGAAGAGAAGCGAATCAGCACGTAAAATACGATATCGCGTTGCAAAACAATAAACACGCCAATATTTTTTGCTTATTTGCAAAATCAGCTCAATTATTTACTATAAAGAATTCTGTAAATGAGATTTCGTCAAGGAGAATTACTCTTGTTGGTTAGATATCGTTATGGGTTGATGAGAAAAACTCGAATCAAGAAAACTTAAAGGGAATTAGAAAGAAAACATCGTATCTAAAATTCAGTATTTCAATATTTACTTATTAAGCTGTATTCTGTAGTAAGAACCTTTCTTGCACTCCATTCTTCTTTTCATCAGGCTAAAGAGATCACTGGAGAAAGTGGGAGTAAAAGAGTCTTTTTTTTTCCCTCTTTCCCCCCTCCTCATCCTCTCTCCTCATTGCTTTGGTGTATGCCACGAGGATATTCTTTTCTAGCGTTACAGAAGGATGTTTGCTGTCACCCATTAGGCCTATCACACGCCGTGCACTTCTATGGTTCACTTCTATGGTTCTTATGTCAGCCGTAATCTCGCCAATGCTCATCGTCCGCCCCGTGTCACTTTGAGTCCGACGGGAGGGGGGGAGGAGAGGGGAGGGTGGGGTACTTTTGGGGGGACGGGTGGCTAGAACCATCTCCGAACATCACGAGGATTGCCCTTACCCACCCCCATCCCCTAGCCCGACTTGAATGGGTGGCTGTTCTCCGGCAACGAGAGAACAAGCAAGCGCTGGCGACAGGTTGAAAACAACGGGAAATTGGTTTTATGACGTGTGGAAGTTCTGTTCGCGCTGGTGATGAAGAGGAAGGTGGGTAAAAGAGGAGGGAGGATTGGGGAGAGGAAAGAGGAGCGAACGAGAGTGGAGGATAAACGAAAAAATGGAATGAAAGAAACTAAGGAGGGAGGCGTATTTTGTGTGACAGATAGGAAAAGAGAGGAAGGGCTGGCAGAAAAGAGGAGAGGGATGAGGGAGAGAAAAATATATATATTCTGTCATCAGACAGAGAAAGCGAAAAGTTGTCACCACGGCAATAACGGACAATGAATTACTTATTGAGTTGGATCACTTTTTGAATGGGCAGAGGAATTTGATAGGTGAGAGTCAGCAATGAAGGACGGTCGCCCGCCTTGTACCCGTGAATTGATCTGTCACTGGGAACATCACGTTCGGTCGGTAGGCCTGGGTTCCTTGGCAGTAGCGAACGGGCGTTGTCTTCTTCCTCCCTCCTTCTTCCTTCTCAGAGAGGAGAGAAAGACTTCAAAGTTTTCTTCGTATTTGTTTATCTCTTTCTTTCTTTTTTATTGCTTCCATATCTGTAAATTTAAAGCAGACCTAAAATCAAATCATTTCATTTCATTCACTGGAGAAACTGCTGGAGATACCTTTGATTAATATAATAATGAAACGCTTTCTATTGTCTAAGTCTTTTATCTTTTTCAAATTTAGAAAATTTCAAGATATTGTTTATTAATTTATTTCTATATTATACTTTCCTCTATCCAACAGAAATTAATTAGCTATTGTAGATAGAATACAAATGTGGATATCATGTACACTTGTAAAATGAAGATCTGGAGAGGATTACAGAATTAACGTTTACTAATACTAATTTCAGTTGAAAAGCTATAATTTCAACATTCAATAAAGCCATTGACAGTATCAGAATCATTTTAGAAACGAGGCTTTTTATATTTTACCTAAAAATCAATCTATATTAAATAATGATAAATAAAAATAAGAATAAGGGAGGCGATGTTAAAGCAATACGACTGGTTTTATTGTTACAGTTTTATTGTTATTATTTTCAATATGAGCTGTAACAATAAAATCAGTCGTATTCCTTTCACATCGTCTCCCTTATTCTTACTTTAGCTAGCAATACAAGACCCTGACACTAAAATAACTTCATGGCTGTGAATAACTTCATGGCCACACAACAGGATGATTTCCTCATTAATAAATACCTGGTTCCTCCTGCGACAGCATCATTACCTGCAAGAAGACTAACGGAACAGAAATCTTAGAATTTCGCTTGTGCAGGACTTTTCGGACAGCCTGTATTTCTTTTTCTGATCTATTTTTTTTTCAGCATTGCCGATAGAAAAAAACATCGAAGACGTTTGCCATTTATACCATGCCAATAAAAAATTATATTTAGTCTTTATGAACACAATCTTATATGTTCAACGGCTTTTTTATATACTATATTGACATCGTCATGAAAATGACTATCATTCTTCGATGTTAAAATAACGTACTTCATAGATTAATATGTAATTTAATGAAATAAAATATAAGAAAACACAGATATTACGCTTTTTTCATAAATATATCACAAATGCATCGATAAGAATAGTAAAAATAAACGATTTTTTTCAACACTCTACGAGGGCGGTCTGATATTCATGTACAGATGGTTGCGCCGAAATTTTCTGACGCACATTGTGGAGAGGATTGTTTGGTTTGCCAGCGTAAGCCAATTGTAAATAAGCGCTAATTAATAGTAACATTGAAGACGAAAACTAAATTTGACAAATCTACAGACTAAGACCTTTCATTTAAGACCAAAATGAATATGAGAGGTGCATTTGTTTTCTTCAACGAACTGTCGAAAGAATCAGCCTTGCAACTTAAATATATAGATGATGCTCAGACGACAATAGTCAGGTGACGTTTCAATCCGTAGCCAACAATGGTTAAACGTGCAACAATAATGCAAAATTGTCAGTTTTTATCCTATTATTACGCATGCGCTTAAAGAAATTTTGAATTGTAAATTAACGATTATTTATGGTAATAATCGATAGGAAAACTAAATTTGACAAATCTAGAGACCAAGACCTTTCATTTAAGACCAAAACCAAGTTTATAGATGCAGTAGCTTTTATCAACGAACTGTCTAAAGAATCAGCCTTGCAACTTAAATATATAGATAGTGCACATTTCTAATTTTTCTTTAATATTTAATTTTGCTACATTAAAATCAATAACTTTCTTATTGCTTCCAGCAGCATCCAATTTTTCTTTACTCGTTTTAAAATAAAACAGGTTTAGAATTTTCTGTTTTTAGAAAAAAGATCGAAAAAACCCCCCAAAAATGTAAGGTAACAGTATGCATCCTGAATTATCCATACGAAATTTGGAAATTATTTTCATGATCGCCGATTCGATTCTCCTATTCTTTAACATGGGAAAATGATTTTAAAACGTATTTCGACAGGCATCAGAAAACGAATGAAAACGTAGCAGCTTTTTGCTTTCTTGTTTCCGACGGTATAAATTATATACCCGTAACATTAAAATTCGAATTTTATATATCGTGTCTGAACGTTGTTAAGCAATTTGTAGCTCACAAGGGAAGGAATTGTTGATGCTAGACGCTGATCAAAACTATACAGGGTATCCATAAAGTCTGGAAACTTGGCAGATATCTCAAAGCTACCAGGTAGACGAGATCTGATGGATGTGGTTTATAGGTAATAGGGGAATTCATTGCCACACGCAAATTTGACTTTGACCCTCAAATTTAAGGTCATCCATTTGCTAACTTGAAAACTATTAAGGATAGAGATAAATTTCCGATTGCTACCCTGTAGAGCAACACCAGTTTAGTCTAAAAACAATTTTTAATCACACCCTTCCCCTTGAAAGAATTTGAGAAAATGGGCGAGAAAGAGTCACTCAAGGTCAGGTTGCTTAATGAGTCTTCCAAACGGTAGGCTTCACTGCAATTCAAATGTGTTAGAAACCTCAGCCACCCTGGCCATCCCAACCTGATCTTGAGTGACTCTTTCTCGCCCATTTTCTCAAAATTTATCAAGGGGAAGGGTATGATTAAAAATTGTTTTTAGACTAATATGGTGTTGCTCTACAGGGTAGCAATCGGAAATTTTTCTCTATCTTTAATAGTTTTCGAGATAGCAAATAAATGACCTTAAATATGGGATTACTATTTTCACATGACTATTTTCTTTACACAGTCCTGAGACAATTCCATTTACTATTATCCCTTAGTCTGTGCTTTACTATTATCCCTTAGTGTGTAGAACCCGCGAACCTAAATCACTAGGTCAGGAATGCTTTACGTGAACCGACATTCGAGAACTGCAAAGCCCCAACGACTTCCACCATCATAATCACCATAACCTGGAAAGCCAGCTTTAATAATATTAGCTTAAAATAAGGCATGTTCAAGTGAAAGTGATTCAAAGGGCACTGAGACAGATTAAATGAAAGTATTAATACTTACCTTTGTTTATAAGAAAGAAGAGCATCTTATAGTCACTACTATAGACGCGCAGTCCTAAAAACATCCCCACCTGCCGCAATACAGGACTCCCACTGGGGCATCAATCGGCTAATACCATCCGCATAAAAGTCTGTTTTCTGCTGCTCTCTGAACCATGCCCGAACAGCATCCTTAACCTCCTCATCATTGGCAAATCGTCGACCTTTCAGTGCCTTCTTTAAAGGGTAACACACATGAAAATCACATGGTGAGAGGTCCGGGCTATAAGGAGGGTGTGGCAGAACTTGCCACCGCATTTTGGTTATTGCTTCCTGCATCAGTCTGGCAACATGTGGCCTAGCTTTGTCCTAGAGGAGGATCACCCCATCACTGAGCTTACCAGGACGCTTGTTTTTCACAGCTTGACGCAAGTTCTGCAGTGTATCGGTGTATGCGATAGCATTAATACGGGTTTTGGGTTCCATAAACTCCAAAAGCAGAGGACCGTCGGAATCAAAGAAACAGCTAAGCATAACCTTCCCCGCCGAACTTTGCGACTTGAATTTTTTGGACCGTGGTGACGATGGATGCTTTCACTGCATTGTGGATACCTTCCTGGAGGGTTCCCGATAATGGCACCAGGTCTCATCTACCGCGATAATCTTCTTCAAAAACGCTTCCCCCTCACGACTGTATTGTTCCAGATGATCCAAACAGCAGCCGAAACACAGCCCTTTGTGCTCTTCCGTGAGTATTCGGGGTACCCACTGACAGTAGACCTTGCCATATCCCAGGCTTTACACTACAGCATATGCGGAACCAATATTGACGTTGTGATCCTTCGCAAGTGACCGTATGCTGTCCGCCTGTCCTCACGAGTTGACTTATCCATGTCTATCTTCAATTGATTGGTGATGATCACGTTTGCTTGGCCCGGACATGGTTTATCAGCCGTTTCCACACGACCATCATGGAACATTGTGGCCCAACGCACCACGGTTGCTTTCGAGACACATGCTTCTTCATAAACATTCAACATCCGAGCGTTGGTCAGTTTTGGACGGAAACTTAATAGGATGGTCCATTGTAACACAAATGAAATACGAGCATAATCCTAACGTAACTTCCCACAGCAGTGCTTATCAGAACAAGCAGACGATACTTCAACAATCACCCGTTTGCCTCGTGTCTGCGCACTCACGTGCTCGCGCGCTACAGCCCGAATCACTTTCATTTGAACATGCCTTATAATAATTTTCATATTTATTTTTTATCGGATAGAAGATTTCTTAAAATTTAGCCGACGAAGGTTATAAGATATATATTATAAACTTACGGGTCATTATTGAAAATAAATTTTCATTTAAAGCTGCATTCGAACGGTATTGCGTTTCTTGGAATAGTATAATGAAAAAAAAATTCTTATTAAAAATTTCAATTTTGATTTTAATTTGCCGTTTATTTGCACCCAAGCCTGTTGAAAATTGTTTAAATTGTTTCAGTAGATGAACGTTTGCCATTCTATTCAAATCTATCCAATCTTTTCCAAGCATTCCAAGCAACTCTTCCCGCTACCTGTGGGAACGAACACTCAGGGAGCTAAGGAATCAAACTCCTACACAGTATGGTGGAAACCCTTCTCTTATCATTGGCAGCACTGTTGTTAATCCTTTAATTCTGCATTTCTTCCCATGTTCAGTTCAGGATTAGAGTATAGTCAGTATCGGTTCTCTTCGCAGGGAGTAGGAATGAGAAGGTAGATTATCCCAAAAGCTGATCGGGCCAAATGTAATCCTTTCACTCACATTCCGTCATGAAGACTCAAAAAAGAACGACAGAAGATAAATTTCAACGTTTCCAATTCTATTTTCTCTGTTCAACCCTTTCCTATCTCTACCCCCTCCTTGTCTTTCAAACTTTCCTCCCCTTTGGTGGTTCTCTGTGCCTCCCACCCTTGTCTCCCGCCGAGGAGGAGATGGGCCCGGGGATGTCCTGCTGCTCCGGCGGCGTCCGTGTCAGACGGTCCAAAGGCAACAATGAGTGGGGGGAACCAAACGCTCCCGGAGAAAAGGATTTTCACACGAGTATTTTCAAACCGTTTGTAATCTCATCCCGAATCCCATTAAATCGAGTCAATCCGAACAAAAGAGGTGATTAGTAGTTCCCATTCTCTCTGCCATCGAAGGATGACCCCGCGTTTGTCCTAGATTTTTTCCACAGTGTATCGGACCTTTCTGCAGTAAATAGCATCGACGAGATAATGTTGAATCTGATACCTCTATTTTCTCTAGACATTTTAAAAATAGGCATAATTGAATTTTTACTCTTCTTATAATTCTTTCTTTCCTTTTAATATAGCGTTAGTATCAGATTAATGTAAATTCAAAATTTTTATATCATTTCCATTTCTCTACAGCCTGGTGTTAATTTTTATAAATTAACCTGATATATATAATTATAAAATGTTTTATAAGCTAATGCCTTCATGTCTTTGCAGACTTTTCAAAAATTTCTCTGCTTCTATTTACCTTTGACTAGGTTCTTCTTTTAAATTTCATTAAAAATTCTATAGAAGGCAATAATAATAAGTATTACTAAATAATTTTCTGTGGAAGGCTAAATATCTCTATTGATGAAAAATAGGAAAGAAAATTCCACAGCCTGGGATCGAACCAGGAACCTTCTGCTCACCGTGCAGATGCGCCAGCCAATTACATGTAAATATCTCTGCCAATTACACGTAATATTTACATTTAATTACAATACTGCGAGATTTATTTCGAATTAAAACAAGAGGAAATCAGTTTCGTTTATCCTCAAATAGCACTGTTTTAAATTTACAATAAAATAACATTGAAGTTATAAGGTACCTGAGTCAAATAATGCTATGTTTACATTTAACACCAAAGCTTACTTTTGTAAAAATAGTCTATTCCATGTTAGCATTACTTGCTTTTATGTGCAAAGTTTTCTGAAGATCACTAGTCAAGCAGTTTCACTAAATTAAGTTTGCTTTATTTGAATTAGGTATTTTAGTGTTTATATTTTTTTAATTAAAGATTTCTCAGTAAATGTGTATATTCTTACTTGAAACAGCACATTATGTTTTCAAGGATTTATATTCCATTTTAAGGCAAATATATTGTTCTTATTCTTAAATTTAAATTTTTTTTCACAATATCGTTCTTTAGCGAATAATCAAAAAGACAGACCACACGAAAGTCGTTTGGAATATATCCTTAAAACATTTTAAGACACATGTCATAGAATGTCATTTTTTCAAAATTTAGCTAATATTTTCATTAGGTAATGAAAATTGGATTTCCTAATTGGATTTGCGAAATCGGTCGTTCTGTAGCCAATTTTTTTCGAATTATTTGATTTTGACTTCAGATTCTGATACAGCATCAAACATTAAGTAAAAGTTAGAATAGGCACACATGTCCTATCTAATCAAGAACACGGCCATAATGACTGTTAATCATTTTCGCCAAACGTCTAAGTTTAACCGTCATTTTGGCCATGTTCCCGAAGAGATAGGACATGTGTCCCTATTTTAACTTTTACTTATTTTTTGACGCTCTATCCGAATTTGAATCAAAAATAAAAAACTCGAAATTAATTGGCACGGAACGTACAACTACCCGAATACAATAACATCGTTATGGTAATGCTATAACACGCTTTCTCAACTGGTTTATTTATAGTGAGCCAAACTTAAACTACACGTTTAGCGAGATTAATAAAATTAAAGCACTTCAGTTTGGGATAAATCTAATTTTTGGATTCAACAATTTCTCTTGGTCACTTTCAAATCTGACTTGTGAGTAATGACTGACAATTCATATAGGAATTCGAAAAGGAGAAAATTAGAACTATTGCCCTGGTAATGTAACTGTAATGTAAAGAAAACTGGGTGATTACATTTACCTAGAAAAAGAGACATACTTGCAGAATTTATGCGTCGATTTTCTACTAAATTACTTTTGTAGCTGCATTTGTTGTAGCTAAAAGTGGAATGGGTCTGGTAAACATTCCATAGGATGATGCCGTATCAGTCATTTATTTAATCGATAAGAATTTTTTTACATTGAGGAATTCTTAGAGACTTTTTCAAAATTTCTTAAGGAATGAGGAACTGTTAAAGGAATATATCATTAAGTTTAGTTATTATTACCAGTATTTCATTGTTTACCTCTCCTGGAAGTGTAAAGCAGGTTAAAGAAGAATTTTTTTTTCTTCGTTCTTGGAATGCATAATATTCTCGGGACCAAACTCACAGTTGGAGTTTAATGATGAGTGTCAAAGCGATATAGAATCCTTCTCGTTCTAATTCCTCTTTGCCTCGTTTTCTTTTCATTGCGCAAAATCTACAAAAGGGGGCTTTTCGCTTATCGTTTCTAAGCTGTCACGGTCCAGTCAGTTTGTACATTTCCTATTGACACATTTATCAGCGGCCGTGCAAAGTCTTTCTCACGTTGCAGTTGCTAGAAGCTTCTCCAATCAAGTTCCTTCCCTTTTCCATTTTGGCGGCCACCGACAAGTCAGCAGTTCCCGAACAATTACGATTTCAATAAAAGGGGGAAAATTTTATACCGATTATAATGACAATTCTATATCTTTTCTTGAAAACCTTCTCCCGCACAAAAGAGCCTTTCCCAAAATCAGTCGCGTTCTCTAAAAATAATCTCGTCCAATTCCCATTTGAACCAATTCTCTTGAGAACATTCTTCGCTGCAAGAATGCGTATTTTTACAGCACCGTCTATTACGATCTCCTCCTCCTCCTCCTTTTAAGGGAGATTTCTAATCGTTAAAAATTTTGGCGCCAATTCTGACACTTGTCTTGTAGTTGCAACTTGTCTCTATCCGAGCGATAATCTCGCACCGGAAACGTTGAATCCTCGGGTTTTCACAACGGCGCCCCAACCCAAAAGGGTGGCTTTATATTTCTCGATGGTCGGAGATAAGGATCGACGCCATCTTGCACAGTGCGTCACTTTGTTCTTTGTTTCTATGAGCACCGTATTTGAAAATTAATTTTCATTTGAATGGCTCTGATAATGACGCTCCAAAGGAGTGGAGTTTAAATGTAATTACGGCGCAACAAATAGACGCCTTAGTTTTATCAATAGGACGAGAGATTACAGTGACATCGCTGAATGAATGAATAAGCCTAACCACGTTAAGATATTTTTATTATGGTGGAGGGGGAGTATTTCGTTAAGCCTTCATCCTCCAGAAGAGTTGATTTAACCCTTTCTCTTCCGTCCCCACTTTCTTTAAACTCGTTCTTAAATGCCTTTATCTGAATTGCATTCCTAAACTTCTATATAATAATAGACATTTTTGAAGTATTCACGAAATATACTTTTCGAAAATTAAATCTTTCATAAATTGTTTAAATTTCTCTAGGGCAAGAGGAGTGCGGGGGTACTTAAGAAGCAGGTTAAATACATAGTGTAAGTCAAATGTTGGACGCTGCTTGAAGGATTGTCTCTTAAGGAAAAATAAGACAAAAATGTGCTTGGAAGTTTTTGATAGACGGCTTATGTTTCGAGAAAAATGATTTTGAAAGGTGATGATTTGGGTTCACTTAAAATTAATAGTTTATTCCACACAAATTAACAACTGTGAAGCCATACCCCAACGTACTGAAGTGGCTTTCAGCAAATCAGAGCAACGCCTGGTATTTTGAGCTCATAAGGAGGTCGATGGTAAACCACGTAGCAAAGTCCATCGAAGTTTAATGGACATTTTGAACAGTTACTGTAAATACGTACAGTAAAATACTTATTACCGTTCAAAGAACCCATGTTGTGCAACCAATACGTTCTTTATTCTTGTTTATAACTTGAGATTTGGTATGAAGTTTCCAAACTGCGTTACGTAATACTTGAACGGCCCCATAGCGTTGAACCTCCCTTTGAATTTTATTACGGCCTCTACTCTCCGAGGAAGACTTCCCACCAAATTTTGGTAGCTAGCCTAAGGAATTTTTTTCTGTTTTTTCCGAAGAGCGTCGAAGAGTTTAATCACAGATGTTGGTTGATGTAGTCAATCACAGTTCAATCACAGACGTTGACCAGATCATTCCAAAGATGTTCAGTGGGATTTATATCGAGGCTCTGGCACTCCAATCCCTGTTTCCTGAAACTATTTTCAGCTTTGTGACAATTACAGATCATTGGTACAGGAATGGTCTAATCCCAAAATGTTATCACAATGTTGGCAGAGCAGAACGGTCCAAAATGGCCCAATCCAAACCATGAAACTAATCCATGCTAGATCTGAACTCCAATATCTGATTGTCTGATTGTATACCAAGATTTTCACTCCATTAGACAACGCGAAATTATAGAAACCTTTCTTTTTTCAGAAAAACTTCTCGTTTTGAAGATTTCGTAGCCGTCATGCTTGACCTATTATTTGAAAATTTTTTTGAGTTGCTGAACAATTCGGGAACTAATTCATCTGGTATTATTAAAAATGTAATACGTTTATCGGGAGCAAAGGTTCTAAATAAACATTGAAAAAATTAACGGAGAAATGTGTTTTTCATTGATGAATTTTTCGAAATTTCGAGCTAATTTCCACCACGCATTGTTTAAGGTACTTGAGTGCAGTTGGAAGGTATAACTATGTATGTGTATACTTCAAGCTTCTTAGTACAGATTCATTCTAAATGACGGGGACAAATTTTGAGTAGTGATTCTTGGTAGAAGAAGTAAAAAAAATATTTCTATGGCTATATGTCCGGAAATACAAGGTGATTCAAATCGTCGGAAAAACGATTAAAGGACACAAAGGACGACTAATACTACCCTACAACAGAAGACTAAATGTAAGACTAGCTAAAATAGCTCGGAGCTTTGGATTAGAACCGATCTACAAAAGCCAGGACACCCTAAGAAGGACACTAGGTAACCCGAAAGACACCATACCGGCAGAAGCGAGTCCAGGAGTATACCGACTACAGTGTGGCATTTGTGATGCTGTTTACTACGGTCAATCACGCAGAGCCATAGACACAAGGATAAAGGAACACCTCAACTATATTAATAAGGGGAGAACAGGAATCTCTAGATTATCGGACCACATTCTAGACAGCGGACACGACTACAAGAGAGGCAGATTTTCGATACTCCACAGCACAGGCGACCCACAACTGCTCAACTTCCTAGAAAGTTACGCCATCAGCAAGGAAACACCAGAAGTTCTCCTCAACAGCGACGCAGGGCTCCTGAACTTAACTCATCTGATGCCTATCGCAAACTTAATAAAATTTCCAAAACGCAGAAGATGCTACCAATAGTTCCTTGACCCTCCTGGACCCGTCGATTGAAAACATTTTTTTACGTTATTTTGTTTTATCTTATTTATTTTATTTTATATTATTTGTTTCTTATTGTGATTTATTTCCTAATGTTTAGAGCTGTTTCACTATTGTCTATGATAAGGATTTTGTAATAATGTTTAGCCTTATGCTCTTATAACCGAAGTTTTGTAATCAGGTTTAACTTTATGCTCTTATAACCGCAGTTTTGTAATCGAGCTGTAATCAAATAGATTTGCTGTTGTTACTCATTGTATCGACTGGTTCTGTCCAGTTGGTTGTCACGCTGTACTTGTCCGTTTGCTATTGGCCACTATATAAGGAGGTCCAGTGAGTTAGAATAGTGTTAATTCCCTCATTGGCTTATTCTCCTTATATAAGTGAAAGGCACACTACTCAATGATGATGATAAAGCGCAGCTTATTGCAAGCTCACTTTCAGAACAGTTTGTCACGCCTACTGATGGTCGGCAAATAGGACTTGATATGTCCGAGAAAGTAAAATCCTGCATAACTGGCTTCTATAGTATTCACGGCAATGAATTCCCAAAACATAGCATTGATGTAAATGAAGTCCTAAGCATCATTAAAAATTTAAAAACGAGAAAAGCTCCAGGTAAAGACTCTATTAAGAACAGTGCTTTGAAAAATTTACCTCAAAATACAATTCAAGATATTGCAAAACTGATTAACGACTGCTGGAAGAACACTTACTTCCCGGATGCTTGGAAGCAATCAGTTGTCTTAAGCATTCCTAAGCCAGGACAAAATCCTGCAAATCCTGTTAGCTACAGGCCCATCAGCTTGTTACCATCAATTTCCAAAATCCTGGAAAAAACAATTCTCAAGAGATTCATTGAGCACTGTGATGCCAACGATCTCATCCGCGATGAACAATTTGGCTTTCGCTCAAACCATTCCTGCCAACTCCAAACATGGAGGCTCGCAGCGGATATCAATGAGCCCCTTAATCTCTCTATGTACTGTGGGGTCGTTTTCCTCGATGTACACAAAGCCTTCGACCAAGTCTGGCACGATGGTCTTATTTTTAAAATGATTATGGATGGATTTTCTCAAGACATAATTACTCTGATACACTCGTTTCTCTCCAACCGGTTCTTTCAGGCCAGAGTTGGAGATAATCTATCTCCTATGTATGAAGTAAAAGCTGGTGTCCCACAGGGTTCAGTCCTGGGGCCAGTATTATTCAATTATTTTATGCGAGACTTTCCAAGTCCTTCTAAATGTAAGCTCTTTTTTTACGCAGATGACGCTGCTATACTGACCTGTGCTCGTCAACCAGCCGTAGTAGTCTCGCGGCTGCAGAAGGCTCTAAAGGAGTGTGAAAGCTGGTTTAGCAAGTGGAGGCTAAAATTGAATGTTGACAAATGCAAGGCGATGTTTGTTTCCAAGAAGAGAAAGACATCATTAGATTCTCTAACACTATATGGCAAAAAACTGGACTGGGTTGAAACTTATAAATATCTTGGTGTTGTTATTGACTCTAAACTTACCTGGACTCCCCACGCAACTTATGCGTTGAATAAGGCTAGGAGAGCCAAGTTTAGCTTGATTGCTCTGCTGGGCCGAAATAGTGCTCTAAACATTGATAATAAACTCCTACTCTATAAGGTCATTGTTCGGACTATTTTGACGTATGGTATGCCCGTCTGGGCCACAATATGTAAGACTAGGTGGAAAGAACTGCAAACGTTCCAAAACGTTACCCTTAGGACTATTGCGCAAAAAGATCGGAGAATTGTTCGCAATTCCTCCATTTATAATGACTTCAACATGACTCATATTGGCAAATACGTTCAAGGGCTCATGGAATCCATGCTGCCCAATATAGAAAATCATAGCAATGAGCTAGTCTCGGGCATTTTAAAGCATCCTATGCATAGAAAGAGATATCGTGATCCAAGGCATATACTTGATATTAATTTCGAAGACATTGATAATGTCTTATTTCCAGATTACTGGACTTCATAGGTCGTGTTTTATCTAATACTAGTGGTCTGCTTCTAGTCTAGACAATCGTCAATCAAATTTTCCTCCACCAAGAGGAGGCAATTTTCTTTTATACTTTGGATGACCTTTGTGGGTACATCAGGCTTCTTTTCTAACTCAGTGTATTTCCCTTGGAATATGATTATGAAGGGTGAGATTATGGAAGCTATGCTTCAAGTTCCACACGAATACCGATACACTACACTGTTCGATTGTCGATTGTCGATTGTCCCTTTCATTATCAGTAGAGCCGTTTACCTCTACTGGTCGTGGTCGATAGTTGGATGCTGAAGAAGACAGCAGTGCTGCCGAAATACGTATCCGTCAATTAAAAATGCTTATGTGGAATAGTGGTATATTGATTTGTTCCGGTATTCGATGTTTATCCACAGATTCTGGCGTAATATTCTCCTTTTGGTATACATAGTTTTATGTACCCTGTTATTCCTCCAAATTTTATTAATCTAGGCTTTACAGAACCTGAGTTATTAACTTGCTTGCGCGGCATTTTTATTTCTGTTCATATCTCAGTTATCGTTCAAATTCGGACCCATGTTCATAGGACTTTTTGTGTTTTACACCTCTATAATACCCCCTTAAATTGTTTTACACACCATTTGAATCACCCTGTATTTATATTCCGCGATATATTGCACATAGTTCTTCATGACGGTTCCACCTCATCCAACCTAATTTAACCTAACCTAAAGGCCTGATTCCACTTAATTCGTGCGGACGAAAAATGCACACTGCATAATCTGCTTGTATTGTTTCCATTTCTCTCTTACTGCAGCTGAAAATAGATTGGAGTGGAAATGCTCTCCAAGGGCCAAATTGGGAATCATTTCGATTCAAAATTACGTGGCCCATGCAAAAACTTTTACTATTTTATGATGCAATTGAGATATTGAAATTCACAACATGTTTAAATTTAATATTTGAAATAAATAAATGATTAAATAATTAATCTATAAAAGAATGGAATTAATTATTTTACAAATTATCCTGAATACACTGTCATTGTAGCTTTTCAACTTAATTTTTTAATAATTAATATTTATTAATAATTAGTAAATAATAATTAACCTTCTATTATGAAATAATAAATTTCTATCGTTAAAAAAAATTTCTTTCGTTATGTAATAATTTTTTTTTTTCGTCAGGAGATGTAAATGGCGGATGTAGAGGGAAATAAAAACGAGAGATAAAAACCCGCGAATAAAACTAAAAGAGTGGTAAAACCTTGAAAAATCTGAGGTGTCATATGATGTGTCTATCGGAAACGTCAGCTTTCTTCAGGGATTTATCGCTTTGTGTTTTGTTTATTCTAATAATAATTCTCCATTTCAATGTACAAATTCAAGTAGGGCAAAATTAAGACGGTATGACACTTAATTCGTCTTAGAGTCGAATAAATAAAGTAAATATCAAAATCCACTATTTTATACATACTTTGTGGATAAGATCGATCTTCATATCTCCGATTTCAGTGGGCCAGTCCAAATCAGTAATGAAGTAATGCCCAATAATCCTTTTTTTTTGGAAATTATTTTGGAAAAAATATAAAAGTTTATTTTTATCTAAAAACATCAGGAACGCGAGCTTCTAATATAAGCTTGAAGTAAGATTATTCTCATTATTTAAACATCTGACAGAAAAAATCCTTACAGAACATTCTTGAGTTTTTCTTTAAGGATTGTTCTCATTCTGAATGACATCCGACAAATCCTAATGGCCAAAAGGCAGGTGGACAGTGGACAGCGGTCTATAGTATTACTTTCTCCTGTAATTGAGGAAATGTAGAAGGAAAGAAAGACGAGACACAAAAACCCTGGAATAAAACCGAAATTGGACACAGCATGGTAGGTAAACCCGGAAAAAAGCTGACGTTTCGGATAGAGTCTAACCTGTGTCTGAATAAAATAATCTCCTGTGAAGATTAAGAATAACTTTGATTTTGATTAGAGATACGAAATTATCGCCACGATGCCATTCAACGTATTAATTATGGTTTTTATTAATATTTATTTCACTGAAATCAGTAAACCAAGATGGCGAAAAGAGAAAAATGAATAAGAAGTGATTCATTTCATTCGCCGTGAGAATGTGAAGAATATAGGATAAAGAACAGTGATTAAAAATTAAACTTTATCCAGGATTGTGCAAAATTTATTTCCATTAAGCTCGAGAGCCAAATAACTATCGGAACCGGTCACAAACGGAAATCCGTCTGAAGTGCTGGTCATCGAGCCCGGGGACGATTTTGGCCGTGCGCCGCGACGGGGAGCTACCTTCGATGGACTGGTAGGACACATTAGCTAATCCTTCGCGGCCGCTTCGGAGACGATCGGAATTCAGACGCCAACACAACCACTGACTACCTACATCTATCTTTGAAAAGAAGAAAAATTCCATTAACTTACTCCCTGGGGAAAAAGGAGATTTATGCGTCTTATTTCTATTTAAATCTCTTCGTCCGAATGTAATAAAGCTATTCTTAGATCCGTGAAATGTATCTTTTTACGAATCTGAGATAAACTCAAATTTTATCTTGCATTAAGTTTGTTAAAAACAAAAAATTACCATAAAATGTTTTAAAATTCTAGATATTTCTTAAGTTTTGTGAAGCCACTTATCTGGTAAAGGATGTCGTAGAAACCTGATACAAAGTTGCTAAAATATTGTAAGACAGTCACTGTGACGATCTAATTAAATTTAAAAGCCTGTTTAATCTGTGCTCTTAAAAACCTTTAAAGGGTTATAATAGTTGTTGGTGATTCACATAATATATTACATTACATTCAAAAATTCATTTTTAGGACCGATAAGTACTTATGTTTTCACAATGTGCGTCCGTCTGTCCGTCCGTCCGTCTGTCCGTTGGTGCTCTAGCTTTCGAACGCTTCCGAATTTTCGACTTCCGTTTTCGCAATTCGACAACTTAGGGAAATCGGAAGACTGAGTTCGTTGGTGGAAAAAATCGGTCAACTTTTCAAAAGGTCAAAAATAATATAGGGGACCACGTTTTTCACTATACAATTCTGTGTATAAATGGCCTGTGCATTGCCAAATGCTGTTCTCCCTTTAAGATTCTATAGCTAAAGCAGAGAAAAGGCTTGTGAATTAAGTGAAGACACGTGATCGTCTTCTTTGATGGTCTATATCAGTCAGAACTGGTTCAAGGGTATGTGGTTTAGTGGTACAATTATGGTTCACTGGAAAGTTTCAATGCTAAGATATGGCATGTATTATATCAAACAGCTTGAAATAACATGTCATGATTGAATATTAACGTAAAATTAATGACAGTCGACATTGGTTCAATGATATGTGGTTTCATGGAACCAATATGGTTCAGGGGAAACTTTCAAAGCTCAGATTTAGCATGTAATATATAAAAAAACTTGGAATGATGTGTCATGCTTGAATATCACGTAAAATGAATGATAGTCAAAATTGGTTCAAAGGTACCTGCTTTTCATGGGCCCATTATGGTTCATTGGAACTTTCAATGCTAAAGTATGGCATGTAATATATCAAACGACTTACAATGACGTGCCATGAATGAATATAACATAAAATTGTTAATAGTCGAAATCGGTTCAAAGGCACCTGCTTTTCGTGAACCCATTATGGTTCATTGGAACTTTCAATGCTAAAATATGGCATGTAAAATATCAAACGACTTGGAATGATGTGCCAAAAATGAACATAACGTAAAATTAATGATAGTTGAAATTGGTTTAAAGGCACCTACTTCTCGTGGACCCATTATGGTGCATTGGAAATTTCAACCCTAAAATATGGCATGTAATACATCAAACGAATTGGAATGATGTGCCATGAATGAATATAACGTAAAATTAATGATAATTGAAATTGGTTCCATGATTCGTGTTTTAATGATACCATTATGAAACTATTGGAAACTTTCTTTGCTAAGATGTGGCATGTAACTACTTACCCCTTATATTATCAATAGTTAGTTTGTATTAGGCAAATTTTAACATTAGCTGGTAGCTACTCATCCCTTCAATGATATATGCTTACGTAGAGAAGCTTTGGCAATAGTTTTTGAAGAAAGATTATTAAATAGGAATGCTAACAAATTAAAGGATTCGTATATGTTCTAATCTATAGAGAAATGCTACTTTCTCCATTTAACTTTTCAGATTGCTTTATTCAGTTTGAAGTAAACGTTTCCCTTAGAAGTACGCCTTTCTTAGCAACCAGAGGCTTCCTTTGCAACCTCATCTAATTCATAACAATGAAAGGCTTCTTTAGATATCAAATGCTTTCCTTTTCGTTCTCGATTTCTTTAAAATCCTATCGGTCCTGGGCATTTCGGTTGCCTGACTTGTTATATCTAGGTATAGTTTTATCAGAATTTGTCAGAAATCACAAAGTATAATTTAAATATCTAGTTAAAATTTTTATTATTATTATTAAATTACAAAGTTACATTATTTAGGTATTCATCATCTAACCATTAAATGGCTTCATTCTATGTTGCAGAACAGACGTTTTTTTATTACTAATGCTATAGGCAATTGTTGCTTTGGTTCGATTATGAGTGGTATACCTCAGGGTTCTCCTTTAGGCCCATTGCTATTTAATTTTTTTATTTGCGATTTAAATTGTTTGCTTGCTGAGGGTCCGGTTTCAGCTCTTATGTTCGCTGACGATTTAAAAATCTTTAATAGAATTTCATCATCTGTTGATGCACTGACTCTTCAGACCAAAATTATTCAGGTTAATAATTGGTATTCCGATAATGGTTTAAAGATTAATATAAATAAATCAAAAATTATTAGTTTCTCTCGTAAGACAATGAAAATAAGTTTTAAATATTATGTTGGAAGTACTTTAATTCCTGTTGATTCTACTATCAGAGATCTTGGTGTCTGGTATGATTCAAATGGTACATTTAATACCCATATTGATTGTTTAAATCTAGAAGTGGCTAGGCGAGTGGGTTGTCTCAGGCGTCTTGCTTTTTTTTATCGTCAACCTGGTATTATCTGTTCTATTTATTTAAGTGTTGTTTTGCCTAAAATTCTTTATGGTTTTCCTATTTGGTTTCCAGGCTTTACTAATAGAAAATTTTTAAAATTAATGAAGTTTCATGATGCATTGTTTAAGTATTGCGAAAAAGAATTTGGTAGTTCTGATGGTATAGTGAGGGATCAATTCGCTTTTTGGTCACTCGATAGATTAGCAACCTGTTATATGATCAATTTTCTTGCAAATATTCTTAATGGTCGTGTTGATTCATCAAATTTTTTATCTTCAATAGGACTTCGTTGTTCTAGAGTAATTAGGGGAAATAGATTAAAATTATCTGTTCGTTCTTATTCTTCTCAAGCCGGATGGATTGATCCATCAACGAAATTAGTACAGCTATATAATGATTACGATTTTTCAACTAACGTTTTCAATCTTGCCGACATTTTTATCTAACCCATAAATTAACCCCGTTTTGGGCTTTGCCCGTTGGGGAGCAATTTCTTTTCTCCATGTTCTCTTATATAGAGTTCGTGGTTGAGAGATGCTTGTTGCTACAATACAATAAATAAATTATTTAAAACTGCAGATATTGAAAAAATATATTAAATTTCTTATTGCGTTGATGAAAAAAATGCAAACCAGTAGGCCTAATTATTTTTTAATTTAGTTATTCAATACAATATTAGTCTTTATGAAATGAATAAATGTTAAGTGCTGTTAGTGTATGGAATATGCTCTTCCGTTTTCCCGAAATTCTTATAGTTTTATGCATCAGTGATAATTAAATAGTGATATGATGTCTATAATAAAAGAACTATAGAAATCTCCAAAACTTCTTTTATAAAGAGGAAATTGACCAAATGCGCCCCCCTCCCACCCCATTTAGTTTTTAATATGTACAGGCAAAACTACGAGATAAAAACATTGAGAAAATACGCAACATATACCTAGTTAAGTTACTTTATTAAAAACACCATAAAATAAAATCTTGTAAACATTCCAAGTAGGAGCTTTAGCAGTGAAGCAGAAATTCATTTATACATTTATTAAAAATAAATTAACTCCACCCCCCCGAGTAGGGTAAGGCAAGTAGCAGATCCTGCAGTCATCTATTTTTACCCTTTTATCTGCATTTTTTACCTCTCAGCAAGTTTTTTAATCAAAAAATTAATTTTCTCCAACGTTATATGTAGAAAATGTTAAAAAGCTCGTATTTTCTTTCCTTTCTCATCATTTCCGAACGTATGATATATCACATGCCATATGTTGTTTATTGTTCTAAACACCAAGTGACTGCATTCCCCGCAAATCCGACCCCAATGGAACAACTGGGCCTAAACATCATAGTAATGTATATCTTACCTAGAGGAATGAATGTGGATACTGAATTTCACGCCTTTACGTACTTAAGTAGCACATAGATATGTTGTCCTCTCTGAATCCCACCCCCGTAATTCCGACCCCGGTGTACCAATCAAACCAAACTAAATAATGCAGATAGTAAGCTACATTCCGAATTTCAACCTTCTACCTCAAAAAATGTAAAAATGAAGGGAACGGACTGACATTATAAAACCAATAAGTAGCTCCATTCTTCCGCTACTTAATAATTTAGATTAAGAGCATTTGAGCAATCGTGCGTCGACAAAGCGATTTCACGTGCGCGCGCCGGTGTCTGTAATGCTTAAAAGATGAACAGAAAGTTTAATTAAAATAGGACAAAATTAAAATAAATAATAAAAAAAACAATGAAAAAAGTCACCCGAGTAAAAGTTTAAGGACGAAATATAAATGAA
>JAHWFO010074832.1:973074-1000988 GCA_023313115.1 Rhysida immarginata | reverse complement strand
GAAGTAATGCATCACCAAAACGATCAGAACTTATTTTTTTATGTATGTTCATCGATATTTCCGTCATTTATAACAGATTTTAAAAATTCTTTTTTCATTAGATTTGGTTTAGCACCAAAATGATCCCATATTCCTTTCATTGTTAAGTCGGTTTATTTTTTTTTTTAATTCATTCAACTTGTTTCACATAATCCCCGGCCCTTTCAACTGCCTTACGCCACTTTGGAACGAGGGCGTGTACACCTAATGGTAAAAGCGTGTATACCTGCACGGTAAAAGTCGCGTATATCCACACGAATATTAGCGTGGCCTCTTTCAACTGATAATCTGTTTGCCCACCGACTAACCATACTTTGATCGACAGCTGTATCTCCATACACCGTTTTCAACCATTTGTGAATGTTTCCCACTGTCTCTTTCTCACATTTTGCCTTATGGTTCTTCTGGACTAGGTGGGCTGGGGCTTGCCCCAAACCAACAGTGTCTCGTTCTCACAGATAAGGAACTTACTCACAGCACGTTTCTTCTGACGAATCTCCAGTACAGCAGCCATCATGGGTGAGTGCTATCACGGCGCCACTTATGGGAACGACTTAAACTACATTTGAATATAATCGGGAAATATGTATCTATGACCTCCATAAAATGCAAAGGTGTAGAATACAAAATAAATTTTAAAAATATTATGCATTACTTTTGGAGTGAACCATGTATCTTATAATACGTGTATTATACAGAGTGAATACAAAAGTCTGAACCCCCCCCCCTTTATTTTTTGAACCGAAGCAGATATGTCAATTTTGATGAATCCAATGAATATGAAGTTGTGGGTGGCCTATCCCATGGTGCACTTTTCATCATCCCAAATATGCAAATTAGGACACATTCAAAATTTATCTCAAAAACCGTAAGGGATAGAGAAAAAAACCCAATTGCTAACTTTTTCAGCATAAAAAAACAAACAAAACAAAAAAAAATCATCCAAATCGGACCAACCAATCATCCACAATCACGTGGTGAACTGTTTGTAGCTTACAAACAGTCACACTGCACAAGGAAAACTGAATGTTGATATTTCCACCATGTAAAGCATGCAAATCAAAAAATTAACATAAATTACCATACTCACATTCACTTTCATGCGGAAAAGTAAATAAAAGGCATGTTTCAGCACACAGAAGACAGAACAATTCCAGGATGGCAAGGAGAAACCTACATGCTGCAGTTAGGTTGTATCGAGACAGATACCCTAACGAACGCCATCCATCTCGTCAAACAATGCGTCACATTATTCAAAGATTCGAGGCTACAGGGAATGTTAATGCAGAACGAGGACGACCAAGGCTACAGGCGACGAGGATACAACAACACTAGTTCTGGCTGCAGTTGCTGCAAATCCCCACACAAGCAGCAGAGCAATTGCTGCAGATGTTGGGTGCCATCAGAGAACTGTTCTCAACCTTCTACATACGTCATTTTCACCCATACCATATTCATTGTCACCAGGAGTTACTGCCATTGGATTATGTTGCTAGGGCCGCCTTCTGCAACTGGTTACTTACCTGCCTGGATTACAATCCAAACTTTATTCATGAAGTGTTGTGAACAGATGAATGTGACAATCCCAGAACAGGTGCTGTGACAATCCCAGTTCACCAGGGATGGAATTATCAACAGGCACAACCATCATCATTGGGCAGACGAAAACCCACGATATCTGCGAGAAGCAACTCATCAAGTGAACTGGAGAATTAATGTGTAGTGTGGACTGTACAATGACACGGTGGTTGGCTGAAATTTTCAACGTGGTAGTCACAGACTTCATTGACAATTTGCCATTGGCCTCGTATCAGCGCACGTAGTTTCAGCATGATGGAGCTCCTCCACATTACGGGTTGGTCGTTCGCGAGCGTCTAAGTGAGATGTTTGGACAACAATGGATTGGCCGAGGACGACCAGTTCGTTGGCCATTCCGCTCCCCTGACTATACACGACTTGACTTTTTCTTGTGGGGATACTTGCAGGACAAGGTTTATGCTACGCAACCCGCCTCACTAAAGGATCTGGTTCAACGAATCCTGGAAGCGTGCCGAGGAGTGACACCAGCCATTCTTGCCGATGTTTTGGCGTCAGTTAGGTTCCGTGCCCAATTGTGTTATGGTGCCCACGGTCGTCACATCGAGCATTTTGTTGATTAACTTTTTTTTAAACTGCTTGAAGTAACTTGTTTGTGCAGTTCACCACGTGAATGATTTTTTTTTGTTTTGTTTGTTTTTTTATGCTGAACAAGTTTGCAATTGGGTTTTTTTCTCTATCCCTTACGGTTTTTGAGATAAATTTTGAATGTGTCCTAATTTGCATATTTGGGATGATGAAAAGTGCACCATGGGATAGGCCACCCGCAACTTCCTATTCATTGGATTCATCAAAATTGACATATCTGCTTCGGTTCAAAAAATAAAAGGGGGGTTCAGACTTTTGTATTCACCCTGTATGTGGACAATAAATATTTTTGAGGAAAAGTGGTGTTCCCTCCTTTGAAGACTTCACAATTGTAAGCATCCACAGTTTGTTAGTTTATTAGGACCGATAGGTACTTATGTTTTCACAATGTGCGTCCGTCCGTCCGTCTGTCTGTCCGTCTGACTGTTGGTGCTCTAGCGTTTGAACACTTCCGAATTTTCGACTTCCGTTTTCGCCATTCGACAACTTAGGCTAAGGTCAAAAACTCTCAGCGGTGAGATGAGTTAGCGTTTTGGTCGATCAGAAATCCCGGTGAGAAAACTGTGACGTCATTTTAACGCTGTCAGAAACGCCAGTTAGTGCTACTATGCCTAACCGGTTAGTCTAACCGTCCTCACCGAGAAAAAGACGGTTAGCCTAGTGAGAAATTACGTCATCATTCTCTCACTGCTGAGGGTTTTTGACCACAGCCTTAGGGAAAACGAAAGACTGAGTTCGTTGGTGGAAAAAAATCGATGAACTACTTCTGGTTCAAAAAGTCACAAATAATATAGGGGACCACGTTTTTCACTATACAATTCCATGTATAAATGTCCTGTGCATTGCCAAATGCTGTTCTCCCTTTAAGATTCTATAGCTAAAGCAGAGAAAAGGCTTGTGAATTAAGTGAAGGCACGTAATGGTCTTCCTTGACGGTCAATATCAGTCAGAACTGGTTCAAGGGTATGTGGTTTAGTAGTACCATTATGGTCTACTGGAAACTTTCAATGGTAAGATATGGCATGTACCATATCAAACAGCCTGGAATAACATGTCATGGTTGAATATTAACGTAAAATTAATGATAGTCGAAATTGGTTCAATGGTATGTGGTTTCATAGAACCATTATGGTTCAATGGAAACTTTCAAAGCTCAGATTATGTTATGTAATATATCAAATAACTTGGAATGAGATGTCATGAATGAATATAACGTAAAATTAATGATAGTCGAAATTGGTTCCAAGGAACCTGGTTTAGTGGAACCATTATGGTTCATTGGAACTTTCAATGCTAAAATATGGCATGTAATATATCAAAAACCTAGGATAGATGTTCCATGAATGAATATAATGTAAAATTAATGATAGTCGAAATTGGTTCCAAGGAACCTGGTTAGTGGAATCATTATGGTTCATTGGAACTTTTAATGCTAAAATATGGCATTGGAATGACGTGCCATGAATGAATACAACGTAAAATTAATGATAATCGAAATTGGTTCCATGATTCGTGTTTTAATGATACCATTATGAAACCAATGCTAAGATACGGCATGTAATTACATACGCCTTATATTATCAATAGTTAGTTTGTGTTAGGCAAATTTAAACAGTAACTACTAGCTAATCATTCCTTCAATGGTACATGGTTACGTAAAAAAGCGTTGGCAATATTTTATGAAGAAAAATTGACCTTTATAGAGAACGCTTCAACAATTAACGCTTATTTCATTAAATAGGAATGCTTACAAATTAAAGGATTCTTATATGTTCTAATCTATAGAGAATTGCTACTTTCTCCATTTAACTTTTCAGGTAGTTTTATTCAGTTTGAACTATACATTGCTTAGCAACAGAGGCTTCCTTAGCAACCTCATCTAATTCTTAACAACGAAAGGCTTCTTTAGAAATCAAATGCTTTCCTTTTCATTCTCGAATGCTTTAAAATCCTATCGGTCCCGGGCATTTCGGTTGCCTGACTTGTCTTTTCTCTTATATTGATTATAACGTTAAATTAATGATAGTCGAAATTGGTTCAGAGGTACGTGGTTTAGTGGAACTATGACGGTCTATTGGAACTTTCAGTGCTAGGCTATGGCATGTAATATATCAAACATGCTTGGAATGACGTGTAAAGAATGAATATAACGTAAAATTAATGATAGTTGAAATTGGTTCAAAGGTACTTGATTTAGTGGAACCATGATGGTTCATTATATACTTTTAATACTAAGATACGGCATGTAATATATCAAACGATTTGGAATGATGAAGGAATATATCGTAAAAGTAATGAGAGTCGAAATTGGTTTAAAGGTACGTGGTTTAGGGGCATCATTATGGTCCACTGAAAACTTTCAATGCTAAGTTATGGCATGTAATATATCAAACAACTTATAATGACGTCTCATGGACACTGCCATAGTTCTCTCTTTTCAAATTTAACCTAACCTAACCTAACCTAAATCTGCGTTGAAACTTAAGATCGAGGAAAAAATTTTCTGGCATTCAATATCCTATAAATACGCCTTTTTTGAATTATTTTGATTAAAGTGCCTGTCATGGAATTAATAAGTCTCATCAATAGCTAAATTTTGCGACTATGTTTTTTATGTTTTGTTAAGTACTGACGAAAATCCTCATACAGGGTGTATCAGGTTCGATGGTCATAAAATACCTAGCGTGATCCTTTGCATGATTACAAACTTAAAGTTCCTTATGCAAAATGTTCAAAACTCAAATGTTAAGGGTCTAAACATCACGCGAAGTTTGCTGAAAACCTGTCGAAAACGTCATTTAATCTCAACAATTGCCGCCGATTTAATTGTAATCGCCCCTTTGAATTTAATGAACTGCTGGTGCGGAAAGTTCATAAATGATGTAACGACGCAATTTAAATTTTGAGTTTTCGACATTTTGAGGTGCTTTATGACCATCAAACCTGATACACCGTGTATATGGAACGACCTATTATATCCCAGATTTTTCCATCGTAAAAAAATACAACAGAATTAGTTGTAAACAAGAATTTTGTTGAAGAGAAATATGAATTGCAGCATTGTCCTGCTAAAATATCCATTCTCTTTCTTTCTCTTTCCTCTGTACAAAACATCGTGACAGGCAGTGGAGTTCATTCGATGCACTATAAACGCAATCGTGTAGTTTCAAACTCAACATATTCACCTCAAGTCATCACGGAGCGACATCCAAATAGCGTTTTCATCACGAATATCATGCCAGTAATAGTTGAACTGATATGGTCCATCCAGATTGAACTTTTTCTCATCTGAGAATACTACGTTATTCCATGTGGTACGATACGTATTGTGTTTTTTGACAAATAACACACGTGCTTTACAATGAGCAGACGTCAATAGTGGTCTTGCTTCCATTTTAGCGTAACACATCTGGGAGTTGCTTATAAAACATTTCGTACAGTTATATTACTGCAGGGAAACTTAATTTTGCAACAAGTAAGAAAATGTGTCGATGTCGAATTAGGCTGACGATCTTTGATGTCTGGCGACGAAAACGTGAATTTGGTCTTCGTGATATGCGAGATATTCTCCAATTTCTTGGATTTCGGAGAAATTTGTTAACTGTAGCTTTGGAGCGACCAATTTCTATTGAAATTTCAGTTCCATTGTTTCCACATTGTTTCAGAGTTATTATTTGTTCTCTTTGATATTCTGAAAGATAATTTCTCGGGACAATTTTGCATACAGATAAATACAACACAAAACTTTAAAAATTGCTTATATACTGAAAAACCGACTACACACATTTGAAGAGCTGGAAATAATTAGTTTTAGCCAGTAAAGTGTTGCAAACGACTCGTAAACTTTTTTTTTTCCAAGTGGAGAAGTTGAGAAGTTCTTATTAACTACATTGTTGTATACAACGGTGTATTTATTCATTTGTAATAAACGTCGGGGATGAAAATAAAAAAAAAATGTCCATTTGAACAATTTCCTACAAAACGACGTTAGTGGGTTACATGCATGATGGGACTACAGCCAACACCTCCTAGAGAGAAGGCCTGCGGACAAAATGTGTACACATTGTTACATCATCAGCAAGCGGCTATTGTTAATCGCATTTCTATCAATAATAAGCCCTAAATTTGGGATAACTAAATTTCGCAATAACTAGAAATTTATTTAGGCAAACCGAGGTGGTATATAATTTTATAAAGTTTTAACCAAAAGAGAAGCTCTCCAGAAGAAGAAGATCCAGACTTTTAGATTCTTTGAAGTCAGGCGATTCGTACATCAACTTGAAGATACATGCACAGGATAAGGTTGGATGGAGAAAAAGATTTTAAGTCTGGACCTGTCGAAGGAGAAAACACGCTAGATGATTAATGGATTGATTCAAACCAAAAACAGAGTATAACAATAAAATTAAAAATATAAATGAAATAAATCAAATCAAACCTTCTCAATATAAAAGCTGTCAATTTCTAGTGGGAAATAATTAATGTTTGAAGTAAAACATTTTAAAATAAATACAATTGTCCATAGATAATTAACAAAATAATGAAAAAAGTTAAAATTACTAATAACGTACAAAGTACTTCCAGAAAGTAACTTCCGTTTGGAAATACAAAATAATCAAGTACACACTCATAAAAAAATTTATTACAAAAAGATTTCCATAACTTGAACTGTTTTTCTATAAAGGTCCCACTTTGAAAGTACTCATCTAGCGGGGAACGAGTTTTTGTATTCCCCTTTATAAAACGTCTCTGCCTGTGATGTCAACCACGTACTGATAGCTTTTCTCCCCGTCATCATTGTTTTTCCTCTAACCTAACCTAACCTAATACTCTCAATCTCCATCTCAATTACTAATATTAGTATAATAAAATAATACGTACCTTATTAGCATTAGGAAAGAAACGAAACCAGCTATGTTATAAAAAGATCTTCTTGCAAGTCGTGTTATATGCGAGTTACTTAATCAACTAGTCACGTGCTTTGTGTTCAAAATAAAAATCGCCTAAACCTCCTGAATCTCCCTATTATCTTATATGAAAGAATTTAGATTTTATACCAGGATTTAAAATGAAAATTTTGAAATGTCTAATTAAAATGCAAAATAAACTGAATTGGTAGAATGGTACAATTGCACAGGCTTCCCAATTTGTCATGAAAAGAAAAAAAAAAAAAAGTAAAAAAAATTGGGAAGGGGGACGAAAACATAGGCCACCACCCTTAGGTACAGATCGGCCAATATGAAAAATAAAAACAAAATTAAATTTTTAATTAAATTAGAGCACTTACCGGAGGCAATTGTCCGGGGGCAGTTGTCCAGCGGGGCAATTGTCGGGGGCCAATTGTCCGGGGTGGGGTTGTCCAGCGGGCGTTTGTCCAAGGGGCAATTGTTTCTTATTTTTGTTCGACTTTAACAACTGTTTGCTCAAAACCAACAATTATCCGATTGTACCAGTTTTACACTAAGGCCTTCAATTAACCTTACCTTTCAATAGTCAATGAATGTTTTTGTGCAAATGTTTTTACGTTCACTTTTTCTACTCCAACAAGACGTTGATACATACGAGTAATTAGAATGTGGTCAAATTCAGCTGTTGATGATTTCTACAACAGCGTAAACATAATTTAACAAATAAAAGTGATTGTTATTTTGAAAATATTTTTTCCACTTGTATTTCGGTCAGTGTCCATCGCACTTTGAGTTCATGGCTCCGCTGAAAAGTTCTGCTCTTTATGACTTAATAATATGCAAGACGATATTTAATAAACTGCCCTTTTGGATACAATATTGCAATTTCTCGTCGTCTCCAATTAATTGAGTCGTATATTATTTAATAAATGTCACCAACTGCAAGGACAAATTTTAATTCATTTTATTTCATAATTTCGCTCGCTAGCTCCCGTGTTATCTAATTAAACGTTAATGAAATTCATAATGTATCAAAACGTGCTTTTTGAAATATTAGAATAATAAATTTTGCCAACTGTAGTCGAATGACACGATTAAGTGGTAACTTCTTTAAACAGAAACCATCAAAGTACTGTATTCTCCTAAAATCTGAATCTGCGTAATTTTCTACTAATAAGCGGTAGAAGCCTTTGAGCAGTATTGAATTTGGACTCGTTTTAAAATGTTCGCAACACTTCATTAAAAATACGGTATGAATCGCTTAATATTCAGCAATCTTCCCTTGTTAGATAAGCTTTATAGTTTAATAGAACGAACTTAAATATATGTCGACACTTATGTTTGAGTGATATGATTAAAATTTGTGTATATTTAAACAGAGACTGATGATGAATGCCAAACTAAGAGTTGCAGTTATTATTTCTTAATTTAATATTTTAAAAAATTCGATTTCAAATCCACTTTTTAAATTGACGATTCTTTGTGTTCGTAATTTTCCTCTATAGTAATTGTATATATGTCTACGTCTATGTCAATTCATAGAAGTAACAGGAATAGTAAAATGACAAACAATATTTAGGAAATGTAAAATTATTAAATATCTTATATATAAAATGCTAACTCCTCCTGGTCCATGCTCGTTTCCATACACTCTTAGAAAAGAAACTCTTAACAAATCGTTAAAATGCTTGTCTATCGGTTTATTATCGGTTTACAAAGCTTTTATCGATTGATTACAGGTTGACTACCCGTTTGTTAAGAGTTTACAGCTAAGCTTAAACCCTAAGGAATCCCTAAGGAAACCGTTAATAGACCTTAAAACCAAGACAACCTTTAGTAAACTGTTAATGAAAAAATACTCCTTACCGTAAGAATACTGTTACATTACCTTAACTAAACCCTAAAAGTAAAGTGCTGACGATGTCAATGACGGGGCAAATTAAAAATCAAACTAAAAAGAATTTTCAATTATATCTATGTGTAGTCTTATTAATTTCTTTAGATTATCTATTTCTTTTTTTTTTTTTAAATTTCCTTTCCTCGTTTTTTATATTACGTAATAATAGCTAATAATGTATTTAAAAATTATTAAAGACATTTATAGGAAAAGCAAATAAATGCTCATATTAAATATGATACTGCAATAAGATTATAAAACTTCTTTTATAAAAACTGCATAATAAAAAGAAATAACCAATCAATATGAATATAGGGTATGCAGAAAGAATATCAAATTGTTTTACGCTAAGAGCAAAAGAAGATGATTATAATCCAAAAAAATATGTATTATAGTTTATTTTCATTGTCCGATAACTTAAATTTGAAAGGAGCAAAAATATTTTGCGAGATCATGTATTCTATGCACAGTATATTTACTATTTCTTCCCCTCTTCATTAGACTCTAGAACGGTTAATTTATCTCTGCTCATCCTCTTTTCCCGTATTTTCCTTCCTTATATGACCTTGTTAATTATACCCAGATGTGTGACTGACCTGTCTCCCCCCATTTCTTTCTTGTGCTTTGCCGAGGACATAAACGTAACATAACATTATTCTCGAAAAATAACTCTATTTACATCAAATATATTTCGTATTTCGTGAATACTTTTGGAAAGTTATAAAAGTTTACATCAAAATGTACTTAAAGGTAAATGTATTTATCAAGGATGCGATTGCGACCAATACACCAGGATTAGAGAAGAAAGTGAAAAAACAATTTCAGCTCAATGTCACGGATGCGATTACTGCTCGCATTCACCTTCTAACCATGAAAGAATTGGTAAGTGATATTAGATAATTTTTATCTTTATATTTTTAATATGTTACAATTGAAACACGTTCTCATTCTTTTCTTGAATCTGACATTATCTTCTATTTCACTATAGAGATTCTGTTGCAACTCCTGATTTATCAGATGTACAAATAAATGATGTTCAAAATAAAGAAGGAAATTTAGATGTAAGTAATTATTTCATCAAGAATTTCCATCATCAGCGAAGAGCCTCTTTTTCAAAAGCCTGTTGAATTTGTAAAAAGCAGAAGATTAAAGGAAATTTAAATATTGTAAATAATTGTTAATATTTTGTTTTCAAATTCTATTTTGTTTTAGTGTATAATAAATCGTGTTCATTTCTTACTTAGTTTTTGATGCTGTCTACTATTTTTAAGCAACTATGATACTTCATTTGAAATAGTATACTAAAACTAATAATATAAATAAAATATTCAATGTAATCCAGAATTCATGTAATGTCCATGTTCTGAAAAAAATAAATATATACTCAGGGAAATTCTTTGTATCTATTTCTTCAATTTTCAGATTTCTGTCATTTTCAGAATTTAATAAAATTTCTAAAACTAAATTTTATAGTATTATTAACCTATAATCAAGTCATAAAATATAAACCTATAGTCAACCCTAACATATAAAGAATAAACCCTTGACAAACCCATACTACGAATGGCATTTATAGGTTTACTGTAAACCGGTGGTAAACCCATAGCCAACCTGTAATTCAAAGATCAGGTAAGGATAAAAAAACCTGTGATTTTCTTACCCTTAATAGGGGTTTATCAAGGGTTTTTGTATTTAGAGTGTACTGACGAGCAACAATTCAACCTCCATTGTTTCCAACAAATGAAAATCACTGATTATTAAAATTCATAAATTAGAAAAAATAAATCAAATCGAATAAAATCAAAAGCAAATAATACCCCCCTCATTTTATGATATTCATTAATTTGTGTATATAATTAATCTGTGTATAATTAATTTTTTTAGTTTCAACATGTAATGGTCATGCAATATACCCCCAAGACGGTCTGCCGAGGAAATTGATTAATGAGGGGGGTAAAAAGAAGAGCCCGACGAAACATTTTCACTGAAGAGCAAAATTTACATCAAATAGTTGTAGATGTGTTTTTGTGTTGATATAACTGTCAAATTGACAGTAGTGACTTTGTCACATTGTAACAGGACACATTGTGTTAGTATCGCTCTCATATTGACAGCGATTTTTTTTATACTATTGGCAATACTGTCAATTATCGCAGACCTGTCGATTATCACAGTCCTGTCACAGATTAAATTTTTTAAAAACAAAATCGAACTTACAGTTTTCACTATTTCGGCAACCGTCGTACGCTGGGTTTCGAATAAAATCAAAGCAAGTAACATTATTTATTGAGTGCTCGGATCGGTGCAACAAGTTGTGTCTGACGCGAACTGTGGTGAACTTGAGCTTGGAAAAAAAGCCAAACTGCCTGTTCTCAAATTTATCTTTGTTCCCCTTCTCATCTATAGTCATAAGTCTTGGGTAATGACTGAAAGAGTGCTGAAATGAGATCCTGAGAGGCGCGGTAGGTGTTCCCTACTAAATAGAGAGTTAAGCATCACATTAAGTCAATCTTTTGGTGTTGAGGCGCTACTTATCCGCATTGAGAGGGCTCAGTTAAGGTACGTACACAAAGACGCGGTAGATGCGGAAGCAAGCAGCTGCGATGCAATGCGTCAATCCCTGTCCAGTTCACATACACGCGGCAATTCAAGCTTTCCGCATGACGTTTCAAAATATTGCCACTAGGGACAGTGCGTGCACAGAACAAGTAATTCCTGTTAAAAGTAAATAATCGGTCTCCATTACTGAAAATTTTTTATGATGAACGTGTTTGTTGTTTTATTAGGTGTCGGAATATTTCTGTCAAATATTATGTCATCGGATGTAGATGAAGATATACTTCTATTAGCTTTATTTCAGCGTCAGAGCACTTCCCACTCCTTCCAATGCTTCCATTTTGGCGCTCTCAAGAAGACTACCGCTCGCTGCTCGCTGATTGGTAGAAAAAATTGACGTGACAACCTTGCCGCTCTCGCCGCATGTACCGAATAGGAAAAAGTTGACTCCAAACGATCTTAGATCCGGCTTAGAAGCGACAGACGCGGAATGAATCTGATTGGCTAACGCACTGCCGCTTCTGCACGTATCCGCATATACCGCGTCTTTGTGAACGTACTTTCACTTTGGTATGGATACATGTACGGATGCCGCTAACTGTCTTCTTAGGCAGTTGCCATTTTCCAAGTTAGTGGTCACATAAGAGACCAAAGGGTCAGCCTAGAACTAGATGGCTAGATTACATAGAGCAACTGGGTTGTGGCAACACCTCCTATAGAGAAGGCCTGCGGACAACAGGTGTATACATTGTTACATCATCATCAAGCGGACAAATTTAGGGCTTATTATCGTGACCACCGAGAGAGAAGGCCTACGCATTGAAACGTAATACATTGTTGCATCATCACAGATAGTGCATTGTTATTTGTGTTTCTACCAATAATAAGCCCTGAATATGCACTATCTATGATGATGTAACAATGTATTAAGTTTCAATGCGGAGGACTTCTCTCTCGGTGGTTACGTTTAACAATAGCCGCTTGATGATGATACACTTTTTGTCCGCAGACCTTCTCTCTAGGAGGTTGTTGGTTCGGGTCGCTTGGGTATTATCATTGATGAAATGCGCCTCTTGGCGGAAAATCGTGAGTGCGGTCCCCGCGATCTTAACGGATAAGCAGGTTTGAAAACAGCATCTTACTTTTGTCAGATCCAGCATCGCTTCCTCCTTTATTTTCTTCAACTCCGATATCGCTTTATCCTTTACTTTCATCATCTCCAGCATCGCTTCCTAATAAGTAAATATTTTTCAGTTATTCTGACAGTCTCGCTTTCATATTGACAACGACTTATTTACTATCGGCGGTCCTGTCAACTATTACAGTTCTATCACAGACGAAATTTTAAAATTAAAATCGAATTTACAGGTTCGCCTGTTGTGGCACCGTGGTATGACGGGCTTTATCACACTTTGAAATAAATATGGAGAATTTGCAATGCATTTTTATTGATGAATAAAGTCACCAAACAGTTTTGCCATCTTTTCCCGGCTTTGTCAAGGTGATGGAATGAATAGCTGCTAAATATTTTTAAAATTCAATAACAATATCTAATAATATGATTGGTTTACAATGAACAGTGAGGTAATGATTGCTGAGAAGATAAAAGTAACAATAGGAAGCTGTGAACATAGGAAATGATTAAATAATAATTATTAACTTGTCTTTTATTTATCCTCCTTACTGTTCATTATAAACCAATCATATCATTAGATATTTATTTAATTTCAAAAATATTTAGCAGTTATTCATTCCATCATCTTGACAAAACAGGGAAACCGGTTTGTGACTTTATTCATCAATAAACAAGTATTGCAAAGTCTCTATATTTCATATATCTAATAGCAATACAAAGATCTTGAACTATATAGATCATAAAAATACTAAAGCTTTTATATTAAAACGATTGTTTTTGGAATGTATAGTATCTATAGTGTGTATCTAAACCTCTGTCACAAACTTCTGGTGGTCATTCGCCACAGCGAGATTAAAACAAAAGTTCACATAAACATGATTCAGATAAACACTTTGAACACTTGTTCTGTATAAATCAGAGGTGATTTAGATTCATTCCTTGAATTCTGTATGAATTTAATATTCAAGAATGGTCTATGAGGGTTTATTCTTCGGCATACCTCAGATATTTAAATTATGGATGAAAATAGAAAAACAAATTACACAGTCTGTATGAATAGAACTAGAAACTAGAGTTGCAGTATTAAATCCTTTGATGAAAATAAACAGGTTTTACTTTTGTTGAAGTGTTTATGCATTTTTAATTGGAATGCATGTAATGTATTAAGCTTTAATCGAATATTCTACAGGGTGATTCAGTCAATTTCTGACCATTTCACTCGAATGACGTGCATTAGGGATAAACAATTGAAAGAATATGAGCGCCATATCGAATTTCTAAATAGTTGGAGTTTGTATTGTTGCATGAAAATCGTATTGTTGAAAAATGGCGCCCGCTTTATCAACAGAGCAGAAATGCAAGGTTGCCGAATGGTATTTCGAGACAAAATCACCTGTAATCGTGCAAAGAAAGTTCCGGAAGGAGTATAAGTGTCGAGACGCACCAGGCAGGCAAGCAATCATGGATTTTGTCAAGCAATTTCGTGTTAAAGGCAAGAAAAAAGGCAGGAGCGAAACTCGTGTTCGAACGGCCGAAATTGTCGAAAATGTTCGCACAAGGTTGGTCGATTCCCCTACCAAAAAATCTGTTCGCCGCCTATCCATTGAAGAAGGGCTGTCGTATACCACGACGTGGCGAATTTTCAGAAAGGATTTACACCTGTTCCCGTATAAGATCCATGTTTATCAGGAGTTAACAGACACTGGAAGACAGAAGCGACAACAATTTGCGATGGAGTTTGGAGCAGAAATGGAAGCCAATCAGGACATTGTGGACAACCTGTGTCCTGACCTAAACCCATGTGATTTTTATCTCTGGGGATTCCGTAAAGACAGTGTGTTCACTACAGCACCAAGAACCCTAGACCTGCTGCGACAAAGCATCGTCGACTGCTGCATCTTTGTGGATGCAGAAATCCTGGATAGAGTTATGAACAACTTCACCATTCGGCTGCGAGCAGTTCAAAACGTTCGTGGTGGCCACATTGAGCATATCATCAAGACTTTTTCACGGGAATAAAAACTCCGAACTGCCTAAAATATCATATTGAAATGCTAAGTTTGTAAACATTAATGGGCCAATAAATCATAGTACTGAAATGGTCAGAAATTGACTGAATCACCCTGTATGAAATATCAAACAATTCCATTCAATGAAAGATCTATTGTTTATTTTTAATTATACAGGAGGATATTATTAAAAAATTAAAAATTTAAATTACAATTTTTTTAGATTTATTAATTTCCCAGATTTCTTCATAATTTATTCGAAAGCCTTTCTATGCTCTCTATACGACTACTTTTTGGTTTGTATTGTTCAAGTCCTTGCATTATATTCTATCATTAGTTATTCGTTCAACACCTCTGTTATAAGAATAGCTATACGATCGGTTAGGTTGTACCAATGATATCTAAAACAACTGGATCGCTGACTCTATCCGCAGTTGGCATTGAGAAGTGAAGCCAAAATACGTCATAAATTTTCCCTTCAGGTCATTGACTAGTAGCGTCAGGTGGCCTAAAAAGCAAGGTTAAATCCCTCATAAACGCTCATAAATTGACTAGTAGGTTAAATCCTTCAAAAATAATAGTTCCACATAAACGCTCATAAGGTTAAATCCCTGAAAAACGCTCATTTCTCATAAATGATCCCTTCAGGTCATTGACTAGTAGATTCAGGAGGCCTAGAATTACGGCCTCAGTTCTCTCCCAGTGAGTCAGCGATCCAGTTGTTTTAGATATCATTGGGTTGTACATATTCAACCTATGGATCACATGCACGGTCGAGCGGCGCCACCGTCGATTTTGTTTCAAAGCGAGGCTGTGCTGGCAAGCTTTAGTTAGGGTTAAGCTGTACCCATGTGTTGGCAGTACGATTTGTTAGCATAGCAGCATTTTATTACAAGTAAATTACTGCTGTTTTTGAAATGTTAACTAACCGGACTACGAGTTTAGAGCCTTTACCCAATATTTGCTATGGTGATATTAAAAATTGTTTGGAAAAAACAGTTAAAGCAAATTTTCAAAGAGGATAAACATTTTTTGTGGAGTCTTATATACATGATTATCAAGATTAGTCAAAATTAAATTAGCAAAAATGAAAATTACTGTGTTGAAATATGTACAATTTAATTCTTTTTATTGTACATTTTGGAAGGTGTTATTTAAACAGATGACAAGAAAAAGATAATCTAAAAACAAAAGTTTAGTAAGTAATGGTAATTTTTTATTATGCATGTGCTTTTGGTGTATGTGTATGCTTAGCTTGAAAAATACATAAAATAAATGCTTCATGCCCACATAATAATTGGTGGTGGCAAATGCATAGTTTTGTTGATTGATATGTTTGCATACTTGCTTTCTCTCACTAGCAATATTTATTTCCCCACAAAGTAGTGATTTATTGACACATGCAGTAAATTGTAAACCTTTTTTTAATTAAAATACAAATTACAATAAAAGGTTAGTCAACATTTTTCTGATTTAAAAAGATAAATCAATTTGCTCATTATAATTCACACTAACAGACTGAAGCTTTTTTTTTGTTGATTTTCTTTTTTGCACTTCTTGGGTCCACTTAAATTTGGAAGGATAGGCATCCTTTGTCAATATGTGTAAGTCTGCTAATGTTTTTTTCTTGAATTTTTCTTCAAAATGATCACTACATACGTAAGTATTTCGTGTCACCTACAAAAATAAGAATCACCTTAATTATTTATAAATCAGTGTTCCATCTACACAATTTTATTTAAATGTTATTAAATTTATTACACATGTTAAGAGCCATGAAAATTATTTACTTTAATGTATGCTTAACTTATGAATTTATTTACCTGAAATAAAGGTCCAATATCCCTCTTTATTTGGATTATCCATAGCTTACGACGTTTGTTGCCAGTAGGAAATCGATGAAATATTTTTTCTTTGTTGTAGCGGTGATCATTTGTACATCTAGGCACACAGCAATGTGCCATTTTATATGAGATTAATTATTAGGTTAGCAATAAATAGTGAAAAAGCAAAAATCACAACTCACTAAAATTTCACCGTACTGCCAACACATGGGTACAGCTTAACCCTAACTAAAGCTTGCCAGCCCAGCCTCGCTTTGAAACAAAATCGACGGTGGCGCCGCTCGACCGTGCATGTGGTCCATCAAAGAAAAATGTTATAACTAAATTTAAAACATACATTTTAAATTTCGTAGAAAAATGTTATAATAAATAGTTTTTTTCAATTCTACCATAATTATTTTTATATTTTTATTAAAAAGTACTTTTATAACACCAAGAGAAGATAAGAAAGCACTATTCAACATAAATAAATAGTGGTTTCTTTTCTTTTTTTTTTGTGTTATTCATGTGTCCACAGTTTTGGCTGTCTTATTTTTCTTACTACAGTTTTTTAATAGAGTTGGTAACGTAAACAACGTCTTCCGTGTCGAGGCCTTATTTCTAGAAGGTGTTGCCCTGGCGCGGAAAAGTCACCTGACCATATTAGTTTGAGTAACATCTTGGATTTTAACAATCGATATTCTTCGTTTCTTGGAAACAATGAAGGTTGGATTGTTGACCGGACTACTATGATCAAATGACTTTTCCGCGCCGAGACCTGTCTTTCTCGTTGGCTACTGTGGTAACGAGGCCTACGAGATAACAAGGCCTGGAAACGAAAAAGTCACCTGACCAACTGGGTGCTAGCAACAATCCAACGTTCATTGTCTCCATCTTGGATGTTAACAATCAGTGTTTTTCCTTTTGTTGGAAACAAAGAAGGTTGGATTGTTGCTAGCACACAGTTGGTCAGGTGACTTTTTCGCTTCCAGGCCTTGTTATATCGTTGGCCTCGGGCTGGTAACGAGGCCAACGAGAGACAGGCCAAGGCACTCAAAAGTCATATGATCAACGGGGTCCGAGCAACAATCCACCTTTCATTGTTTCCAACAAGCGAAAAATTACAGATTGTTAAAATCCAAGATGGAGACAATGAAGGATGAATTGTTGGCCGGACCCCGATGATCATGTGACTTTGGAGTGCCCTGGCCTGTCTGTCGTTGGCCTCGGCTCGTAAGTAGTGACGTCAGTTCCTGGCCCGTTGCCTAGCCATTCAAAACTTAGGTTTAACTTCTTTCTCTATGCTTTTCAGTGGCATTACATCACATTGTTTAATCTAATGCTTGGAGTCGCTAGGCAACTGGCCAGGAACTTACAGGGGGTGGACAGAATAATAGAAACATCTTTCGATTTAGACATTTTGTCGAATATCTAGAAAAATACTTGACAAATAATCCTGAAACTTCAGGGGTGTAAAGAACACGTTACACCTCATATATTTCAGCGAAAGATTTGTCCCAAAGGCAAATAGGGAACCAGTAACAAATCGAACAAAAAATAATCTTTGGGATCATCCTGTAAAAATAATGTTTGAAATGCGTTGTAGCTGTAGCATATGATTAGGAGGCTTCTTTTACTTATCTGTGTTAATTTGTATGATAATAGCATGTATATTCATGGAGATATAAAGGTTCACAGATTACGTTTATTCAGATGTTCCACTCCTTCTGATAGCTATGGTAACTTTGATATTACCAGCTAGCCAATCAGATGGCAGCACAGTCAACGAACAGACGTCATAGGAGCCCCATGACGTGGCTATTACGTCAAAGTGCAGATCACAAATTACGTCATCGTTTTACACTGCTAATACAACTTAAGCCTTTTAAAAATAACATTAAATTTAAATTTTTACTTTATTGCTTTATTTTATTTTTCTTTCGTTACTTCAAAATCTTTCTTGGTTTTTCCACAAATGATGCATTTTCTGTAAACACTTTTAGCGCGATTACTTTTTCTAGTCCATCTATTTTAAATCGAACGAAAAAATCCGTCGCATTTAAAACGTTTTCTATTTTTTTCGTTGCAAATGGCCTCGACTCGAAACTCATAATTCACAAAGTCTGTAACATCACATGACTGTAATTTAAGATGTAATTAATATGAAATCATAATTAATTCCCGATTTTAGAAAGAAAACATTTATACATTATGAATTATGCAATTCTCTTAAACAATATCAAATCAAGAGTATAACGCAACTGAAAGGGCGTTAGCATCGTTCAAATTTCCTCTTTTTCGCTGAGTGGAACATCTGAATAAACGTAATGTGTGTAAAGGTTTCTTTGTACGTATTTTGTTTATAACATGCAGGGTTTTCAACCCAATGCAATGTCATTTTCAGGAAACTTGGCAAACTACAGTAGAGACAACACCCTGCAATCAGAATATTAAAATATTAAATATTCGATGAAATTTGAGCATTTTTACTAAATAATATTTGACTGCGCATGCGCAAGTGTTACCAAAATGTTTTTTGCATAATTTATTAGCCAAATGTATACAGCTACTTTCATAAAAAGCCTAAGCAAATATCGTGAAAATTTAGAAAGATATCGCCAATAGAAAGTTGCTCTCAAAATTAAACAAAACGATAAGAAGTTTTCTCCAAATTTTTATTTTTGGATCGGACACCGGTATCAACTTCTCCTTAAGTTGATATGAAGGCGGAATTATCCTGTTGAGAGTCAGGCCTTTTTGTCGCGCATCCGCTTTGATTTAGAGTTGAAAATGGAAAGCATGGCATGAAACATTTTTATTCTCAATACGCAAAAAGTTTAAAACGGTCGCAAGCCCAGGGAAGGTCATAGTGATCATCTTTCAGGACATTCATGGCATGGTTCGAGTTGATTTCATGCAGCTGTTTATCAGGAGACATTAAGGCGTCTTAAGGAAGCTATTTAACGTCTATGACACTCCTCTTCTTACACGAGGAGTAGAGTTGTGACACGATAATGCTAATCCTCATGTCGCCCGCATTGCAACAGATCTCTTATAGCACATGGCAATGGCAGCGTGTTCCCCATCCACCGCAGAGCTTGGACTTGGCATCTTTGGAATTTCATCTGTTTCGCAAACTGAAGATACATTTATAGGGCAAATGAGTTACGCCCAGTAACGACGAAGTAATAGTGAAATGGAATATAAAAAGTCCTTTTATCTTGACCTATCTTTGCTCGTTCACCTGCAAAAGAATAGAGAAACTTATTTGTTACTTGCCCTCGTATAATGTTTTTTACTCTACATCGTACAATATGCCATGAAATTTTTATCAATTTTTGTCCAATCATTTTTGAGAAATTAGCGAACTTCAAGGTTCGGGTTTGAACAATAATGTATTAGGAGTTTCGTCTTTCATTGAATTCGATCCATCTCAGTCATTTAGAGTTCTTTGGGATGGAAATTGAAAAAACGAACGACCTCCATGCTCTAAGCCGCAACGTCTCTCTTCCAAACATAAATATTACCTTGTATGTCATTACATTCATTTCACTAAAAAAAGACTGGTCCAAAGAGTTTAGAGCATAAATATAATTCACATTTTACTGAATCTCGTATGCTGTATGTTCCACGTACTGTGCTGGTTCTTCAAAATCATCGACTCTCTCCATTCTCTGACATATTTGATCATATAATGCAAGATTCGAAAAATATTTGAAGAATCTGTGACTATTATGAAATGATAATTTCAAGTAATTAATTTAGAATAACACCCTTTTTATGAAGAAATATCAAAAACAGCACTTAAAATCAAATGAGCAAGAAGAAGAAAAATCATTTTTCGTGAATCACTTTCTCTGAATTGACATTTTCCTCTTTCAGATGCGACAGCAATAAATAAAGGAGAAGTGATACAGAAATCGGTGATTACTCGAAATATGCCAAGAAAACTGAAATCAATATTTTCGGTATTGAAAAACTTGTACTGCATTCTTAAATTGAAATTTAGAATTGTGATGTGTAATCTTGAATCATAAAACAAAATAGGAAGATAAGCAATTTCTTTATTTATTCGAAACTTTTTAAATCAAGCGTTTGTGCTAATTTCAGTGTTTTGAAAGAGAATACTTAATTGATAAATAAACATTTTTAAAACTTAATTTTCTCACTTGTCTGTACTTTAAATCAAATTTCATAATCTTTTCTTTGTTTTCATTTTTTATTATTATTATTATTAAACTATAAAGGAGTTTAAAAACTAGTAGAAGGCACCGCTAAATCTAACAATACACTGAGGCAGCAAACCTCTGTTAGTATTGAGAAAGGGAGAGAAAATAATATTGAAAGCTGAGTTCGGAGGTCTCTTCTGAAGCCTCTACTCTCTCTCTCTCTCTCTCTCTCTCTCTCTCTCTCTCTCTCTCTCTTTCTCGCTCTATCTCTCTAACTCTCCTCTGGGAGTGGAGAACGGAATTAATATATCGGTGATCAGGAATCAAATATCACACAAAAGAGGGCAGACGAAAGTAAAAATTCCTCATAAAAGTTGAAAGGATTTAGAAAGAAAAGAGGAAGAGTGAAAAAAATTGGAAGCGACTATCCCCCCCTCTCTTTTTGACCGGAAATAGGAGGGGGTTAAATGTTGGACGGCAGGGTGGGAAATGAGACAGTGTCCAGGGCGCTTTACTATAGGGGCGACGACAATCTTCTTCTTCTCTGTCGCAGAGGGAGCTTTTCAAGGAGGGGGTAGAAGGGGTGATAGTAAAAAGGGATCGATTATCTTCTGAACCGAGTTTTGTAGACGGTTGGGTAGGGAAAGGAGGGGCCGGCCAGGGGCGGTCAGTCTTCTCTTGGCAGCCGGGGAAGGAGGGAGGGAGGGAGACCGACCAATTCGTTTCACAGCGTGCTCCGGCCTCGGCCGTCGATTGGCCACTTTGTCCGTGAATCCTTCCTGTGCGATTGATTCCAGACGGGAGTCCTCCGCATGCAGAAACAGAGCCCACCGGGGCTTTTGCAGAGGCTCTCTCTCTCTCTCTCTCAAGAAAAGGTATCGGAGACAGAAAAGAGAGAAAGTAAATGGGGAAGGATGAAGGAGGACGCCGAATTTAAGACGTGATTTTCATATATATGGATCCGAAGAACGCCCAAAACTTCAGAAGAGAAGATGCTAGAGAAGAAGCATGAGTAGAGATGATGCAGTTTATTGAAATATACATGTCCATATGTTCTAATAAAAATAGATGATGGAAAAAGGGAACAAAATCGCAATCTTGAAATTTCTGTGGAATTAGGTTTCCTTTTTACTTTCTCCTATACGAAGTATACATAGAGAGGGCTACTCTAGTCGTCAAAAAATTCGACTTCGAGATTTTCATGAATCTCGACGTTTTAGACTTCTCGGAAAAATACGGTATGTCTGTGTGTGTATGTGTGTGGTTAGGTCTCGACGTTTAGACTTCTCTTTCTCTCTCCTTCGCCCTTTTTTAAATTCATAAATTTTCTGTTTTATTTTAAATTTCTCGGCAGATTAAAGCATCTGCTCTCTGCTTCATATTATTAATAAGTCAATGGGATGGGCAAAAATGACTATCAAGTTGATGCACCCTTACCTCCAACTAATCAACAAACCAATCTTTCGTCTTCCTCTTTTTATATATAGTTATTATAGCAAAAAAAATAATGAAATTCAATGTTCACTTTTGAACCAATAGGTTTATAGTATTTCTCGTATAAATGAAAAAAAAAATGAATGAAGTAATATTAGATGTTCGTCGGAATGGATGTTTATTGAGCACTATTGTCTTCGCTTTCAGTGTATAATGCCTTAGTTCTTACTTTGCCTGTGATCCGAGAAAAGTACATTTTATAAGAGGATAGTCCTCGATGTAAGCATGTGTGTTCTCAAAATATGTTTGTTAAAGAAATTTATTTTACTTAAAATAGCCATGATATTAATGTTATAAATGATCAGTTAAAGAATAATAATTAGATGTTCTATGAGGATTTTTATACACGCCATACCTCAGATGTTTAAATTATTGATGAAAAATAGGAAAGAAAATTCCACAGCCTTGGATTGAACCAGGAACCTTCTGCTCACCGTGCAGATGCGCCAGACAGGAACATTCTTTAACGATTGTTACGCCAGTAGGAAAGATAGTCCCAGCGTGCGAACTGGGTACTGCCAACACCACCTAGATAGAAGGCCTGCGCACAGAAATGTCAAACATTGTTACATCATCATCAAGCGGCTAAATTTAGAGCTTATTATTGGTAGAAATACGAGTAACAATAGCCGCTTTAGTGTGATGTAACAATGTATGACGTTTCTGTGCCCAGGCCTTCTGTCTAGGTGGTGTTGGTACTGCTCCAGCCAGCCCAAAGGGCATGTAGATAGCGTAATGCTTCCATATCCGCAGTGGAGCAATTGGCTGGCGCATCTGCACGGTGAGCAGAAGGTTCCTGGTTCGATCCCAGGCTGTGGAATTTTCTTTCCTTTTTTTCATCAATAATTTAAATGATCAGTCTTGAGATTAATTTACATGTCTTAATAAACGTTATATAAAGTATTTGATTGGTTGATATTAACTGGTAATTTTCTCTAATTTTTATATTTATTACACTAACCTTTTTAGAAATCTGTTGCTATCACTATGTTTTGATAACATTAGAAATACTTTTTCGTGTGTCCAGACATCCTTTTATGTATTGCATTTATCAATACTGATTCCTATAATCATTCTGGCGTTGTTGACCTATCTCAATTCGGAGAAATCTTTCTATATCTACTGTCTTAATGTCAGTAACGTTTATTCGTGTGTCTTTCTGTTGTTTTTCCTAGATTTGTGGAAAGGTTATTGTGGTGGTATATAAATGATCGGATAGGGTATGAAATTTGTATTTAGTTCTAAGTAATGAAGTGTTGATAGTGCTTGTTTGGTTTTTAAAATACCGGATGATCCAAAAGTGTGTTACATTTTTTTACATTTTTTCATGAAACTTTGTATAACAATTCTTCGATATCAATTTGTGTTTTATGATACATCGGTTACGGATTCAATGTGTTTGCCTTCTCTGGCAATACAAATTGCTGCACGTTGTTTTGCTAAAGAATTCGTCACGGCAAAACAATTATTAGTTTCATGAAAAAATGTAACACACTTTTGGATCACCCGGTATTTGAAATATTTTAGATGTGTAATATCTATTTCAGATATTCCATTATGATTTGTAAATTTTAGTAGTTTGAAATCTGTTTACACTTTTCGGAAAATTGTTAAAAATTTTAATATAACCTAACTAATATTTGGAATAAAGTGGATTACTGATTTTCGTATGGCTTGTGTGAGAAGCAAAATAGATGCATAAAATTCAAATGTCAAATTTCAATTTTCAAATAAAATTATTATGTCACTCGTAATAATTTTATTTTTATTAACTAACTAATTTCTTTCATTTATCATTAATTTTATTTAGAAAAGGTAAATTACATAATGAAAACATGTTTTTATAATCGGTCCTCGTTTCATTTGTGTACGTATTTGGGTCCTCGTTTTGCTGTGTATCACATCAGTCCTCGGTTATATAGTAAAATGCGCACAAATAAAAATTAATGATTTTATAAATCTAAAGTGATAATCATAATTGATAAGATTTTCTGAATTGTATCCCTAAAGCAAAAATTTTGAAAATATTTATAATTTTAGTGGTCCTTGGAATACATGACTGAGTTTTAGTGGTCCCAAAATCCTCGCTAGGGAGGGTAAACAAACCTATAGTGCCCGGCACAAAAGAAAAGGTATATTGAAAAAACGTAAAGGAAACGGGACATTACTTATTACTGATACCAGGAACAAGTAATACCTCATTTATTATTCGTTTCTGATTGGTTGAACGAGGATTTTTCATTTACGCATGCGCCAGTTTCCTTTTTCTTTCGTGCCGGGCACTATAGGTACGTGTGTATATGTCTGTCCGTCCGTCCGTAAGTATGTGCACACGATAACTCAAACACGCAACGAATTAGTGGATGGTATTTGATATATGTTATTTATTTCTAAATCACTTTTGGACTAAATTTATCACCGGAAGATGTAGTTTACCTAAACACTTATTCGATTTTCCTCATATAAAGGTAAACAAATAAAATTTAGTATAAGCATTTATAATGAAGAAAGACATTTATGATTAAAATATGGGAGAATATAAGATAAAGTCGAGGGAGAATATTCCCGATTTTATTATATAAATAAATAAATAAATTTACAAAAATAAATCACTTAAATACTATTAACAAAATTCATGTAGTATCCTAATGGAGAATTTTATATATAAAATTTCGAATAAGCAAAATCCGAATATTCAAAGAAATGCGAAGAAGTGCGACCAAATGAGAAAATTAATTTTGCGGAGAAATGAAGGAACGTTACAAATGGTTGCGTGTCAAAATAACGAATCCAGGGACGTGACGCAAATCAGCCCTACGAACACAAAAGGCTTGAGCTTTCGCGAGCGCGCGTATTGGATTAATGTGTTTGCAATTACAGTTGATTGCTAAGATGTTCTTGTATAAATTATTTATGCAGAACATAAAGAATGCAAAAAGAATTAAACTTACAGAATATCTGATAATTCTTCTCGCTCATTCTTTGCTGTAATAAAATTTAGGTCATGCTCACCATACTCATTTTCTGCTATTCTATCATTTTGGAGGCATGTACAGTCGGGTGCATAAACGTTTAGACGTAAGTCATAGTTGAGCACGTGAATAGCACATCCCAAGCATATACCTTATACCCTATTTTCATTCAGAAGGGACAGGTCCAGTCTAATCTGCCTTGACTCTCAGTAAAATTACCTGATTTTGCAAATGATCAACATCCGGTAAGCTCAGTTCCTATGGAGCAGGTAAAAACCTTTTTGTACCCCAACTGTACCAATTTTAATTTTCTTATATGACTTGTACATATCCTAATTTTCAGACAATACTGTATATCCCATAAGATCAATATTTAGATTCCTTTAAAAAAAACAAACAAACTATAAGTTCTAACTTTTGCTTTCTGTTATCGGCATTTCTAATTTTAATTACAAATAAGATACATGTTACAATATGTCCATAAGCCCATTAACAGCTATTATAATATGTCCATATTGACTTCCCTGAAGTTACAAATCAACTCAACTGGTAGAGCAGGCTCCCGAACCATACAGTTGGCGGTTCATTGTGCGCGGTAGCTCAATTGGTTAGAGCGGTGCCAGCAAAAGGCGAGTCCAGTTCGCGGATTTTTCTTTCTTTTGTCTACTTTGTAATTATGATATGTTTGAAGAATATCTTTAGTCTCATTATTATCTTCTCTTTCTGTTTTCTAATCTATACACAAAATACAATAGCAACTCTGCATATATACCATGAAAAAATATTGACTTCATATTGACTTCATATCAGCGTAAGAAGAAGAAATTGATACTGATGTCCGATCCAAAAATAAAAGTTTGGAGAAAGCCCCTTATCGTTTTGTTTATTTTTGAGAGCAACTGAAATTCAACTCATTCTATCGGCGATATCTTTCTCAATTTTCACGATATTTGCTTGAGCTTTTTATAGGAGTAGCTCTATACATTTGGCTAATAAATTACGCAAAAGACAATTTGGTAACGCATGCGCAGTTAAACATTATTAAGTAAAAATGCTCATATTTCATCAAATATTTAATATTTTTCTATTCTGATTGCAGGGTGTTGTCTGTACTGTAGTTTGTCAAGTTTTCTGTAAATGGCATTGCATTGGCTTGAAAATCTTGCGTGTTATAAATAAAAAACTTACGAAAACATTTCGACCTTTTTAAAGAAACCTTTATATCTCCATGAATATACGTGCTATTCTCATACAAATGAACACAGAAAAGTAAAACAAGCCTCTTAAGCATATGCTACAGCTACATTGCATTTCAAGCATTATTTTTTACAGGGTGATTCCAAACATTATTTTTCTGGTTCACTTCTTTGCTGGTCCCCTATTTGCCTTCGGGAGAAAACCTTCGCTGAAATATATGAGGTGTAATATCTTTTTTTACACCCCTGAAATTTCAGGATAATTAGTCAAGTATTTTTCTAGATATTCGACAAAACGTCTAAAATCGAAAGTGTCCGGTCATTAATGGCAATATGGCGTATGAACCCTAATGGTAAAATAAAGTTTCCTCTTCGTGGTTAAATTCACCTTTCAAATAACTTAATGCATTAAACAATATTTTTCTTTATAAATGAATTAGCCGCGTTTCGATATACCTTTTAAGGAACCGTCGGCTAACGACCTTTTTGAGAAAATTTTCCCCTTAAAGTCCATTGAAAACATTCTGAGGTAATCCAGCCAACGCCCTTTTAAAGTTAATAAAGTTTCTTAATTAAAATTTGCAAATTCTTTAAAGGTCATAAAAAGTTTATATTTTAAATACAGAACTTCTTTAACACTGCGCGGATTCTTAAAAATGTTTCAATTCTGGAATTTACAACTAAATCTAAATCTCTAAAATTTCCAGTAGTAGTAGTAATAAGCAGCAGGAATAGTAATGGTATAATTTCTTCAAGAGTTATTAGTAATATAATGAAGATCAGTAATACGTTTATTTAACTTAAAGTATAATACATAAAAATCGAAACGATTGTCGGGTGTTTATGTATTATATTTTATGTTAAATAAACGTACTGTTGAAGATCTGATGTTTCATTATAATAATTACATAGTATAACCATAGATTAAGAAATATGGTATTTCTTAATCTATGGTATAACTGACTGAAGAAGGTACAGTTATCATTGGAGCTCTCAGATATCTCACCAAGTTATCATTAAATTTTTGGAAGTGTTAGAGTGACTGCATGTAACCTAAATAATTTTGCCAAAACCTATTTGCTTATTCCCATCTCCAGAAAAAAGTCAGTGAATCAATTAGTTAATGAAATGATAACCAGAGCCCTCCACCGCCGTTTTTCTTTTTACCATTTCGTGACCTTTATACGTAATGGACAAATTGCTCAAGTTTCCCTGAAGAATAAATAAGAATTAATTTTAATTTAAAGTATTTGGAAAAATTAGCACGCTCCTTCTGATTCTCTAAATATAATTTAAATAATCAAACTTAGATACCATGAATTAGAAGCGTTAATCGTTTGCTAAGCTTATTCGAAGTGAGCAGTTGCAATAACTACTGAAAATTTGTCAAATGACACTTTTTATTATTATTATTATTATTATTATTATTATTATTATTATTAGGAAGTAACATACTTCTTCCTTAAAATGTCTACAATACGTGACTATTTAGGACCTAGGTCGTCCATAAATTACATAACGCAAAATTGGCTC
>JAHWFO010074832.1:936564-972674 GCA_023313115.1 Rhysida immarginata | reverse complement strand
TAATCATTGTGATTAATAAAAATTAATTATTCAATAAAAAGAGCATTGCTCATACTCATACTCTAGTTACCTTGGGTGCTTTGGTTGGCAAAAAATGGCCTTTATCGTATGTTTACATTTGAAGTTTGCGAAGACAACCACAATAAAACGCAATGCCGATTTCTTGTCTAGCTTTAAATTGTAGTAATAGATATATAAAGGTTCACCACTGATCTTTCACAGGTGTGTTTTTATCTTTCTGTGTCTTAAAATGTTTTTCTCATGTAAAAATCCTGGTCATCTTTTATATCGTGGTTGGTTTGTGACATATTGTAATATATCACTACATGTTTATATAATTTATTCAAACATGTGTTGTATTTATTGCTACGATAGGCAGCATGGAAGATTGACCTCTAATTTCTATTTACAACTTAATTTACTTAATATGTTATTCATCTTGTAATGGTAATTTATCATCTATTTTATTTTGTAAAATTTATTGTAGTGAATTTTGTCTTTGCTTTAGACAGTCGGTGTCTTAGGCCTCGTTCCTAGCCCTTGGTCTTTGTTAGTTTTGGCGGGAAATATTTTACTGATAAGAAGGGGGGTAGGTGATTAATCATGGGGATTAAGGGAGCGGGTGTGGGAGCGAGCACCTGAGGCACCGATTGGCTAGCTTTATTATGTATCGATATTTCTGCGGGACTTTTAAAAAAAAAAAAAAGAAAAAAAACGTGTGGAAAGAGAAAATTTCAGAAGGGACTTGCGATTCAGCTTTGGAAACAAGTTGTGGAACAAAAACGAATGTTGGAGGCCATAGTGGCTGCGTAGCACGAGGTAGCGGTTAGCGTTCGGCTCCGCGTCGGGCAGTCGAGTCTCGGCTCGCCTCGGCGTGGTGGCCGGACAGGTGCGGACCAAACGGAAGGTATGCGATGACTATGGATAGGAAACCCAACGGCTATGGAGGGACAGAGCCTGTGAAGCACCTGGCGACGGCGGTGATGGCAACCACGGCTCTGAAGGTGGCAAGTAGGAACCACCGACTGTCCACCATCACGAAGTGAATCGGCGGGAGGCCGCGCTGGCCGTGTGATTCGTGGGCACGCCGTGGCGGATAGCGGCGTAGCGGATTGGTGGCCAGGCGAGTCAAGCAATGTGGAGCGGACGACGGCGGCAGTGGTGGGGAACACGGACCCCCTTGGAGTTGGCGGTGCGCCGACAGTACGACCTAGCGTGGAACAGAACTCTGATTCGAATCCAGTAAGTGAAAAAATGTTTCAGAACGATAGTGCGCTCATAATGACGAGGTAGATTCAACATCAACAGGACGATGTAGTGTTATATATAACGGGGTTAAATTAAAAGGGGATAGGGATTTCAGTTTACGTTTGTATGTATTGTTCAATTCTTACGATATAGAGAAGAATGTATTTTACGTTAAATTGGTTATGGATCCATTAAGGGAATTACAATTTACTTTAGCTTGCTTATCATTATTGTTTGTATTTATTATGTTTCAACTATTTATTTTGTGATATTTAAATAAAGAATATTCCTTAGAGTTTATTTCACGTAATCTTCCATGCTTCCAGTTTTCTTAATTCTAATTAAGACGGGATAAAGGGGTCTTAGTTTAGTTTGTCTATTAAGGGGGTTATAAAGTTATTGCGGCCACAAATCTTCTAGTTTTTTTTTGTTATAAAGTCAAGTCACTATGCGATCACAGGTAAGGTGCAACTCCGGATGATGCGAGTTGGGGTGAGAGACGTGAAAGGGGTGTTATTTATAATGGTTGACAAATAGCATTAAACCTCATCCGTCACAGGTTGATACTTAAAAAATGTCGTTATTCAACCATGTTACCGTCGTTTTAGTGATACCAGAATGATTGTTTATAGTATGTATGAAATTATTAAATTATATACCACATTTATTAAAAAGCTTCTAAATGTGGGAGGAGGTCGCTTAAGAAATTTCAGACTACAAGCACGAAGTTGGTGGTGGGGGGGGGGGCCCCCTTTCTCAGCTGGCGACAAAGCAGGTATATAGCAATGGTGCTTTGGCTGGTGATGTTGTTCTGCCAACCACAGTAATGATGAACTCACATGAGCGATCTACTGATTTTATATCGTTGGTCTCAACCAATGAAATGAAATGAGTAGATCGCTCATGAGCTGCTTTCAGCGCCACCAATGCGTACTCATTTGAAAGCCTGTCGGCCATTGCTTTGGGTGGCAAAAATGGCCTTCATCGTATGTTTAAGTTTGAAGTTGGCGTAGACAAACACAGTAAAACTCCGAATTCTTGTCCAGCTTTAAATTGTAGTACAGTAAACTCCGTGTAATTCCAAACTACCTAATTCGAATTATCGTTTAATTCGTATAAATTGCAAGGAACGTTTGAAATATTTTACATTTAATGTAAAATATTACCGCATAATTCGAATTTTCTAATTCAAATTATCGCCATCAAGTACATTTAATCGCCTAATTCGAACGCCATAGTTACTCCGAAAATAATTTGTGACTAATTCCCAGATTAATCTGAACAAGCACTGTGCTACTACTTCATTCTTGTTCAAAAATCAATTACCGATTACATGTATTTCAAATAAACAGGCGAGTTCAAATGTTTCTTTTCATTATTTTTTTCAATATGATTACTGATTACCCATAATCCAAAACACATAGTTTTTAGGTTTGTGTGACCAATATCGCATAATTCGAATTGTCGCCTAATTCGAATTTTTTGTTGGTCCGTTTGAATTCGAATTACATGGAGTTTACTGTAATAGATATATTAAAGGTTCACCACTGACCTTTCACAAGTGTGTTTTTATCTTTCTGCATCTTAGAATATTTTTCTCATATAAAAATCCTGGTCATCTATATATATAACCAGCTAATGTCATCGCTATGTTGCCAGGGTTACGTAGGTATCAGCATTGTTTGATGGCATTTTTATATCAGCATTGTTTGAAACTACATTGGTAGGATGTTTACCTTAAGTCCCACAGAGAGGGAGAAATGGTTCCTCCGAATTCTCCTTCTACATGTTCGAGGAGCCACCTCTTTTGATGATTTAAGAACTGTTAAAGGAAACCCTGTTCCATATTCAACCTTCCAGGAAGCCTGCATTTCAAGAGGTCTGACTGATTTTGGCTCGGAATGGGGTACTTGCCTAAATGAGGCTGCCAATGAAATTATTTGCTACAGCTAAGGCAATTATTTGCATTTATCTGCATCATGTGTCAACTGTCTGATGCAGCCAAATTGTTGGATAGACATAATGACAATCTTATGGAAGACTATAAGAGACGCTTTCCTGATGGAGAGAAAGCTCTCTACATGACATTAAAAAAAACAGAATCTGTGTTGCAGACACATGGAAAGTCATTGGCACATTGTGGGCTCGAGGTTCCACATGGCAATTATGACGAGCACATCCACTCAAACAAATATTTCGACACAGACACCGAAAAAGCTCTATTCGATGAAAAAACGAAATGCTAAATCAAGGACAAAAACGGGCTTTCGAAGAAATTAGAGAAGCAATTGAAAATCCTAATTTAGCGTTTAGCAAAACGTCTTTTCTTTATTGACGGGCCTGGAGGAACTGGTAAAACCTTCTTCTACGAAACAATTATGCATTTTGTTCGTAGCACAGGCGATTTAGTTTTGCAATGTGCATTTACGGGCATAGCAGCGACATTGCTTGAAGGAGGCAAAACTTCTCACAGCCTCTTCAAGCTCCCTGTCCCAATTAACGAAACATCCACCTTTAATGTTCGACATGGAAGTGATACAGCAAAAGAACTGAAGAAAGCAAAAATCATCATTTGGGATGAAGGACCCATGGCTTGTCATCATGGTGTAAATGCCGTTAACATACTGTACAGGGAACTTTTCGCTGAACGCGCTCAAGTCCCTTCCACTACACTATTTAGCAGTGCCGTGTTTCTTTCGGTGGATACATTAGACAAATTCTCCCTGTTGTTCCACATGGGAGTAGAACTGAGATAATTTCGTCATCCATGAAGAATAGTAAATGTTGGAAAGATGTTCAGATCATGCAAATGACAAGAATGTTCTACAAGAACACCGAGGCTTCTCCGATTGGCTTTTAAAACTTGGAGATGGACAACTTCAAGAGCCTGGGTTAGAAGAAGAAAAAGTTAGAGCTATCCAACTTAGAAGATGGTTTGGACAACTCATCCAACCTGAGGATAACAGCATTGCAAATCATGCAATCTTGACTCCAAAAAACCATGAGTCTCTTCAAGTGTATAGACGAATTCAGTCTGACTTGAAATGCTACACGAGCATAGACTCGATTCAGCAAGATACTGCAATTGCCAAGGAGGTAGAAAACTATCCTACAGAGTTCTTAAATAGCTTACCTTCCGGAGGTACGTATGCCTTCTCATAGACTTAACTTGAAAGTTGGTGCTGTATCATCCTACTAAGAAACCTTGACTCCACAAGAGGTCTTTGCAATGGCACGAGAATGATTGTGAAGCAAATGATGTCAAAAGTCATTGATCTTTTAAAGGTACCAGAGTATTTACTCCAAGTGTCATTCGTACACCAAGTGACCCTGATCTTCCGTTTATATTAAGGCGAAAACAATTTCCATTGAGACTTTCTTTTGCAATAAAGATCAACAAAAGCCACGGGCAAATACTGGATTCACTTGGCATTTACTTGCCATCTCCAGTATTCAGTCATGGCCAACTTTACGATGCATTTTCAAGAACAACATCGTTCGAGACAGTCAGGATAAAAGTATTTGCAAGTGACGAACAAGGCAACTTGAAGAAAGTCCACAGAGTTTTCACTAAAATGTGATCTACAAAGAAGTATCGCCCAAATAATTAAATTCATGTCTTTAAATAATGTAGATTGTTGCAATAAATTTCTTTCAAATAGTATCCAAAACACGTACAACAAATATTGGTTATTGAGTTGCAATGTTATTCCTACACTTTTCCACAACAGGGTGGCTGGTATCAACACCTCCTAGAAAGAAGGCCTATACCAATACCTACTAGACAGAAGGCCTGCGGACAAAAAGTGTATACATTGTTACATCATCATCAAGCGGCTATTTTTAATCGTATTTCTACCAATAATTAGACCTAACAATGTAAACACCCTTTGTCCGTAGGCCTTCTTTCTAGGAGGTGTTGCCTTTACATGGAAACGTCATACATTGTTACATCATAAAACGTCAATGTTAATTGTATATCTACCAATAATAAGCCCTAAATTCTGACTTTTTTATGATGTATGACGATTCCGTGCACAGGCTTGCTTTCTAGGAAGTGTTGCCGGTATCCTGTTGCCCACCTATTATCGTAATAATGTTCTGTAACACTCCGTTGCGAAGCACGGGCGGCCAGCTAGTATTTATATAAGAATAGGATTTGTAGTAATATAAAATTAATTAAAAATATAAGCTCCTTTTAATGGAAAATAGAAAAAAAAATTTTTTTAATAAAAGCCAACCAATGTGGAGAAAAACAGATAATGAGGCGGGAGTCTTACGTATGTGGACAAATAACACAGATGAAGAGAAGGTCTTGCAGAGTTATCGGTTAGTTGGTTTGGCTGGTATTAACGTCCTTTTCAACTGCTATGGTCATTTCAGGACGGCGTCATAGGGGCCACAAATTTTACCTCGAAAGGGTTCTTTAACGTAAAGCCGGCAAGCGACTACACGGGACCAACGGCTTGCCGGCATCAGAGGCGATCACGCAACCACTGAGCCACCGAGGCCGATGAGCCTTCTATGAGTGCGTTAACACAGGCACATGTCTAAAGAATTGCCTGGAAAAGTCCAGACTTATCATCGTGCACTCATGTCTGCTAGCCATTCAGTAAAGCATAGGAAAATAATTTTGAACATTAAAAAAACAACTGAAAATAACTTTTTAACTCTCATGGAATTATATTGACTTCCTTTGGCAGTGAAATTCCAACAGAAAGTTATTAAAATCAATATCTTAAATGTATATTTAATGCAATGATGTCATTAGTTTGAACGTTCGTCCACGCTATTCATCAAAAACTATGCCTGGTGGTTTTCATTTTCTTAGACACGTTTGAATAGGGAAGCGCTCACAGATAGGTCGATCCAGTCTTAATTGTAGTTGAGGCTACACATGTGGACCTGTCACAGCCATAAAGATAGCTATATACTAGACGGGACTTGGGACTTCAGTGAATAACCAAGGGACTTAGGATCAAGTGCTCGCCAAGGCGGCGCTTCGATTCGTAAGAATAATAGCAGAAGACGTTGGTTAGAAATATTGCTGGGGTTTGTTTTTTAAGCATAAGAACGTTTAGTGTACTTAAATATAACGCGCTGATACACCTTTGCCTATTTTTAATTTTTAATAAAAAAAAATTTAATTTTAAATAGAATTAAATAGATTCTATTTCACAACAACAATATCTTGAAAGTAATGATTAAATTTAATTATTTTACTGATTTTTTTTATTAACTTGTGCATTTAATTATTTTACTTTATTTAATCGTATAATCAAGTTTATTTAATTAATTAATTATTAGCTTTATTTTATTTTATTTTATTTATTGTATTTGTTTATCGTTTAATTAATCTGTTCTTATTTTTTATTTTATTTTAATTAAATTTGTATGGAACGATTGCGTTTTGACTGAGTGAATGGAGATTTCCGCGTACATCAACCATTGTTGACGCAATATAAAAATACGGGCAGCCGATTGTTGACGCAAGCACACCGCCCGATTGTTGGCTCAAAAAGAAAATCGGAATCACAGATTACTTATTACCATGGTCCATAGATATTCATGGTCATCGAGCTCCATTGTTAAAATGAAGCTAAAGTTTCTAGCTCCCAATAGGGCGGGAACTCTATTGAAAAGTGGCGCTGCATGTACATTCGGCCCAAAAACGCCTGCAGCGCCGCCCTATCGACAGACAGAAAATTTACTTTCATTTTCAGTTTCAATGAAAAACCTCTATCGCAGGTCACAATCGGCCCTCATCAACACCTCCTAAAGAGAAAGCCTCTGCACGGAAACCGTCATACATTGTTACATCATCAGAGTAGTGCAAATTCAGGGCTTATTATTGGTAGAAATACGAATAACAAAGCACTACTATGATGATGTAACAATGTATGACGTTTCCGTGCAGAGGCTTTCTCTTTAGGAGGTGTTGCCCTGATTCGATCTATGCGGCACCTGGCGCGATCTGTTTTCTTTAGCTTCTCGAAACAATGGGAAATGGCCGAAGCTCGATGACCATGAATATCTATAGACCGTGCTTATTACACAGATGCGACATTCAATTGTTAGTTCAATTGTTAAAGTGGAAACTGGATGGCTCATTGTTTTGACGTCATCGATTGTAGCAATGCCCCTGACTTTTGCTGGGTGCGCTGTTTGAGAACATTCGTTCTTACATGTATTTAGATGTCTAATAAAGAATTTCGTATGTAAATTTCCAAAAAGATGTATTATACTTTTTATGTGGTTGAAACTGCATAACTCATGGTTTTTATTAAATACGATAATTTAGTATAGTCATCGATTGTAGCGCTCCCAGCGAAAGTCAGGGGCATTGCTACAATAGATGAAGTCAAAACAATAAGCTCTCCAGTTTCCACTCCTAACAATTGATTGTCGCATCTGTGTAATAAGTAATCTGTGCCCGAATCCTTTCTATATATATATATATATATACAGGGTGGCCCAGATTAATATATACAATTTTTAACAAGGCCATATGCCTTAAATATTTTAATACCTGCATGTAACTGTGGTGGAATACATTGTCAAAGGCTCGAAGAAGAGAGTCACACTCTATTTTCCATGGAGTGGTCCACCATGCAGCCCTCCATGGCGATACAAGCTTCCAGTCGCAACTTCACGTTGTCACAGGCCTTCTTGCACATGTCTAGGGGAATTTTGCGAAATTCCTCCGTTATTGCTTCCCGAAGCTCTGGAATGTTATGGATCCTATGGCGGTAGACCTTGTCCTTGAGATATCCCTATAACCAAAAATCGAGTGGGGTCAAATCGGGTGATCTGGGATGCCACTCAACTGGACCGCGTCTGCCGATCCACCAGCCTGGGAATGTTTCATCCAACCAACTCCGCACAGTGAGAGCATAATGCGGTGGTGCCCCATCCTGCTGCCACCACATGATGTCAAAATCATCGCGTTGTATCAATAGGGGATACACAGTGTTCACCAGAAGGTCACGGTAGCTGTCACCTGTGACTCAAAGAAAAACGGGCCGAGCAGTCCATCGTAATTTACGCCGGCCCACACCAAGACACCAGGGCTCTGGTTGTCTACCTCCAATACTATCTGTGGATTGGTTGCACGCTAATACAAGCAGTTGTGGCGGTTCATATATCCTGAGACGTGAAATTTTGCCTCATCGCTCCATTCCACATGGCGTGCTAACTGAGGATCGTCCTCCAGCATTGCAAGCCAAGTTTCGGCAAACTCCAATCGCCTGTCGGGATCATCTTCGAGCAAGTGATTTGTTAAGCAAGGATGATATGGCCTCAGTTTCAGATCCTTCAGGATTCTTTGAATACTCGTACGAGAAATGTCTAACCGAGCAGATAGCCGCCTTTGCGACTTGTCCTTTTCTTGAGAACTGGCCAACTGATTTTGCAGGCGCACTTTGTTGGCGTCAGTAACAGCGGTCTTGGATCTACTGCGTTTACGCTCTTCAACGCCACTGCCAGTTTCATCAAACTTCTTGTTTACGTTCTTGATCGTTAACAACGAAGGTCCGGGTGTCCCAAACTTAGCTGCCATACGACGTTTCACTTCTGAGTAATTGTTGGTCGCTGAGTACAACCTCACACAATCTACCTTCTCTTCCAGACTCAATCGCTGCGCCGCCATCTTGATATGGACGATCCTCATGATTCGCGCCTTTTTCCCATCCCCTTGCTCACATAACGCCCGCAATTTGAAATGCGTCAGTCGCGCATGACGCGCACAAGGCGCTTTCAAAGATTGTATATATTAATCTGGGCCACCCTGTATATAGAACAGACTGTTTTTGTTTATCCGTCGGCATATTGTTGGCGCGAGCTATACCGTTGGCGCGTGGCATATTTTTGGTCCGTGGCCTATTGTTGGTCTGTAGCTTATTGTTCGCGCGTGGCTTATGTTGATCTGTGTCTTATTGCTGACGCGTGGAATATGTTTGGTCTGTGGCTTATTGTTGGCGCGTGGCATATTGTTCGTGACAGAGCATTGTCAAACAAACACACAAACAAACAAACAAACCCCAAGTCATTTATATATATATAGATTATTAAGGAATTCGTGCGGGGAATAAATAACGAAAGTTCTCGAAAATCTACCAGCTACGGCCGTGATTCTACCACATGGTTCATTGGCACAGCGATCATTGACCGTGATTCTACCATAGCGATCATTCTTTTCCCCGTTCAATTTCTCAATGAATAAATTAGAAAAATAAGATAAATCATTTACCCCTATTAAGCAGAGATGGCACAGTAAAAAAAAATCAAAGCATGACCGCAGCCGACATACCCAACATTCTCCGGAAAAGTTAAGGGGACACTAATAATTAATTTTACAGCAATCAAACTTTATAACTAGACTCGACCATCAATAATAAAATGCAGTTTTCAGAATTTAGTAATAGTTATAAAGGAATAGCTTATGGGTCATGCTAATATTTCTATAATTTAAATTTTGAACAGACAAAATAAACTAAATCAGACTAGATTACTTCATTGTTCTTTGTTTGATAAATCTGATCATCCACAAATTTAGTCTCAAATACATTTCAAAAGATGCTTTACGTAACGCCATATCTGATAACCCTACCTCTCCATAACGCTGCGTAACCCTGTCCAAATCGCCCCCTCTTAAGCTGAGTTTATGGATAATCCACTACGCCTTTGTAGCTGATTTTTATGAAGAGAAATAATTATTTTCGATGGTAATGTCGAGTTGTCCGCCATAGAGAATAATGTCGCTAAGCTATAAAACATACGAAAGTATTCGGAACCACTTTTAAATTCGAATTTTAATCGTATGGGTATATCAGTTATATCGCTGGGTGCTATGTTTTTATTCATTTTCTGGTGTCTGCCGAAGAAAGTCTGCGAAAACTTTTTAAATTTGTCATTTCACGTTATAAAATAAGAGAGTTGAGCTCGGCGATCGCGAAGGTTCTCTTCTAAAATCATGTTCCCGGTTAGCATTCAAACCCCCGTCTGTGGTTTAGATTCAAAAGTTTGGTATAAAAATAATAATATATCAATTAAGTTGCAATTCAAATAATAATAATAATAATAATAATAATAATAATAATAATAATAATAATAATGCATACCAATCAGGCTTTTCAATAGATACTTCGTCTTAAAACCATTTCTTTACCATTAACAAGTTAATCAGACTAAAATTACGCCACCCCGTGGGGGGGGGGGGGGGCCCTATAAATAGGTCTAATGAAATCTTTTGTCTTTGTCCCAAGAATTTCTGGATAATTTTCCTTCATAAACACGACAAAGCACCCAGAAGTATTTAATTAAATAAAGTATTGCTTAATTTTATGGACCTAAGATTCATTATTCTCACAGCTTTCCTAAAGAACTGAAGAACGTACAGTTTTCTATTTGATTTGAACTTATTAATTTCTTCGGGCATGCGCTTTGCCTTTTATAAGCGTCACTTCCAAAAATATAAACGATTCTAGAGAATAATTTCCTTCTTAAATGCATAAGGGTTTTCATGCTTCGTAATGAGGTTGAGCAGGAACCCTCGCATTCAAATCCGTTTTACGCGTTTTAATGTTTCGTCAGACAGCGATAAAATCTTCCACTCGCTCTCGAAATATTAAAACTTTGCAGAGAATCCACGAACTTTCTGTCGAATATATTTTGCACAGGAAAAGGTGCTGATATTTTAATTCGTCCATCGCATAGCGTGTAAAAGTTACGGGAATGTAGGTAGAGGGGGCGTTGAGTGAAGAGTACGTTGAACAGGCTCGGCATTTATGTATATGGCACCACGGCTGCAATGGTGTTGGTAGAATAAAACGCAGTCTGCTAATAAGGCCTTAATTGAAGCTCGCCTGTGCCCGAAGTAATACACAGAGTTTTCCCGAGTTGTAAAAGCCGCTTTTCAATACCCTTTCACGTCTTTTCCCGTCTTTTACGTTCATTAAGGGCCGCCATAAATGCTTAATACGGCCTAAAACGGAGGAGAGAACCCTGACGAACTGTTTGATGAAGACGCTTCGCTGACTGAATGGGAGGAGGAGGAGCTCGCGGGGGAGTTGGTTTCATCATTTGTGTTTGTCGTCGGGTTGACAATTCGAGGCTCGTCGCCACCAAAATTCCAAAACGGCTTTATTTCGTTTTCGGCCCGCCCTTCTATCTCTCTTGGCGAACAAAGTTCGGACTTTTGCGGCCTGCTAACGAGGCGGGGGGGAGGTGGAAGGTGGGTGGAGGCGTTTCGTCCCTTCTGAAAGAGGGGGACCCCCTTTTCTCTCACTCTCTCCCGCGGTTAGATAGGGCTTGTGGCGTGCGCGAGCGGTTTGATTAGTTAGTGCCGCTTTGCCTAGGCGAAAAGCTCCGGCTTTCCTTCGTCCCGTGCCATGGTTCAAGATATAAACCTAATGACCGGGCAATTAGAAGATATGAACGCGAGCAATTCACGGGCGCGCTCTAGTGGGTTGCGAGGCGCAATTTGCGCTCAAGCTCGGGGCCTCATTGTGACAGTAACGTGAACCCCTCGCGCATGCGCCCCTCATTTATTATCGTAACCCCCCTTTCTCTACCCCAACCCCCTTCAAGAGGAATCGTAACAAGGGATGCTGCGCGCGAAGCCGTCGCCGCCTCCTAAAGAGAGAGAGAAAACGAACATCTATGATATTGGACCGTGTCATCATCGTCGTTGCCTCAGCAACCGCGACGGGCCGTTGCGCCGACTTTTGCACAAGGGAAGGGACGGAGGAAGACACAATATGAGAGAAGCTGGCGGCGCATAAACAATGCGGCGTTTATTGTTCCGGGGGTGGAGGGTAGGGGGAAGGGAGAAGCACGCGCGGGATGGTGCGCCAGTGTTTACGCGCGTGAATTTCTAATTAAACGAACGGCAGCGCCACCGTTTAGCCGCCGGAAGTAGCGATATTTCACGATCGTTTCCGGTGTTAGTTGGAGCGACGACTTCGCCCGCCTTGTTGGTGATTTTCGTGACTAATTATTGACGCGCCATCACGACGTGTCTAACAAGCGCGAAACTTACTTCATCGCACTCATTAATTTGTTATTGTCTGCTGTTGTTGTTTTTGTTTTTATTGTTGTTTCTTTATTAATTCTGAAGGCCCATCATTTCTCCTCGGTCTAATGAAAGCCTCCGTGAAAAATGATTCCAATAAAGAAGCTATTTACTAATTTTACCTTCTCCTGTCTGTTTAGTGAACAAATAATTTATTTAGATGAGCCAATATAAAGTTTATATCATTTAGTATTCTTATTGTGTTGCTGTAGTTAGTATTAATGATATATAAATACAATGCCTCAAACTGTACCTTGGTACAATGGTTTGTTCGTTACATTTAACATTTTCAGAGTTTAACAAGAGGCGTGTTTCGTTTTACAACATCCTCACAGGCCTCAATTAAAATCAAAAGAACCGAATATTCCTCAACGTTCTCAATGGCATCTGAGAACGGGAAAATGTTTCAACGGAAGGAATTTAAAATAAATTTTCAAAAATTATTGAATATTGATTCGGAAAATTAATTATTAAATAAATCAATTAGTTAATCTTTAACTGAACAGAATTATCAATTAATATGTCTTTTAAAACAGAAGCGATGGAATCATTAGAATAGAGATAATAACGTTAAACGCCATTTCATAATAATATATTTTCAATTGTTAACCAACTTAAATATTACAATTGCCAACATCGCATGTACAACATATGACTTTTCTGAACGAAGTATATGAAGGACCTGATTTCTGTGCCTGTTATGCTGCAAATTTTTGGTAAGCTTAAATAGCGTACACGAGACGCGGCAGCTTCGATTACTCCAGGGTATTGAAGAGGCTAGACTATATTTTGAGTGTGACATTGACAGGCAGTTTGTTAGTTTTCATCAATCATTTTAACTTAACCTGTACACGAAAACGCTTTTGTAAAATCTTTAGGCTAAACAGGTCGATACAAGAAATTTCTCATCTTGTTGAACCGTAAATATTGTGTCAATAGATGAGTTTTTAGAAAAGAAAATGGCTCTTTTTAAAATTCTTCGTTTGAGTCTAGTAAAGTTATGCGCTTTTGTATTTATAACGTTAGTGTTTGACATGGCAATCCGCCTCTGCGATTTTATTCCCAGTAAATGAATTTCAAAATGACCAAATAGCATCTATTGCTTTTCTAAAAGGGCGTAAATGACAGGAAATCAATGGCTCAAAACTCTAACAAGCCAAATCGAAAAACCAAAATAATGTATGCTGGTTTTTTATAAAAGTGTGAGAATAGGAGCCATTTCAACATTTTCAGAATAAGCTTATACTATTTTTTCATTTACATTCACCAGAGTTCGCACATGTTTCGTCGATTGATTAGTAGGAGAGCTGGTCGACATTCGCCTAGTCTTACTTCCTACATATTATAGGCTGTGGCACGTAAATGATGATAGTCACTACACTTAATACGTTGCACCTTCTACGATGTGCCGGCAAAATTGCTGGATTCTTCTGGGCAGTGATTTTATAAGATACCTGAAACGTTCCACAGGCATACTCGTCTATGCTGACTATATGGCAGTCTAAGTGGCAAACTATTGCCGTTTATAGCTGCTTAATCGGACGGTCCGTTACAGTTCGTCCCAAATGATGCTCGAGATAGGTGACTACACCGGCCATCGATCACTGAAAAGTCTGCCGTGCAGACAGTTTTGGCCTAATGATATGGACCATTTTTCCTGTGGAAATGCCATTATCCCAGATGGGTATGTATCAGTACAAAATAAGGGATGATCAACTCTAAGGAATCCAGGAAATGCCAAAATAATTCCCCAAATCATCATGTTGCTATCATCACGCCAGCTCGTGACCGCCCCCCCCCCCCCCCATTACAGAGTAGTCCAGCTCGTAAACTGGACTCATGAGGCCAGACAATTCTTCACCAGTCGTCTAAAGTATAACCTTTATGGAGTTCTTTTTTTCCCTGTGTTCCGATAAGAGGAAAGCGTCTACTGTTGTAACTCAACTCATTCGTTAGACGGGCTGTGCATTGCAAAATGTTCCCGATCCACAGTGGGCGAAAATGACAATCTAGCAGAAAAAAAATTATTTTGGATACTTTTAATTTTAGACTTTTTTTCGTGAAAATGGCTCTATTAGTAACCGATGTTAGTTTATCTTATAAACAAAATGTCATTCCAACTGATTACCGTTTTAGAATACCGAATTATACATATTTGCCATATGGCTATATTCAGTTATATCGCCAAGAAATAATCGAAAACATTGTAGAACACAGTGTCCTCGTCATTTTGAGCTGATAAGAGATACTTGTTTACATACGCATCCGTGTGAGAACTGGCAGTTTACACAGACTTTTAAAACCCGTGTCAAGGGTGTCACAATAACATCAACTGCTCTGAGTAGAGTATGTTGTACACATCAGACTGTGTTAAAACCATAGTGCGGTAAAGTGCGGAAAAAACTTTATTACATTTTTTGTACAATGAGGTAGGCCACCGAAATTACTCATGGAGAGCTCTGTGACATGCTCCTGGATAAAACAGAGACAAAACTCTCGCTACCATCGTTTGTCATTAGGAAACTAAGTTTGGAGAATTGTTCTTCAGAAATTCTTTTCGTGACTAAAAATGTGAGTGTGAGTAAAACAGTTCAAACTTTACATGTAAGTTCTCTTTGTTACTACATCTAGTATCGTTTGAATTATTGATCATATCAATTATTGAATTAAGAATCATTTTTAAATTATTAGTTCATATGTATTGCAGGTTACATGTTTCGGGGAATGTTGTGATATTGGAAAGGAAATGCGGTATTGGTATGTGACTGATATTTGCATCACCCTGTAATTACGCATAATACTGTATAGTGTTACTTACATAGTAAGTATTTGTGTATGTATATATGTATATATTCATATTAAAAATACATCCTGTGCTAAAGAATTACACGAAAACTATTTTTTTCCGGCTAGATTGTCATTTTCGCCCACTGTGCGATCCAGCGTTTTATTGCTCTGTTAGTTGGTGAAAGGTAGCACATTGTTTGTCTTTGTTTCCCCCACTCAGTGGAGTTAGTGGTTTTCCTTGATCACGCCATTCGGTCAACACTCTTATAACAGTCGTCTGTGTAAAAGATCTACTGGTTCTTTAACTGCGGCACTCGCTCTTCTGGCGCCCACTATTACGAGGGTGAGTCAAATGAAAACTGCAAAATTATAATTACAATTTCAAATTTCTCCACAGATTGTAATTCTGCGGATCCATTAAAAATGAGTTGTAGACATATCCGGTAGGTGGCAAGAAAGTAGAGACAAGTAAATAACGTCATAGCAGCAGTTTAAAGATGGCCGCCCCACTTCAAACATGCACCAACGAAGTTTATGAATGGCGATGCATGTTTGTCACAGAGGCAAGTTTATGAATGGAGTGTGAAGCTCACAAATTGTGTGACAGCAGTATCGGAGGCCCCTCGCCCGGGTCAGGCACAACGAGTTGTGACGCCAGAGAATATTGCAACAGTTGAAGCCGAGTAACGATTGTTGGAAAATCGCCGAGTAACGATTGATGAAATTAATGTTAGACATTAGTCATGGTTCAGCCCACCACATCATTTCAATAGGTTTCATACCTTCACTACTTAAAAATCGGATAACTGAACGCTGTTCTTCTTTGGTGCGTGTTTGAAGTGGGGCGGCCATCTTTAACTGCTGCTGTGACGTTGTTTGCTTGTCTCTACATTCCTGCAACCTACCGGATATTTCTACAACTCATTTTAACAGATCTGCAGAATTACAACACTGTGGGGCGAAATTTGAAATTTTAATTACAATTTTGCGGTTTTCATTTGACTTACCCTCGTATTTAGGGCTTATAATTGGTAGAAATACGATTAACACGGACTTTTTATGATGATGTAACAATGTATGACTTTACCGTGCACAGGTCTTCTTTCCTGTTGACAGAGCTCTGCTTGTTGAAGACTTCCTGCAAAGTGAGGATATCCAACGCATCGAGTAGCCAGCAAGATCTCCGGATATGAACCCGATTCAGCATGCGTGCGATGCACTAGGTAGACGAATTGCATCCCGTCAACCTCCACCAATGAGCAACTCAAAACTGCTCTTCGCCAAGAGCCCTTGAGTAACCGAGTCCTTGAACCTTATTGAAAGCACGGAACGCATGTATACGGCTTGTGTGACCATGTCCTTGTTAGTATTATTTTCCCTATGTTTCGTACTCATAAAAACCATGTTCTCTTTCTCTGTTTTCATAAAGTTCTTTTTTATGAAATAAAACATATTTAATTAAACAATTTTGTCTTTTTTGCACTTGCAGTGCGGTGTTGCACACACATAATTAAGTTCCACCTCATTACGGAAGTTGATTTATGAAATAAGCATGCTGATATTGATTACGATTAACCTTTGGGCACGAATGTAAGTATGCCATTTATTTTCTGTAACTCCTTGTTGTAATTCTTGCTCGTTGAATTGAAGATACATACAAGTCGAAGCATTGACAATGCTTTTCTTCGTATGATCCAAAATCTAGATGGTATTTGCATCGCCATGCTTTTTGGGTGATGTATGGGAAATTCAGTGATCCTGTGAAGATGGCAATACTAATGGTAATCTAATATTTAGAAAATCTTTAGATACTCGCCTCTTTTCATTTTACAATAAGTTCCAAGTTTCCCAAAGAATACCATGCCAACAATATTGGCTCAATTTCAGCAGCAAACCATGATTTTCTGTTTATTTTTAAACTTTGAAGAATCGTGTACATACAATTAATCCGATAAGCATGAAGAACGACGTTGATTCTTTTCTTTGCTGACAACTACACATGAAAAACCAAGGTCGTTCAAAAATGTAAACACGAGAACATTCTACGGCACATTCAATATTTACCTGTCAAATCTCAAAACGGATGTTATCTTTGGATTATTCGGAAATTTTAGTCACATGACTGCACTTTCCATTTCATATTTTAAGCCTCATTGAAGATAGTGGATTTAAGATGACAGAATAAAGTAGCACCCGTCGGAATAATGCTTAACACTCATGAGCGTTGGGAAGAGTTACTGAGTAGTGAAGTTAATAAAATAACATCGAATGTGTAATCGATTAATTTGCAGGATTTATTATTCTATTTTGCTTTCTGTAACTCGTCTTCCTTTAGTTTGTCCTGCGATGTAAACAAAACAACATAAAGTATTCCACCTGTGACTGAGAGAATGGTGGGACTTCTTCATCGGATACATGACTTCACTGTTGTCTTAACGGAATGGCCACTTGGATGATTTTTTTGTAATGAAACTCATAGAATTATCTACGAGGACTGTTTATTTATTAGTGGCAACTATTAAAACAAATACAAAAGAGTTACCTCTATGAAACCTCTACAATCCCTTAATGTAGTCTCCAGCATGCATATTATAGCAATCTTTGCCAGCTATTTGTGGAAGCTGTACTAGGCCTGTAGCAGCGCCTCTTCTGTGGATGGTGCGAATGGAGCAGTCTACCGACTGCAGAACTTCGGGCACAGTTAGGAACGTATGCCACCAATCATCATGTCCTCGCATTGCTGGGGTTCTGACGCACTATTCATTTTCATGGGAAACAGTAGTGACCCCATTCGATCGACTGACGTTTAAGTTTTGGCTCATACGATCGGGTCCATGTCTCATCCATCATTAACATAAAAACTTCTTCTTCCCGCTCATAACGTTTCAAGTAGGTTTTGCGCAATCTCGTATCACTATCGTTCTGCAATTTCGTCAAATGGTGGGGAACTCATCGCGATGCAATTTTTCTCAGTCATTTAGGCCGGTCTTTCACAGATGACGCTATTCTTCGCAGCATAGCGTATGTGCGGAGCGTCGGATGGACGAGTCCATTTGCTGAGTTAGGTTGGGTATCTAATCTAAAGTTGGGTATCTAATCTAAGTTGGGTATCTAATCTAGTGTATATACTACTGAAAAGCATACAACAAAACATTTGTTTCACGAAAATCATACCTGTACATATGTGAATGAATGCGCTGAGTCTACTCTCTGGGTGGACTCTGCGATTGTACGGTCTCCTGCCCCTCTGTCTATGAACTATTATATCCCCAAGTGCGGATTCTACTACCAAAATGTTAATGCACTCTTCCGTGCGGCATTTAAAGAGTCGGAAGAACTCTTAAAATAAAGTTTTTCAATAAATTATGGTTTCTTCAAGGCCCCGAATATATAATAATTAGAAGGGACCTAGTCGGGGTGTACATAATATATGGAACCTATCTCGGCAATGGTGGTGGCCGTATCGCGTCTTATATAGGGACGCGTTTGTCATTTTGTAAGATCACACCTTCCGCTGAACGCTTCCTATATTTATTACGCAGTCTGCGGAGGGTTGCCATATATGCGGAGTTGTCAACATAAAGTTCCCTTATTCAAGCCAATTGACGAGCATTAATCCTAAAGTATTGTGGCATGTGCCTGCCGGCCGATAATGCTGTCCGGAAATTCTTCAGCAGGGGCTCCCATACTAAAATGATTGAACTTAATTACTGGTTCATTTCTTTAAATTTCTAGTCTCAAGTACTAAATACCATTGCTGACCAGATGCATGCATTACTCTAGGAAAATATTCCATGCCATAAAGCCCGAATTGTCAGCGAATGGTTTGGCAGACTTTACTTTGGCCAACACAATCACTCGATCTCAAACCAATCGGATGTCTGGGAAAATTCAATTGGAAACACTGAAGATTACATTGTTAATTCCCCCAAGTTGGTCATGTGACGTTTCAGCTCTGAGGCAACACCATCTAAAGAGAAAGCCTGAGCGCGGAAACGTCATACATTGTTAGAACGTCAAAGGTAGACATCTTTAATCGCATTTCTACCAATAATAAGCCCTAAATTATGACTAGGTATGATGATGTAACAATGTATGAAATTTTCACACTCAGGCTTTGAGTAAAGGTGGTGTTGTCTGAGGCCTGTCTTTATCGTTGGCCTCGGGCTGATAGCGAGGCAGGCTCCAGCAACGAAAACTCACCTGGTCAAAATAAGTCTAGATAACAATTCAACCTTCATTTTTTCCAACAAACAAGAAAACACTGATTGTTAAAATCCCAGATAGAAACAATGAAGGTTACATTGTTGCTAGACCTAACTTTGCATAGGCTTTCTTTCTAGGAGGTGTTTCCAGTGCACTCAAAAGTCACCTGACCATCGGGGTCCGAGCAACAATCCATCATTCATCTTTGTTGTCGGAATAAGATGATCATGTGACTTTTCAGTGCCGGGGCCTGTCTTTTTCGTAGGCTATGGTTGGTGGCGTTAACAATGTTTTTTTGGTGGCGTTGCCTGGAAGTGGAAAATTCCTAAACAATCCTATCTTAATTGTTTAGAAAAAACACTGATTGTTAAGATCCAAGATGGAAACAGCGAAGGTTGGATTGTTGCTATAGTCCATCCAGCCTTAGTTTGCGCGAAATGTGATGGCCGTTTCAATTGTTGGCCACTGTTACAACAAAAATTAAACAATACATAACAATTGAAATACACATCACTTTTCGCGCAAACTAAGACTGGATGGACTATAGCCAACACCACCTCTACTCAAAGCCTGAGCGCGAAAATTTCATACATTGTTACATCATCATAAAAAGTCATCTTTAATCGCATTTCTACCAATAATAAGCTCTAAATTATGACTTCGTATCATGATGTAACAATGTGTGACGTTTCCGCGCTCAGGCTTTCTCTTTAGGTGGTGTTGCTATAGCACCCCGATGATCAGGTGACTTTTCCGTTTCCAGTCCTGTCTCTCTCGTTGGCCTCGGGCTGGTAGCAAAGCCAGCTAGATAAACAGGCCCTGAAGCGGAAAAATCATCTGACCATCTTATTCCGACAACAAAGATGAATGATGGATTGTTGCTCGGACCCTGATGATCAGGTGACTTTTGAGTGCACTGGAAACACCTCCTAGAAAGAAAGCCTATGCACGGAATCGTCATACATTGTTACATGTAGCCAACGAAAAAGATCAACACCACAGATTATTTATTACACAGATGCGACAATCAATTGTTAGGAGTGGAAACTGGAGAGCTCATTGTTTTGACGTCATCGATTGTAGCAATGCCCCTGACTTTCGCTGGGTGCGCTACAATCGATGACTGTACTAAATTATCGTATTTAATAAAAACATTGAGTCATGCAGTTTCAACCACATAAAAAGTATAACACATCTTTTCTGAAATTTTACATACAGAATTCTTTATTAGACATCTAAATACATGTAAGAACGAATGTTCTCAAACAGCGCACCCAACGAAAGTGAGGGGCATTGCTACAATCGAAAACGTCAAAACAATGAGCCATCCTGTTTCCACTACTAACAATTGAACTAACAATTGAATGTCGCATCTGTGTAATAAGTAATCTGTGCCAATACCGCCTAGAGAGAAAGCCTGCTCACGGAAAAATCATATATTGTTACATCACCTACGATAGGGACAATTTCAGGCTTATTATTGGTAGAAATATGATTAACAATACCCTACCGTAAGTGATGTAACAATGTATGACGTTTGCGCGCTCAGGCTTTTAGTAGAGGCAACGCCTCCTAAAGATAAGGCCTGAGCGCGAAAACGACAGACATTGTTACATCATCATCCGAAGATACGTTTAATCGCATTTCAGGGTTTATTATTGGTAGTAATGCGATTAAACGTATCTTCGGATGATGATGTAACAATATATGACGTTTTCGTGCTCAGGCCTTATCTTTAGAAGGCGTTGGTAGAGGTGGTGTTGAAAAGACAGGCCCCGACACTGAAAAGTCACATGATCATCTTAGTCCAAGCAGCAATGTAACCTTCATTGTTTCTATCTTGGATTTAACAATAGTATTTTTTCGTTTCTTGAAATCAATGAAGGTTATATTCGTACAATTTCCGATCGCACTGACAATTTCCCCCTCACTAGAATCTGCTATACTTTCTATCTTTAGTTATCATATATATAAAATCAGCGACGGTGGACTATGTCACAACAAATAAAAAATCTAACAATGGGTTATTTCCCGACTGTACATTCGGGTGGGTCAACACCTCCTATAGAGAAGGCCTGCGGACAAAAGGTGTATACATTGTTACATCATCATCAAGCGGCTATTGTTATCGTATTTCTAGCAATAATAAGCCCTAAATTTGGCCGCTTGATGATGATGTAACAATGCATACACCTTTGGTCCGCAGGCCTTCTCTCTAGGAGGTGTTGGGAGGATTCACTTCTAGTAGTAAGTAAAATTTAACGTGAAAAGGCGTATATTCCTCCGGTAACTTTTAAGCCACTCAATGGTGTTAAATTCTTCATATTGGCTTAGTCAAAAAAAATAATTATTACATAATTACTTGCTACGTTATAACTTTACAAGTTGTTGTCGCTCGATTGTTGATCACACGTCTAACAAAGCGAAACCGAAAGCAAAAATCTAACCGTCGGCTCTATCATTGTTGGTAAATTATCATGAAAATGAGTGTTATGTATGGTAATTTCTTGATTTGCATGTTGAACATTCAAATGTCTTTGTGAAGCACTTAGGGAAGTAACTAATAAATTCAATATGCTGGTGATCCGTTCATCGGATTTTGGAATTTTTTTTGTTTTGTTCGGAATTCCATGCTGAACAAGTCTTCAATTGGAATTTTTCGTGTATCTGTTACGGTTTATTTTATTAAAAATAAATAATTTATTACCTTCCTCAAATGAAATATAATATGCAAAAAATTATAAAAATATGTTTTTAATAATTAATATTAGTTTCATATATAATTTGTTCAAAAACATGTTTAAAAAAAGTAAAATGAATGAAAGTGGGATTTGAACCTACGCCCTTTAATCTATCAACTTAACTACATGACCAAGTTGATCACTTGAACGTTACACTGTTCGAATTTGTAAATATACATCAATAGCCTACATAATAAAAAACTTTAAACTTATGCCCCTTAGCATGAGTTACTATGCCATATAATAATGGGAGGGGTGCTTAACGTCATATTTAAATTTCAGTTAAATCCGAGCTCACAGACCTGGTCTTCCCCTTGTAAGATAGTTAGGTGAGTCTTTCGCTTCAGCGCCTGTTTATCTAGCTGGCCTTTGGCTGGTAGCGAGGCCAACGAGAGAGAGACCAGTACCAACACTCCTATAAAGAAGGCCTGTGCAAGGAAACGTCAAATGATGTAACAACGTAGCAACTAAAAAGACAGGCCCTGACAATGAAAAATCACATGATCATCTTAGTCCAAGAAACAATGTACCTTCATTGTCTCCAACAAAAGAAAATATACTGATTGTTAAAATACAAGATGGAAACAATGAACGTTACAATGTTGCTTGGACTAAGATGATCATGTGACTTTTCAGTGTCGGGGCCAGGATTGCCAACTTACCGGTTTTTAGATGGGAATATTTATTGTTGGATATTGTTATAATACAAGCTAAACAATGCAAAAATGTAATAATTATTACACGGTTGGCAACGCTGGTCGGGGCCTGTCTTTTTCGTTGGCTACGTGTAACAATGTATGACGATTCCGTGCATAGGCTTTCTTTCTAGCAACCAGTGTTGCCAGATCAATGGTTTTTCCACTCGATTTAGTGGATTTTGCACCGAAATTATGCAAAAACCCCACTAAATACCACTAAAAATCCACTTGATATTACATTAGAACAATAGATCTAGTGGATTTTTCGTTTGAATTTAGTGGTAAAAGATTTTATGAGCTGGCAACACTGCTAGCAACACCTCCAATAAAGAAAGCCTCACAACTGAAACGTCACATATTGTTACATCATCAAAATTCGACCATTGTTGAACGCATTTCTACCAATAGTAAGCCCTAAATTTGGTCGACTTTTAACATTGGACCCCGATGATCAGGTGACTTTAAAGTGCCCTGGCCCAAAACCACCTCTACTCAAAGCCTGAGCGCGGAAATGTTATACATTTTACGTCATCATAAGTCGACCAAATTTAAAGCTTAATATTGGTAGAAATATGATTAACAATGGTCGAAATATGATGATGTAACAATGCATGACGTTTCAGTTGTTTGGCTTTCTTTCTAGGAGATGTTGCCTGGCCTGTCCCTCGTTGGCTACGGCTGGTAGATAGTGTCTTGACCACCGAGAGAAAAGGCCTTCGCATTATACTTAATATAAGGCATGTTCAAATGAAAGTGATTCAAAGGGCACTGAGACGGATTAAATGAAAGTATTAATATTTACCTTTGTTTATATGAAAGAAGAACATCGTATAGTCGCTATTATAGACGCGCAGTCCTAAAAAAAATCTGCACCTGCCGCAATACAGGACTCCCCCTGGGGCATCAATTGACTAATACCGTCCGCAAAAAAGTCTGTTTTCTGCTGCTCTCTGAACCATGCCCGAACAGCGTCCTTAACCTCCTCATCATTGGCGAATCGTCGACCTTTCAGTGCCTTCTTTAAAGGGCCAAACATGAAAATCACATGGTGAGAGGTCCGGGCTATAAAGTGGGTGTGGCAGAACTTGCAATCGCAATTTGGTTATTGCTTCCTGCACCAGTCTCGCAACATGTGGTCTACAATTGTCCTGGAGCAGGATCGCCCCATCACTGAGCTTACCAGGACGCTTGTTTTTCACAGCTTGACGCGAGTTCTGCAGTGTATCGGTGTATGCGATAGCATTAATACGGGTTTTGGGTTCCGTAAACTCCAATGGCAGAGGACCGTCGGAATCAAAGAAACACGTAAGCATAACCTTCACGGCCGAACTTTGCGACTTGAGTTTTTTGGGCCATGGTGACGATGAATGCTTCCACTGCATTGTGGATACCTTCCCGGAGGGTTCCCAATTATGGCACCAGGTCTCATCTACCGCGATAATTTTCTTCAAAAACAATTCCCCCTCACGACTGTAACGTTCCAGATGATCCAAACACCAGCCAAAAGGCAGCCCTTTGTGCTCTTCCGTGGGCATTCGGGGTACCCACTGACAGCAGACTTTGTCATATCCCAGTTTTTTCACTAGAGCATCTGCGGAACCAATACTGACGTTGTGATCCTTCGCAAGTGACGCTATGCTGATCCGCCTATCCTCACGAATTGACTTATCCATGTCTGTCTTCAATTGATCGGTGATGACCACGTTTGCTTGACCCGGACCATCGGTGGTTTATCAGACGTTTCCACACGACCATCATGGATCATTTTGGCCCAACGCACTGCGGTTGCTTTCGAGACACATGCTTCTCCATAAACATTCAACATCGAGTATGACTGTCAACTGGTGGAATGTCTTCAGCTGTCAGAAACATTATCACCGCTTGTTGGTCAGGTTTGGACGTAAATTTAATAGGAGGGCCCATTGTAACACAAACGAAATACGAGCAACAGCTTAACGTAACTTCCCACAGCAGTGCTTATCAGAACAAGCAGACGATACGTCAACAATCACCCGTTTGCCTCGTGTCTGAAATCGCCACTACAGTCCATCAAGCCTTAATTTGCGTGAAATGTGATGGCCGTTTCAATTGTTGGCCACTGTTACAACAAAAAGTAAACAATACATAACAATTGAAATGCCCATCACTTTACGCGCAAAGTAAGGCTGGATGGACTATAGAAGATTATCCCATACAAGTCACAAACAATAACCCTCAGGGATCTTTTCTTGATTAAAGTGCTCGCAAACAACTTTATAAAGTAGAGTTTTGGGATTTATAAATTACGCCATATAATAAAATTTTATAAAATGGGGTTCTTTGATAAATGAAATGTCTTCTTATTCGCGTCTGGATTTGTAACAATTACCAATTATGCACTTTCGACCATTGAGAAATGTTAAGTTTTCTTATTTTCCCATGTGTATTGAATATATTTTCATAGATACTCTAGAAATTTTATAAAATCATATTTTTTAATTGCGCATATAACAGAGCCATGTCTTCTCTCTATATGTAAAGGATCACGGAGTAAATCGATTTACGGAAATTTTCCCAAACCTACCTTTCGTCGCCCTTTAAATTTTCTCCTCTGTTCATAAATTACGCCCTGTTTGTTCGATTCGATCGATCTCCATGACGGGGAGGGGAATAGGGTTAATTAAATTTTCCTTCTCTCACCCGATCGTTATTTTATTATACTATACGTATCTACTTTTTTAATTTTCTTTTTTCCCCTTCTCCTTCGGAAAAATCCCCAGAAGGCCCATCCGATTTAAAGGGGCTTGCACATCGCCGTCTTCCTCGCTCCCCTGCACTTCCTCGCCGCGAATGTATTCCTCCATTTTCGGCCCCTTATTATCTCTCTTGCCAAATTATCGGTTTTTATATCTGCCGATGACAGCTTGTCTATTGAGGCACGTGGGCTTGTGCGAGCAATCGCGCCCACCTATTGAGAAGTCGGGGGTTTGTTATCGCGGCGAGGCAAATCATTCGGCTTTTGGGGGGCCAATTTCAGGCGGTCGGCAGCGCGTGACCAGCGGGTGGCCCGCGAGGGTCTCCAGGGATTCTTCCTTCGGGGGAGACCCACCCTCAGGTTTGGGAAGGAGGGAAAAAGGCATCCCCTCTCTTTCTCCTCATAGAAAGAAAAGCAAAAAGAAGAGCGAGAGGGGCGCGTTTTCGATGGTCAGCGCGCTCGTTATTAAATCCTATAAGATCGAATTGCACATGTGTGTGGATGAGGTTAAATGGTCTCAAAACCATTTTTAAAAGATAAGCTCCCCTCATTCATGTTGCTTTAAACCCTCAATAAAAATTTTCGTACTGAAAATACTCTATAAAGTAACCCACAAAATGCCTTATATCGAATTTCTTCCTCAATGTCCATCAGATCACAACCAAAAATTTCTGTTACAATACAAAGATAGTGGTTAAAATACCAACATTTATAAAATGATAATGATTAATAAAGCTTTTAATACACTATAATTATAAAATCTCTTATTAAAATTAATTTTAAAATATTTATTTCATTCCATGTTTATATTCATTATCCTATATATATATTGTGTTGGTTAGTTGGTTCCTTAAAATTTGTGGGCGCGTCAACAGCTAACTCATTTTTACGCCCTTTCATAAGATTAATCTCTTTACACAATACAGAGAATTTAATATGACTATTATATTTTACGCATTCCGTGGACAAACACAAACTTCCACGTCCACGGCGAGATTCGAACCGCGACCCGACGGATTCGAGAACTGGAATGTGTGGAGCACTATTTTATTTACCTTCTCTTATTTAAACAGGATGGGAAAATCAAGCAAAATAATAAAAATAAATAATTTCAGTCACAACTTTAAAAATACTTAACTTTTTGATCCACCATCAAATTATAGCGGATATATCTTGAATTTTCAACATATACATTTGTAATGTATAATGTACAAGTCATGAGAATCGCTCCTCCTGCAATAGATCACGTGGTCATGACGTTGGCTAAGTTCAATCAGTGGCTGCCTTAGCCTCGTTGCACAGGTCTTTTATTTATCGTTCATATTTCCTGCTTAAGGTGCGCTTTGTTCAACACGTGCTCAAGCAACATGTAAAACAAGGTGTTACGATTCTTCTGAGGAAAACTAATTTCCCATTAATTGAAAATAAAGGCCCTTTTAAGGGACACCAATTTAACAGTAATTTATTTAATAGCAACCTAGAGCGAGGCTAAATTTTACCCCAGCTTGTTTCCATGGTAATGGAGTGATTGACAGTTTTAATGATTCCCTGGCTTGTATAAAAGGGAACACTTTAACAGCTTATAAGAGACATCTACTTCATGTTACTAATAATATAAGCATCGGGAAGTTTAAATAAACAAAACAGATGTTAAAGGGAGAAGTTAAAATTTTATTCCATAAAAACATATTTGCATAATACCTTATATTTAAGTGAAACTTTTTAAATTTTCTAGTTTTACTGTGAAATGCAATGAATTTTAAATATAGAAAATTCAGCTAATCTTTTATATCCAGTATACTACGCTGAGGCCACTTTATTAGGTACATTCTATGTACTACTGATTAGGAGACATGTTGCCGGAAATCATGTGACATGCATAGGTATTTAATTGGTAAGTTCTAGTATCTAACATGTGTTACCCGTGCAAGATGGCCAAAACCAAGGATTTGAGCGACTTCGAAAATAGCAATTTGGTTGGAACCAGAAGAGCTATATCCATGCTGCAGCTGCCAACATGTTTTTCGCGTATTTCTCTTAAGCTTTTTCCTACAATGCGCATAAAACGCCCAGCCAAAGACAGTCAATACTTTGGCTGACAATAATTTGCTAACGACAGAAGTCACTGGAGGTTTGGTTGGTTTGGTATTAACGTCCTTTTCAACTGCCATGGTCATTTCAGGACGGCGTTATAGGGGCCGCAAATTTTGCCTCGCAAGGGTTCTTTAACGTGCAGCCGGCAAACGACTACAGGGACCAACGGCTTTACTTTCTTTCCGAAGGAAGTGGATTCGACCACTGAAAAAATCCTCGTCGTCCTCGGCCATCAGAGGCGATCACGCAATCCCTGAGCCATCGAGGCTCACTGGAGGAGGTGGAAACAATTCGTGAAAAAGCTTATGAATACCACGCCTTTCAATCAGTGGCATAGCAAGTGTGGGAGTGAAAGGAGTTTGGCATTCAAGATTGAAATCATGCATTCTAGCTGGTGAGCTATTTTCAGCAGTTATTATTGATTAAGAAGTTTTACATGTAATGTTACGCAATAAAAGATTGCTTTTGTCGAAAAGTCTTTATCGCCCCGGTCTTCGAAACAAAGCGGCATTCCGAAAATCATCAAAGGACAAAAGATTCTTAAAATAACCCAAACAATCACCCTTTGAATTTTTGCCGTATGTTTAGCAAACACCTGCCTAAAAATGATGCAGTCAGTAACACGTTCTACCACCCTCTGCTGCAATGACTGCTGCAATACGACCAGAAAGGGTGTTTTTTTGACACTCCTTTGGTGGGACATGCTGCCACTCGGCCTTTAACTATTCAGTAACTGAGGATGATTTGTAACCGGTAGCTTGTGCATGCGCATGCGGTGCTCCAGCCATCTCACAAGAGTTGTGCATGCCCATTCGGTTTAAATTCGGACTCTGGTAGGCCATTGCAGCAGCTTTATATAAGAATAAGTGAACAGCGCCTTTATTAACGGGCTGCATAATCTGGGGAATTATCTTGCTGGAAGAAGCAGTCTGGTGCATTACCAAAAATTTCTGCGCTTATTCTAGGAAGAAGATTTTACAATATCTCTTGGCACTTAAGGTATCAAGTCGCATATCAACATTTATGAGCCCTACGCATGCTGCACATAACGTGGCCACACCATGACTTCCACCACCAGACTCATTGATAGTATTTCGTTTTGGTCGCCTGTACACACGCACACGACCGTAAATTGATGGAGAGTAAAGCGGCTTTCATCACCCCAAATAACCTTTGCCCAATGGCGACGCTTCTTACACCATCGCAGATGACGAAGAGCATTCACCTTTGAGATAAAAGGTTCCTTTTTCCGTTCCTTCCGAAAAAGTCTATCTTATGAAAGAGAGGTTGCAGTGTGCGAACTGAAGGGTCATAATCTACGGTCGCTCAGAAAGCGTCTCGGTCCACTGCTGTAGCAGCATTGATTCTCGGTCCTGAGGTGCGATTCTTCAGCAAGTTGATCTATTTTGCGACATGATTATAGGGCTCGGAACGTTTTACTATAGTTATTGCATTTTTCGGTTCGTACTTTAGCACAGTGAATGAAGAATACTCAATCAATAAATGATTTCGCGAAATGATTTTACAGTAGTGCGGCGCCCCATACTAACTACTCTGTGAAAGTCGGACAACTCACGGCTTTTGGGCATGCTGGATGACGGAGTAGATGCCGTTATATTTCTTTTACGTCAAAAGCGAAGGAGTGTATCACGGGAGTTGAAACCATAATAAAATAGGAGTGTCCGGATGGTTTTGGCAGGACAGTGTATGCAGAACATTGTCATGAAGGATCTTAAGTGGCGTAACAAAATGTCCTTCCCTGCAAAATGTCCAGCTAGAATATTCTACATTTGCATGACCAGTACCTCCTCTATTATTCCAGACTTATTTTAGGGTATAAAATAGCGCATAAGGTATAAAATATTCTGTTCATTTTTGAAAGACTGCTTCTTACAACGCGCTTAATGAGAAAACAATGGATAAATCATGGATAATATGAAGAGAAATTGGCAATAAGCCTCCACGCTGTCCAATTTTTCATCTCTTTTCTAAATGAATCAAGAATTAGAATTAAAAACTATATAAAATAATTCCTGTTAATTTCATTCATTCAATATCTATGCGGTGCGCTTCAATCGCTCGTGTGGGAAAATCAAGAACTAAATTTTGTATACGACTTAAACAATAAATACCAACCTTTTAAGGTTGGGTCTGGAGTAATAGAGGCGGTCATGACATAACCAAAGTAATTATCGTTATCTTCAACAGGAATCGAACAGGAATAAAGAAGGAGAAACAATCGTCCTATTAAATGGTCGAAACTTCCACACAAGCTCAACCACATGTCCATCTACTAACATACACATATCGTTATAAACGTTTCTTCATTGGCAATTTATACATTGCTAAAATCTCAAAAACCAGAGTACATGTATATCTGCAAACCAATAAACGACTAGAATGCCGCTTTATTCTTCTATTATTACTCTCTTTACTCTTTCGATGCCAGTTTATTTCGTTTGTAAGCGAACCAACATTGTTGAAGTTTTAACACTGATTGAATCTTTCATTCTAAGCACGAATTTTATTTCATTCATTTGGCCTAATGGGCTGAGTGAACACTTTAATATGTTCACCTTCTCAATAAGCGAGTGAATTTTGCTTAAGTCGATGGAACGCGGATTTAGCTAGGTTACGATATTGTTTAAGCGTCAATGAAGAGCCAGTACGGAAATACTCATTTAAGCTGAGCTTATTACGCCTTAATCATGTAATCTGCATTGGTTACTAAAAACCAAACCTCTTATTCATTAAATTAGACATTTAATAAGTATCAACTTAGTCGTTTATTCTTGTTGTTTACTCGCCTTCTAGGCACGAACTGTAGTTTCAATATATTTCAACCTCTTGAGAACTTTATATGGATTTCAGTACAAATGGTGATAGCAGTATTTCGTAAAGCTCGCCCCAAGGAAAAAATTATCTACAGCTAATGTCTCTAAAAATTCCAATAATTATAGCTTCTACACCATGCACCATTTCTGAAAAAAAAGGCTCTTATCATTGGAAACTGGTTTCCTCTAAAGAATTTTAGGATTATTGGAAATTGATTTCTCCTAAAGGATTTTAGGAGTGGTCCTTCTTGATGTAACGTTATCGTGCAATGCAGTGCTCATTAACAAGGATTTAAATACATGACAGGAACTGTAACCAATGGTGACATGCACATTCGACGACACGAGAATGCGGCAACTATTAGTTAGGTATGTAGTGAATGCTGGATTAAACCGCTTAAGTATGGAGGCGATTACTATTATGTATTTTGGTACTTCGTAACAAGTGCTACTGTAAAAGCCACTGTTTACAATCCAACATTTTGATAGTTATACAAAATCGAGACATAATTCTGGAACTGGTGTTTTCTGTCCGTTCATGTAATCGAACACAACTCGTAAATATTTACATAACCCATGACCTATCCTGGGAACTACTTATCAATATTTTATGAGCATCTCTTAACAAGAAGTTAATCCTCTTGAGAAACGTACAAGGAAAGTAGCGGAAGCCCTGAGATAATCTATTTTAACCATTTATCTCACTTTTTAACCCCCATCCCCAATTTTATAAATCGAAAAATTGATTTTCTCGAACGTAGTATTTAGAAAGTGTAAAAGAGCTCTATCTTCTTTCGTTTCTCATCATTTCCGATGACATGCCATATGTTGCCATAGTTCTAAAGACCAAGTAACTGACACCCCCACAATTCCGACCCCATTGGGACAATTTGGCCCAAACTTTATAGTAGTGTTGATCTTACGTAGAGGAATCTGCATACCGAATTTCACTCCTTTATATGCATAAATACGCGTAGACCTTTTGGCCCCCTCTAATTTCCGCCCCCGAAACTCCGACCCCAGTTTCCGCCCCCGAAACTCCGACCCTCAAAACCAAACTAAACAGTGAAGGTGCACATGCCCGTAGTAAGCTTCATTCCGAATTTCAACCTTCTTCTCAAAAAATGCGGAAATTATGAAGAGGACAGACGGACATTGTGAAAACAATAAGTAGCTCCATTCTTCCGCTACTTAATAAAAAGCAAGGAATGATTTCTCATTTATATTTTTTTCCGTCCGATATTCTAATTCTTTTGTATAATTATTTGATTCACTCTTCCCTTTGTTATGGTATTCAATTTTGGGGTTCAACTTCAAACTTTAACCTTCTACGTCTCTATAAATATTCATAAACCTAACTCTGTCTCTTTAAACATTTTAGCTTGTTAGGTATCTCTGCTATTTTTCAAATATATAGAACTCAGCTTTGTTTGTTCATAAACCCTCACTTAATTCTTTCAACTCCTTTCGGAATACTCTATCAGAAGAATCTTCATTCTTACTCAACTCTTTCAGCGAATTTAATTACGTTTCCCTTTGCCAGATGTAACTACCAACGTCGTTGTTTCCTATGCAGGTATCAAATAGTAGTCGAGAATACCTGAAGCAATTCGTACTTCTTCTTCGTGCTCTACCTTTTTTTTTCTACCAGGGACCCTTCTCGTCGGCCTCGTGACCATTTTAAGAATTTGTTATCTGTATTAATAGTTTGAATTTGTAATTTTTAAAATTAATAAATAAATAAATAAATAAATAAATATTTATGTCATAAATAAATAAATAAAAATATTTATGTCAAGCAGAACTGTCCATTTTGCCTTCCCTACGTAAGTCGATTAGAACCTTTAGAAGATGTCTTTTTTAAGGCTGTATGACTAATGGTCATTCTCAGTTTGCACTTTCTAGGACGATTTAAGAATAATGGCAATTATTGAACCAATGCTGGATGATATCTTGTAGAGCGCAAGACCCGGAGTATAAAGAATTTTCTACCATTAAAATGATGCTACATTCTAATGAGCACAGATATGGTCACGCTTAAAGGTCTCCGATTCATAGATCCTTGTTGATTTATGCTCCTTTTTAGTGAAGAGTGTTCACAATGAAAAGGATTTACGGATTTGGTGGTACATCATCCTGTTGAAAGATGAAGTCTGATCTGTCGGTTTGTTGCGCCAAATTTCAAGCATATTTTCAAGCATATCCCAATATGTCACCCTATCACAGTTTCTTACGCAAAGAAAAAAGGGCATCAAACATAACACAGAGATAGGCTTGCTTTACAAAACCAAATTTCATCACTTTAGTGCTACCAGACCGACTGCAAGAAATTCACAAAACTACAGGAACTGACTGTGTGAAATGTAATAACAACGGAAGTAATATTTTATTTAGGCGAAATGAAATATCGCTGGCATTTAATATAGTCACCGGCTACTTGATTAATTAATATGAAATGGTGTATAATGTCAACGGATCCATTTTCATTGTATTTCGAAATTTTTCATTAGGAAATCATTTAAAAAAATTATTACGTGCGTTTTCTTTTTCCATAATTTTTTTTTAATATAATCCTTTTTTTGGGATGACTATTATTTTTCTATAAGCATATAAATTAAGTTTTAAATTATTTTCCCAAGTTATGTTTATCCATTTCCACCCTATTGATAACTGAAACGGTCCTTGTCCATTGCACGGAGACCTGTAACTTCAGAAAAACTTTTCTCCCGTAAGGATGTCTTCACTCGGAGAAACGGTCAAAGTCACATAAATTTTTGTTTGGGGAATATGGTGGCTGCTCTAATATTTCCCAACGCCATCTTGACAAAATTTCTTTCATTAGCGAATGTTCTGACCGCTTACAGCTAATCATATACACGGTTATCAAATTTAGGCCTAATAAAGTATTACTTCCATAGACCCTGACCGTTACACATCTATTGCCAATACTTTTCGCTGAATCCTGGTATCGTGTATTCCGCAAAGGATAGCCATTATTATAAATTATATTCTCTCTCGATAGTTTTCGAACTTTAATTTTCACATCTAAGGGCTTGAAATTGGCAAACAAATTAATTATGAGACAGATTCTATATACAAAATTTGAACATTAGCTTTATATCATCGCTCAATAACAGAGGAGTGACTTTAATTTAAAGGGCAAATGACACAAAAAATATCGTTATCGAGATAATAAAGAATCAGAAAGAATGTAACATAAAATAAAGAAAACAATAAGTTTTTATGGAAAAAAGTTACAAAATTTTTAAGGAAGAGGCAACAAATAAGCGAAATACAGGAAACGACGGGCTGCGACGCTAACGAGAAAGACAGGCTCCGGCACTGAAAAATCACCTGACCAAGATAGGTCTGTTAACAATCCAACCTTCATTGTTTCCAACAAAGGAAAAACACTGATTGTTAAAATACAAGACGGAAACAATGAAAGTTACATTGTTAATAGACCTATCTTGGTCAGGTGACTTTTCAGTGCCGGAGCCTGTATTTCTCGTTAGCCTCGCGTTACCTGCGTGTGACGTCAACTTTGGTAAGCCGAGGCCGACGAGATTAATAGGCCCTGTAAATCTCGTCGGGCCTGTGGCTTGTGTATCGCGCCATGACCTGTAAATCTCGTCGGCCTCAGTTACCAAACCTGACGTCATAAGCAACGCTATTGCGGGAGTTTTTGGCAAAATTCAAAATGAATTTATATTACCGGAAGTGGCCTTTAAATTATGATTTCTTTATTAAAAATGAAAGTAAAAAATAATAAAATTGATATTTAGTATCAGGAAAGTATTCAAAACTATATGAAATCAACTTCCGGTTTGTTGTCATTTGCCCTTTAAAGAAGTTCAATTTCAAGTTAACATTTCAAAAAGGAATATGTTTTTAACCAAACAATCTTAAAGCTTAAATAAGCTTACCTCATTAAAGAATCTTGGCAAATTTGGGAATACACGTATCTTTAAAAGACCATTACTATTTTGAATAGAAAAAATTATTAAACCGACGAGGGTGGGATTTGAACCCACGCGGGTATAACCCAATGGATTAGCAGTCCATCGCCTTAACCACTCGGCCACCTCGTCACGTTAAAAGCATCTTTTTATTAATTTTATGACAATGCTTTTTTATTGTTACCTGATCATTGTTGGTTTTTGAAGATTTTCTATGTTAAAGAGAGTTCTGCCATTGAACTCTTCAGTTACGCGTCACCTAGTTTATTTTAATTTAAAACATCTTCTGCTTTAGCGAACTATTTCCGTTAAGCAGAAATTATAGACCTCATCGGAAGACATTCGTGAAGTGGAACGTTTTGGCCGAGAAATCCTGGTGTGTGCTGGTATCATGCATAATGCCAGATCACCGCTTCACATCTTTATGGCATGGTCTGTATTACTGGGAGATTCTTCCGGGTCAGTTCGTCTTTTCTGTGGAGCAGTTGGTGCAGACTGTGTGTACATGGACGACGATGCTCGTCCATGCATGGCGATCAGAGTATCTGAGGTTCTAGAAAGTGAGGATATTGAGCGTTTGCAGTGGCCCATATAATCCCTGGACCTGAATCCTGAATGTGCCTGAGACGCTCTTGCATGACATAAAGGAATTTCTTTCCTCGAACGCGGCAGAAACTGAAAACTGCCTTAAAGGAAGAATGGGATAAGGTCCCGACGGCTCTTCTCAATAGTCTAGCGGAAAGCATGCCAGCCAGATACAAAACATGCATTGGATTTAAGGAGGCAATACTCTTTTCTGAGGTTTTCAAATTTTAAACCAGTAACATGAAGTCACCGTTTTCGTGCGGTCACTCATTGATGCTTAATGGGATCTTTTTTGACTTTTTTGTCCTTTTCTTTGGTGCAAAATGTGTGTTATTTTGTGTTAATAAATTAACTGTAATACCTATCTCTACTGAGTTTTGGCCTGCTCTTGGCTGTCCTTTAGCGACTGTCAAGTAAAATAAATAAACCACGTATTTGAACAAAGTAAGCTGCAATTGGCAGTCCAAACTTCTATTCGTCTACACAACTCTGCATCATCATACAGGCTGAATACAAACGTCTGAACCCCCCTTTTATCTTTTAAACCGAAGCATATATGTCAATTATGATGAACCCAATGAATATGAAGTTGTGGGTGGCCTATCCCATGGTGCACTTTTTATCATCCCAAATATGCAAATTAGGACACATTCAAAATTTATCTCAAAAACCGTAAGGGATAGAGAAAAAAACCCAATTGCAAACTTGTTCAGCATAAAAAAACAAACAAAACAAAAAAAATCATCCAAATCGGACCAACCAATCAACCACAATCATGGGATAGGCCACTCACAACTTCCTATTAATTGGATTCATCAAAATTGACATATCTGCTTCCGTTCAAAAAATAAAAGGGTTCAGACTTTTGTATTCACCCTGTATACAAGATGAGGCATTTATCTTGAGACAACTGAATATCTCAGAAACTAAGCATTGTACGAAAAAATGTCCAAAATAAAAAGTGAATTATTTTGCGGGGGAAATTCATTAGTTAAAAAATTACCCCCCCCCCTTTTGTGAGGTGGGCTAGGGGGAGGAAGTAATTTTAAAATCCTAAATAGGAACCCCTATTTTTAATGGTATATTCAGATTGTACACAATATTCGAGAAATGTTTTATTCTTGGTGTTTTTTCAATTGATCCAACCGTCTAG
>JAHWFO010074832.1:880903-921564 GCA_023313115.1 Rhysida immarginata | reverse complement strand
GCTCATTATAATTAATTACGAGTTTTGGTGACAGTTTTTTTATTAAAGTTCCCTCTAACCATTCTCGCCGATTTATTGTAAAAAAAGTCAATAGCAAACGGAAATACGAGCGTTCATTCTTAAAGAAAATGAATTTTATACAGAGAGAGAAAATGATATAGTTTGTAACTATAAAAATTTAAACGTTACATGATTACATGTTTAATTTAATAAGGTGCGGAATTTTACACAATTGGTTTATCAGAACAGTGCATTGTAATAAAAGTTTCGTTTTAAATGTAGGCCAGCTTCAAATACAAAATGGGACAATTTTACTTATTGGCCTAAATGCCCATACACTTTTAATATCTTTATTATCACGAAGTTTTATAATTCTTATAATATTGAGCATTTATTTATTAAACCATAAGAATTTAAATCTCACCTCACAAAATTTCCAATCTTCATGTCATTAGAAAATTATGAGTTTCATTTTATTGTTTGTCAGCGAGTAATTATCAACGAGTCAGTATTTAATTGACACAGGTTATTTCTTATTCATCTTAACGCAGGCCTGTCTTAACGTTGATTTGACTTTTTTATGTTAGAAAGAGGGTTGTCTTTTGTCAGTAAGCGTGGTTCAAGTAAACCTGTAACATATATCTTCTATTTTTATGGCCGTATACGGATCATCTAACTATATGTCCATTTATGTTTTTCGACTTCATTTTCCTCTCTATCGAATCATAATGGCGTTCGTGACCAGAATCTGCTTAAAGAGCAACGCAGTCGTGTACAGCTGTCCATGAATTAAGACCAACCTGTCTCCTAATGTGAGCGGTATCGACTTTGAACATCTGTCCTATAGAAGTTATTCTGAGTCATTACATTTCCCTACTTAATATATAACAATTTTAAACAACACTTACCGTTATTTATAGTCTAATGCAATTAAATTAGAAAATTTGTAAGATGTGCACGTATTTACAACATACGTATTTATGTTATAGCCGTACTTTATTTGTGCAACCGATAATAAATTAATTTGTCCATATACAATGAGGGGCCGTTAAGCGGTATATTTACTTTTGATAAAATCACTTGTTAATAATTCATAATTATCAATTTTTTTCATATTCAAAATTTTGGTGGGATAAATATTGAAAGATTTTCAAGAGCCATTTTATTAATTCTTTATAAGCTATAAACATGCTTGGATGGATGGATTTTCAGGAGACTATCTGTTTGGGATGAAAGGATGATGGTGAAAACAGACAAACACAAACATCCATACCCTTAATAAATACAAACTCTTGTACAGGATTGGGGGTATTCATTTCATAGATATATTGCAATTAAAATCGGATTAGATCTATAGAAAGTGAATAGTACTCTTGAACTAATTAATACTAAATAAAAAACTCATGGTTTGTATAAATAATAGAAAGATAGTCTGTACTACAACTGGCATTACTGCTCTATCCTGCTTATGAAAAACATAACGTATATCTACAAATCTATGTATATTAATCCTAAGTAATAAGTCGTATAGAATAGCAGTTATGTACATACTGTGCACTGTTCATATTGATTGTCATTTATTTAGTTGCAAATATCGTCATGAAGCAAGCATCCCACTTAAAAATTTTGTGCAATATTAGAGAAAACGAAAGTTTACTGATCCCACAAGATGACCATATCTTTCGCAGTTTCAAGCAAAAACATCGACCTTAAACAACTTTTTAGGGCATTAGGAAAGAAATTATTTAAATTTTAATATAATCATGCAGCTTGATTATTTAATTTACATTATTAACGTTGTAAGTCGATTACTTTAATGAATGTTGGTTTATGATATACAACAACTAGGATGTTGATATTGATAAATAAGATTCTGGGTGAACACTTTCAAGGCAGAGGAATTTCTATTGGAAAATCCGAACAATTTGTTCGCTAAGGGTGGAAACTGGCAAATGCGATTTCAGTTCCTATGATTTCTGAGAATTATTGGAGGATATTTGTAAACGGTGAGATGAGAGCATGAAAATCTCTGATTGGTTGGGCTCGAACGCTGTTCCAACGTTAAATTAGATTAGATTAGATTGGCTGTGCTTTTCCACTCCAATTATGTATAAATAAAGGCGTTTAATTTCTTCCATTCAGTGTTCGATTGCAAGGCAGTTAGCAAGAACGCTATTAGAAACATGCCGACTTTAACGCCCACCATTTTGATGAAGTACCTTTGAGCGAGCTCGACGTTGCGTGCATAAAAGAAGCAATGAAGCCTTTCATCCTGATTGTGTCCAAGGTGTGTCACAGGCATGTGGTGGCTCTGTGATGCTGGGGTTAGTTTTCAATACAATGATCAGGGCTAGATCCGTTGAAGAGTGGTTCGACGAGCATGATGTGCCTGTACAGCACCTGGATTGGCCACCAAATCTCCAGATCTGAACCCAATAATGAATTTGTGGGATCACCTGGAGCAACGTGTTAAGCGGAAAACTCGTCATCGACTAATATCGTCGAACTGCGGGATAATTTGTATGCAGCATGGTTGGAGGTAGATAAAGATATCTGACTACACTCATACAATCGATGCACAATCGCATTAAAGCTGTAATTAAAGCGAAGGGATGAGCAACGCACTATTAACACCAGATGGCTATCCGGTGTGCTTAAATTCAGTAGAAGAACATCTTGAAAAAGCATTTTGGAACGCTAATTCTAAGCAGACGTTGATAAAAGACTTCAATCCTGAACTTTTTCAAATAGCCGATGTACTGATCTTTTTGCATCTTTATAATTTACATTCACTTACCAAAAGTCATGGTACCCCCCTCCAATCAGATTCCCTGTCCGTATTGAGACGGATCCCGTATTGTTTCCATTCTCGGAATGCAGGTGCACAGGACTCCTTGATATCACACAATAATTGTAAGCAAAACTAGCTGCAGAAATGGCAGCACGCCGAGAGCTATCCGCATTTGAACGAGGGATGATTGTTGGTGCCAGATGGATGGGTACCTCAATACCAGATGTAGCCTGCAATTTTCCCGCACAACCGTTGTAAGGGGCTACCGAGAAAGTACACCATTGATGCTAGAGATGGTTGTCGGGTCACCCGATTTGCAACTGCTGACCGAAGGGCGACAGCGGACCAAATCACTTGCGGTACAACAAGGGACGTCCCACAACTGTCTCCGTGACGACAATTCGGCGAACCTTGGCAGCTGCAGGCTTTGAGAGCAGGTAGCCACGACGGATGCACTCTTAACAGCCGCACATCGTCGACAACGCCTATCCTGTGCCAACCAATATCGACATTAGACCGCTGAAGACTGGCGAAGGGTTGCTTGGTCCGACGAGTCACGGTTTCAGCTGTATCGGGCCGATAGTCGTGTCCGTGCCTGACGCAGGCCACACGAAGCCATGGACCCCGCTTTTCAGGTGGGGACCACTCAGACAGGTTGAGGCTCCATACTGGTCTGGCGTGTTTTCTCGTCATGCAATGGGTCCATTGGTGCATCTGACATCCAGTCTGCGTGCTACTTTCTACGTCGATCTGCTTGGGGGCCACCTGCACCCCTTCATGAACAGGTTTTACCCCGCGGGCAACGGCATCTTCCAGCAAGATAATGCGCCTCCACATATGGCGTTTATGACACGGCAGTTACTGGAGGAACATGCTATCGACTTCACGACAATGATTTGTCCTCCACGTTCCCCAGATTTCAATCCCATTGATCATTTGTGGGACGTCATCGAACGATCTGTCAGGTCGTCACCAACACAACTGGTAAATGCAGCATCGTTCTGGGATGCAGTGGAGGCGGCATGGTTTGCAGTGCCTGTGGATGTGTTCCGGGGACTGGTAGACTCTCTTCCACGACCGGTTGCCGCCGTTATCCGGGCCAGAGGGGGCCCAACACGTTATTGGGCAGGTGTGCAATGACTTTTGGTGAATGAGTGAGTGTATATGTTGGTTTTAAAATCTTTAAAAAATATATACTTGACAAGCAAAAGAAGTTCTTCATTCTTCATCCCGTCTATTTGATTTTAATAAGCCACACACACCGGCCAATGAATTAGAAACCTTCGTTCAGTATGGTATTGACCCTCCTTTGGCTGTAATTACAGAACATATGCAGTTTGGCATGGATTCTGCAAGGTGTTGGAATGCAGGTAAGGTAATCGCAGACCATGCATTCGTCAGAGAGATTTTCAGGTCCTGGAGAGTAGATGGAAGCGGATGCCTTCGACGAATGTCTCTTTCCAACATGTACCAAATATTCTCGATCGGACTCAAATCCAGACTTTACGCTGGCCACGGCAGATGTTGCAGCTCGGTGTCATGTTCAGAAAACCACTCCTGAACAATTCTTGCTCGATGGACAGTAGCATTGTCGTCCATGAAGAACCCGTCACCATTTGGGTACAAACGCACCATTGCAGGATGGACTTGATCTGCAACAATGTTCAGGTAGTCTTTGGCTTTCAAGGAATATCAGGGGACCCTTGCCATACCAAAAAAACATGGCCCATACCATGACACCTCCTCCTGCAGCTTGAACTATGTTTGCCGGCCATTGGTGCAAAACAATGTGTAATGTGACTAGTCCGACCACATCACCTTTTTCCAGTCGTCTACTGTCTAGTCACACCGTTCTTTACACCACTGCAGGCGAACTTTCCAGTTTGTTGCTGACACCAGGGGCTTCCTCAGTGGCATGCGATTTCCCATCCCTATTCGCTTCCACTCTCGGCGCATTGTTCTGGAGGAGATGGGTTGCGATGATCCTTCATTGAAGTCTGCCGTCAGTTGCTCCACAGTAGACCTTCGGTTTTGCCGCACAATCCGTCTCAGACGACGTCGGTCCCTGTCTGTGTTGATTGTTATTGATCCACAATTCTGCCATTTCGACAACTCTTGTGGATTCCGTTTCCACGCATTGAACACCTTGGAGACCTGACCTTTTGAGATACCGGTCAGTTGTACTGTCCTAAAATTCGTAGCTCCAACTAGACGGGCTCCCACAATATCTCCTTTTTGGAACTCAGACAGGTCTGCTGTTTTCCCCATTTTGCTCAACTTGAGCAGCTGCAGCTTGTTTCTACCCTGTACCTGCAGCTTGGAATGAGCATGTACCTCACATGATTGCATTCATTTGCATATCACAATCGTTTCTGACCTGTGACCCCGCTTTACATATCAGTACAGTAATTCATCACGGGTTTCTAATTCATTGGCCAGTGTCTGTAGGATGTTAAGCAAACTCGGTTATAACGTAGATTTCTTCTCGGTCCCGTCAATTACGTTACAACCGAGTTCGAATGTATTACGTTTTTATGAAAATGGCTAACTTGTTTTATAACCAGACAGTTTTGGAGGTTAAGTTTTGCATGGAATCTGCATTTGCATGCGGAGGAGAGAACCAGAGGCTGCTTACTCAAAACAGTGGTGGCAAACAAGACTATCTAGTAAAAAATTGTAAAGAATATTTTTAGTTGATAATATAAAGCGGTAATTAGATTAGATACAGCTAAGATATTCAGTGAGCTCAATGCCTTGGGTATTTGAATGCGGAAGAACAGACGACCACTCGAGTAAGTGTTTAAAGCCGTTTAATTCTGAACAAAATGTATTACCTTTTCTCTTAGTTGATTACTCGTTGAACGACTTGGAAATGATTTAGACTTAGCGTAAAAAAAGCTATAAAACGAAAGTTTTTTAATTGTGTTGCAATTTTGAAATTGGATTTTTAAATGATTCATGTTTTGGATTAAAGATTCGAAAGGCTATAAGCATTACTTCACGAAAAAGTTTCATGAACATTATAGTAATAGAAAAAAATTCATTGCCAACTTATTTTATTAAGGAAATGATTTAGCAAAATAAAGTAGTCTGGAAAGCATTAAAACAAAGGAAACCACCCGATGAGTAACTAGAGACAAACAGGCCTATAGCGGAATTTGAACCCCCTAACTCTTTTGAGATTATTTTACCAGACGAAAAAATGTCGTGAAATATTGACAGAATTTCTGTTGATATTAGAATGGCAAGGAAGCAACTCGAAAAGTTGAAAAATCTTTGCAACCAAATGAAGATGAGTGACTCTGAAAGGAAAAAAAAATGTAATTCTGTAATGTGATTAGCGTAATTGGGGTGATCTTGGAAGTTTTTAATTACTTCTTTATGTAATAATTGTCATCGATGAAATGAAACAGAAATGACTTATCACTACATGAGTTTTGCGCCGGATGCATTAACATATTAAATACATGGAATTTCTTGAAATATATAGTATTATTTCCAATGACTAACTATCGGAAGACTGTGCGTAATTTAAATGTTAATTAAAAATTTCCATTATTTAATTATAGTTTTAATTTAGACTCTCTATGACAGCACCCCAGAGAATAAAATTGTTTATAAAGTTGTCTTTTTTCCAAGTAAATTAATAAATATTTTAAAAAATTATTTTAATTTAAAACATCTTTTTTATATATATAAAAAAAGCAAATTCTCTTATGTTGTGATACGGAAAGATTCTCTTGTACGGTTTAGATGATGTAAAAGAATCTATATTGATATATGAGGCAGATTCATAAAGTAACCTTAATATGACAATAAAAAGTCAAGGAAAAATATCACTTTGAGACTCTTCCTCGAACTTTATAAAAATTCATAGGGTTATTGTGCGGAGTGAACCATATCAGATGGAATCTTCATAAAGGAGTTGCTATGGCAAGAGTGGGGCTACACTTTTCTCTCAGTTAGAAACTGAGATTGGAGTCCTATAGGCGAAAAATTCCTTCTCCAATAATAAATCATGGTTATTTGATAAAAGAATTGGTGAGAGTATCTGCTGAAATGGAAATCAAGTTAGTTTGAAAGCGAAGGACAAGTGAATGCTGAGAGCATTTGAAATTAATTAACTTCTTTACGGTTAATTTAGATTTTTGAACATTCATTACTTTTTTTTGTTATTATCGAAGCTACTTGTACTTTAAAAATTATAAAAATACAAGATATAAAACATAAATTTGTAAAATTTTTACATTTACTTTACTCTTCATGTAACTTTAAAAAAAACACACACTCACTTCTTTCCTATCTGTGTGGGAAAGCTCACTATATAAAATCAAATATAATCTATTAATGAGTATATGAAATTGGTAAATGTAATGCTGCAATGCTCGAATGCTCGTATAATTTTCTATATATTATCTATTGATTTGTAAAAAATATAGCAAATCAAACAATAACGTATTTATTGCGAATAACAGCATTGTAAGCGTCGAGGCACGGTTATATTAGTCCAGTATAATATCAGTATTAGCAGCCGTTTATAGATTCTCATGTATTTTTTATTTCCTAGAACATCCACAGCCTTACCCTCGGCATTCTCTCCTCGTAATTCCCCCATTAACATCATTTTCACTCTAAAGTAGACTTTGCAAGAATAGAGGTCTTCATATGCTGCAAATACATAGTTAGTATCTACCTCATATAATTTGTTAGTTGTTGATACCTTCAAAGAATCATCTTCACACAGCTAGCACTAGGTATTGCTTAAGAAAATCACTAATCCTTGCCTTACCTGTCAACTTGATCCTAAATCACCCCAATTTGCATCACTAGACTCTCTCTATTCTTAAGAGAAATATAACTATTCATATATTAGGTCTTTCAAAAATGAACTACAAAATTTATTTTGAGGTCGAAGTGAGTGCAAGTAACATTAGAGGTATTCCTCACCAATGTTGAAAAAAACTGACGTTTCGGATAGAGGCTATCCTTTGCCAAAATTCTCACCACGCATTGCATCTTTCATTGCATCGAACAGAGCATTATCGCTGAGCCCAAGATCCAGCAAATATGAACCATGATGTAGTCGTTTACCGTATAGCCTCCTGCAGGATGGCAATGGAGTGGCGAGTGACCTGTGGATGCACATTGTCATGTCGGAGAAGCTCCGTTCCCACACACGCCTGTTAATCTCGTATGGATATCTAAAGCACCCATTCCTTCTATCCGAATAAACCACACTGTTCATGATTATCTGCTTCTTCAAGCTGAGGAACTAGAGATCAGCGAGAGCACCATCTGCCACTAGAATTTCTGTTCATAAACTATGATCACCTATGGCATATCCGACGTCGTTTAGAATGGAGCATCCAGCACCGTTGAGTGCCCTATGGACTGATCAAATTGTGCCCTATCCAGTGGTCGTGTGTGAACCTGACGGATGCCCGAGTTGATATACATAAGTGAAATTGGGTGGTGGTAACGTGATGACCCGAGATTATATTGGGTGGTGGTTTGGACTCGCCTCCTTGGCTTCCGTGACTGGAACTTTAATGACTGATGTCTACCACAACATTTCGACAGAACACCATGTCTATCTAACAATTTTTGGCTGCTTTAATGCACAGTTTTCATACATCTGCAGCATCTCTGCATAGTACCAATGTCATTATCATTCACCATTATCATATAGTGAATGATAATGACATAAGACCACCATACCGTCCGCATCACCTTTTTTTATAGGTGGTTTCGGAGTTCTTCCTGGAACATCTATTACACCCAAACTATTGAACCGAATATGGACGATTGTCGTATATCCACTTTTTGGAAACATAACAATACGTTACAAAATACGTTGCATTATTTGCTTCTTTGGAGGACAGAAGAGAACACTTCCAATCGCTATGCTTTGTTCTGATCAGTCGGGTTGTGTGGCACTTACTTGTCACCGTCCTTATTATCCACCCGTGTTGGAAAACAGATTAATAGAGTACTTTCAACTTCTGGGCGATTTCTCGCACTGTCTGTCATCAATCGTATCCTTTAATTCCTCAGGATCAATGGAGCAAGGATGATGGCTACGACGTTCATTTTGCAGGCTCAATCCCCGGAATCTAGTTTTGCAACCAGTGTCGAGTGGTTCATTCAGACGTAATCCTTCTGTTAAATGCTTCATTATATCTTTTGACTGCAACCCTCGCAGAATTCCACAGTATTCGCTCTTCCACCTTCCCTTCAAGCAACAATTTTAATTCACTCTTGTGTTGTCTTATTGGGATATACGAGGGTCACTTACAAAGTCATGGCAATATCTTTTTTTTTGCAGGCAAATGTGTTGTTATATTTCATAACATACATATGAAAATACATAATGTACTTTACCAATAATGTCTGTTATATGGTTACTCAGAAAGTATTGTAGACAAGGAAGAAGAATAAAAATAAAAAAAAATTAATCTACTGTAATAAATAATGTTCATCACAATAGTCTGCACGCAGGTTACACTTCGAAGTAATCTCCAAGACAATCAACCGTTCGCTGCCAACGATGAGGAAGGCGACGAATACCATCAGCTGCTCAATTCCCCAATCTGGTAATCTCGCGTCGCACTGCGTTTCCGATTTCTTCTCGTGTAGGGAAGCATCTCCCACGCAATGGAGCTTCCAATTTCGGTATCAAATCGAAATCGCCTGGTGACAGATCGGGCGAATAGGGCGGTGGTCTACTACTTCCCATCTCAACATTAATACTATTCTCAACATTGTTATGGCAGATGAATTTTTTTTTATTTTTACTTTTCTCCCTTGTCTACAAAACTTCCTGAGCAACCCATGTAACAGACATTATTGGTAAAGTACATTGTATATTTGCATATGTATATTTTGAAATGTTTGTATAGTTGCCGTGACGTTGTGAGTGCCAAACCTCTTATGCTATATATAATTTACTGCTATTTCTAGCTTGAAATTTATATATTATGATTGAAAAATTAATGAGCGTCGAATTTTCAATGTCGAATTTTTTTTCATTTTAATTTTTCCACTTTCTAATGTTTAAATCTGGTTCTCGCTCAAGAGTTCGTTTAATTTTTTGTTTTGACTGTTTCACTTTCTTTAAAAAAACTATAATATTGTAAGATTATAATTTTGGAAAGATAAAGAAAGGAGAAACGGTGAAATAAAATAGCAATAAATAAATAAAAATATCATTTTCAGTTCTCTGTCCGCAAAGTCCAGCTTAATCTTTTGATCCTATAATCTCTTACAGATTGAAATTCCCTTTGATTTCTGTGTGGTGACATCGATCATCGGGGTTTACCAGAAGGGAGCGTAATATGTCAAAAAAATATCAAAACTCATCTTTGGAGAAGTATTATTGAAAAAATTTCTGACATCATACACGTTCCCTCAGATTGAATTTTGTGGGCGGAAAGGAGGGGGTTATCGTACTGACGGGTGGGGATCGTGAAGAGGGTGTAGGATTTCGGAATAGGAGAAAGGGGGACAACCACTATAGAATGAAACAAAAACAAATACCCAATATTGTAGGTGTCCAACAGATTTCTCCTCCTCTTCTGCTTTTATTCCTTTCCATCTCGTTCCTCCCTCTCTTTCGCCCTGCTCTACCTCCTGCTGGGGTCCTTTATTACAGAAACTAGTAAGGGGGAAGATGGGGGGTTGTGGAAACGGGCATTATTTTCGCCAGATCGGGTCGATGGCTGTGGGGTCACGTGGTATTTGATGACCGATGAAAATGAGAGGCCGACAAATCGGAGGATGCTCCCGAACAACGCCTCCCGAATTACACCCAATCCATAAACTGATAGAGGCGCTAATATCACGTGACAAATTTCTATATTGAACGGGAGACAGGCACACCATTTTGGAAGTGGAATAAATGCGGAATCATGAAAAAATATTTATCGCCTTCGAATGTATCGATTCTTATTAGCGCATATCAACAAAGGTAAAAGGCTTTTTTCGTTTTAATTTTAAAAGATCACAAAATTAATTATATAATTCTACATTTATATTTCCTCAGTTATCGGAAGTCATTGTGGCAACTTCATATCATTTAGGGCATTGAAAATATACATTACTTCACATAGAAAGTGCACGACGAAAAAGCTTCAAATGGGACAAAAATGAGGCAGACAGATAAGAGTAGTAGGTTTCAAAAAAATGATTTGAATTTCAAAAAATTACACACACTCAATGGCTGAATATACAGGGGTTAAGTAAGGATCAGGTCATTTAAAAAGTTCTTGCGTATTTTCAGTGATACATTTGCATTCACATAACTTATAAAGACATTCAATTTATTCATCAAAATAATCCCCCTCACAATCAATAACATGTCTCTAACATGGGTGGGTTATGTGTAGATCCCATGTCAAATGTAGAAATCTCTGGCTTTGGAGTTGTAAAAGTCTTGCCACTCTATTTCGAGAGTAAGACGAATTCTAAACTGTCATGTCCGCATATGATTATCATACAGACAGATGATAAACTGTGAGTACGAGGATGAAGTAAAGCTTCCTACCCACACTGCATAATCCCTTTGAACGGGTCTGTAAAGCTGTGTGCAGTCTTGCATTGTCCTGTAGCAGTATAGAGGCATTTTTGGTTTATCAAAGCAGATGGTTGTTGGAGAAATTTCTGATGAGTCCGTTGGAGCATATCAAAATACACATGTTTTGTGATTGTTTGACCTTGCTATAAAATTTCAAAGTGTAATTCTCCGACTGCTGTCCAGAAAATAACCAGCAACATTTTCTTTAGGTGCAAATACTGCTTTGGGATCTTTCTAGAGGTTTGTGGTAGGAAGTTCCTGTTGTGATTACCATTGATAGGGGCGATGAATATTATTGTAGAAGACTCATTTTTCATCGCAAGTAATGATTCGGTACAGCAGGGCTCTTTGTCATGACGTTGGAGCAAGTGTTAAGGGTTGCACTTTCTTCACTGCTGACAGAGCATGGGGACTCATTTATCCCATTTTTTGTCTTTTTCAAGTATGCGAATATGATTTTATGCACAGTTTCCTCTGTCACAGAGAGTTGTTTGGATAATTCATGACTGTCTGGCGTGGATTAGCTGCAATGAGAGTCTTCAATGCAACTTCATCAACAACAGACGGTCGTCTAGAGCGAGGGTTATCTTCAAGGGATTCATTTCCATCCCGGAATTTCGAAAACCAAGACTGAGGTTTTCTTCTTGACATCTTCAAGACATCCGTACGCTTGATATATAATTCCACACGCCTCAATTGCATTGTGACCTACTTAGAATTGAAACTGCTTGAATATCGACTTTTATCATCATTTTAGACTTTCATATATCGCTTGTTACTGCAATAAAATAATTTAAGACTCTTCTCAAAGGAATACGTGTGAGGATGCAAATCCTGTTGGACTGAGTAATTTCTGTTCAGGGTTCAGGTACTATTCATTGTCGAAGACCAAGATGCAGAAACACGCAAGAAATTTAAAAGGTCCAGCATGTTGAGTGATGTATTCCGTTAAATGGCATAGTATTGAATCAATAAATGCGTGAATGCTATCCTAGGTTAGGCCATTGTGGTCCATGTCGTCTGTGTGTTTTTAACCGTGTATTGTCCGCTGAATACAAAATGTCTTGAATATAAAAGGCCCGAAGCACCTCATGAACATATCGCGTCGTGTGGTAGTGCCCTTTATGCATACAAAAGGTAAACGGCCTACATGGGGTGTTTATAATGATAGTTACCAAATGTTACAGACAATTAGGGAACACCAAAACAAACAATTTTTGCCATAGCATAGGGGATCGGAACCATACCATTGTCTGGCTATGGGGGAGAGAACTAATCACACTGGTAAATTATGATAATGAATGCACATGACAAAAAGATGTACATGCATTAAAAATTCCTGATAAAAGAAGTATTCACACAACATTAATTGCAGTCATTAACAAGAGTTGTAATCTTCTGATGTGTATCTCTCCATGACCAAGTTTATAGTGAAACTCTACCTATCTTCTAGTAATTGTTGGATGGGTAGAGATAGATCAGTTGCATGGCTTCTCAGGTCACCGGATCTTACTCCCCTTGACTTCTTCTTGTGGGGTCACATGAAGGCACTCGTCTACCGTACATCTGTCACTACCATTGAAGATCTGGTTGCCCGCTTTGCAGTCGCCAGCGACGAAATCCGTGAAATGCCAGGACTCTGTGGCCGCATAGGCCGTCAATGTCGCGACAATGCAATGCATGTATCGAAATGGCTGGCGGACACTTTGAGCAGCTTTTGTTAGCGTTGTTTTCACGTATCAATAAACTAATTGATATTACGTTTGTGTTTTTTTCATTTGCACGTTACATCACTTCTCTCCCGGACAATGGTAGGATTCTGACCCCCGATGCTATGGTAAAAACTCTTTGTCTTGGTGTCCCCTAATTGTGTGTAACATTTGGTAACTACCTTTAGAAACACCCTGTATAGTGACAAAGCGCAAATCATGTCCCACGTTAATGAGCTTAGTGGCGAACAAAGATGGTAGAAGTATCAACCTGAATGCTAAGTTGCCTCCAGTTTCGTAGACGGTGATATCATTGCTGAAGCGAAATTCATCTCTGAATACAACAGTATTTCATTCGTTACTCCAGATAGCTCTTGTGCATGCATACTTTGCAACAGTTCTGTCGTAGGGGCAGTGTTTGCAAAGGTCACCTTATCCGCAAGTTTGCCTCAGCCACCAGTGATGGACTGTCTTCGCTGATTTTGAACATTCAATATTTTTTCTACACTCTGCAAAATTCTGCCAATTGTGGACTGTGGGACTTCTACGACTTAATGTTGCATTTGTTGATCTGTGCATTGTGATGTTCGTCTTCGTGCTTCAGCTCCCTTATGACGATCCACATTTCGTTCTTCAGATGACCATCTCTAGATTGGACTAACAGTTGCTGCGTCCCTTACAGTTTCCGCCATAATACGATGTTAATACTGGCTATACATAGCCCTCTAATATTCAGCTATACATGTATGTAATCCTGTAATTAATCCTGAAGTAAAGTCACGTGTTTGACGAAACTGTCGTAGATTGGATCATACAAGCATTTTAGCATCTTAAACTTTATTCTTATACGCATAATAGCACAAGCAATAGGAAACATAAGAACAAACCACTTTTTCACAATGAAATTGCCCCACCCACAAGGAGTTATCCGAATGAGCCAAAAGTAGGTATACAGCAAGAGATACTGTACATCTGAACACACCTTTATTACGTTATGAAGCCAAGACGTGCACTCATTTGTACAGGGTGTCCCAACCGAAAGCGGCGTCAGTAGGTTGTGGCACCACCTCTAGCGGCAATGCATTGTTCCAACATTGGCCTACCGTCCGTGCGTCCCGCGACACATGGACAACAATCCGTCTGATTGAGCATCCAGCTCGGAGAGGCCAATAATCCGACCTCATTCAAAGTCCGTTAATTGCGTGAACGGTTGTCCTTGTCGTCGTCGCGGCATTGAGACCGTTGTGCGGATTACAGCACTGTACGTTCACGAGGCAGTTGCTTCCTCCCCACTCCATGGAACGTCTCGCACAAGTGTCAACTGATGAGCCTATACAGGCACCCGGACACCCTGTATCAACCCAAATGGTCATGTCTCGTGAGCATGCATCTAATCGTTTACTAGTCGGAGGTAGACGAACCCCCGTCACTAAATTTGTATAAGGTCGGATAACTCCTTGTTGGTGAGGCAATTCCATTGCAAAGCAATGTATACATGAATGTACGAGTACATTTCCGCCATGCTGCAATTCCAAACAACTATAAGATCTTACACCACGTCTGCAGATATTTAAATTTCCTGGAATCACTAAAGATTGCCAGAAGACCGACTGCTGAACTCAGCGCGGATCAGATTCCATGGATCTCTGATTGGACGAGCTTCATCAGTGTTTTCATTGTTATTCTATGACTAGTTGTGCCCGCGGCTTCGCTCACGTAGAATTCAGAGAAAGAGCGGAGAAACACAGCAAAAAAAAAGTACAAAAACTGTCGCCAAAGCACAAAAACTAAACAACAACAAGTAAAAATCGAAGTCCGTTATTGGATTCTGTAGTCGTAGTATTATTTTAAGTAGAATAGTATTATTTTAACTTCAAATGCGTCCAGTATTTTTTGTGTGATGCGCGTACAAACAAACAGACAGACAACAGATTTATTATGTGTATAGATATTCATTTTGTGTTATTCCCATTGGTTGTTGTTCTTGTATTATCATTTACATATCATGTAAATTTGTAATGGGTTAGAATGGGTTGGGTTTTTTATTGATTCAAAACTCACATGGAATATGCATGTGGCTTTTGTGATGAAAACGGCCAAAAAAAGCAAAATTTAGCTTAATTGCTATGCCGGGTCGTAATAGTGCTCTAAATGTTGATAACAAACTATTGTTATACAAAGTGATTGTTCGTGTCATTTTGCAATATGGCATGCCCGTCTGGGAGACAATTTGCAAGAAGAGATGGAACGAGCTCCAAACTTTCCAGAACATTACCCTAAGGACTATGGCACAATTGGATTGGAGTACCTCAATATGACTCACGTTGGGAAATATGTTCAAAAGCTCATGGAAACCGTGCTGCCTATTAGGGTAAATCATAATAATGAACCTGTCTCTGGCATTCTTAAGCTTTCCCTTCATAGGAAAAGGTGCCGTAATCAAAACATATCCTAGAAATCAATTGATAATGTCATCTTCCCAGAATATTGGGTTTTATAGGCCTTTTGTGGGTGTGTAGCTTTATTAAGTGATATACTCTTAGCTCAGACAATCGTCAATCAAATTTCCCTCCTCTAAAAGGAGGAAATTTTCTTCTTTCATATGCTGGATGACCTTTGTGGGTACGTCAGGCTTCTTTTCTAGTTCAGTGTATTTCCTTTGGAATATGTTTATGAAGGTAAGATTATGGAAGCTATACTTCAGTTCGACTCCAATAACGATACACTACACTGTTCCATTGTTGATTGCCGTATTATCATTTAGTGATACTTAAAATTGGCCGAAATATTCATTCATGTATATTAAAACCTTTGTGAAAAAGCGGTTTTTTTCTTGTGCCTACTATTGATAGTCTTTTTATCCAGTCTTAAGGTAATTATTCTATTATCACAAGCAATCTCTTTTCATGGCCTTGAGAAAATTTGCAAAGTAGCTTAACAGACTACCTGCCCCCTTTTTTAATCGCAATATCCGATGACGTCAATGACTGAAAACTGAAAAGAAATTTTTATTTTTTTATTTATTTTATTTATTGGCATAATTTGTTTCTGTAAATACTACATCCTTAAATTTGCATAATGCTGTGACAAAATTTACGTTTGCATTAGATGCTGTTAGGATAGAAGCTAGACAACCTTTGGATTCATATTAGAGGCATATTAGAAATTAAAATGTTATATATAAAATACACTAATGGAAAAAAATGTTACATCATGAAGAGTAAATTTGCATTCACCGAACTTTATTCACCCAACCAAAAGTCTTCGAAGACTATTTTAAGGATTTGTATCACTTTTTCATGATTTCTGGTTGTAATTTGATATGACAAAAGTCGCCTTTCTTTAGCCTCCCACGTATACTCTAGGAGTATGGAAATCTCGTAAGATCAGAATGGCCTCGTAGTGCTTTGTGAGATGGAAAATATTATATCATTTTCATCAAGGATCCGACCACTAGGTTTACTATTTTTTTTCACATAGAGTCTCACTGTTCCTCTGACAATAATCAAACCAGTCCTGTTATCATATGCACCTCCTAACAATCTCACGAAGTCTCTGCCATCTATGCTGTTGGGCCAAAAGTACCATACGCCAGAGGAACAAATTCTTGCACTCCAGCTTCAAGTAACCTGTTCCTCATGATTCACGACGATACTCTGCTGCCTGATTTTCAGTTGTAATTTGTGCATCTGATACAGGTATTCATACAATCCAATGTTTTTCCTTATTGCAGTTTGGAAGGCCTATCTTCTTGCAGCACTGTTTTCCTCACCACCCTCTTTTCACCTTCATAATCGCTTCCATGTCCCTCAAGATAGTTAGGCGGCTTTTCTCAAAGTCAGACTGATAGTGATACTTGCTCTATTACGTCGATTCTAGGACAATTGCCCCCTGGACAACCGCCCCCTAGGACAATTGCTCTCTAGGACAATTGCCCTCTAACAATAGAGATTAGCATGGATTTTTTTTAATATTTTTTTTTTAGATTTGGACATATTAAACATGAAAAACATGGTCAAACACGCTAATAACGTGGTTTTCCTCGATTTGAGAATCAGATTGAATCAGATTCACATTTCATATCGTCGCTTTCTTTTTGTCGAACTTTACTTTACTTAACAGAAAAATTACTATGACCGATCCACGATATAAAAAAGGGCAATCTGATAATTTGCCGAATATCGACTTATTAATGGTTACGAAATTTTTTTAGAAGCTAATTAATTAGAACTTGGTTTTGGTTCGAGGGACCAACGCTATTTCTTTAATAACACCTTACAAAATATACCTTGATGCCTGTAAACTTAAAAATCCGGACAGAAAATGTTTTTATTTCGAAATAAAAATTAAAAATTTTTCTTATTTAGTAATCAGGCGATTGTGCATGTTGTTTTGTACGTATTTAATGCATTATTATAGTTACATTGCATTAAATGAAATACCTTACGCTTGAAATATGAGAGATAATTACAGCACGATTATTGTAAGCATAATATTTTATAAGCATAACACTCGTACATAAAAAAGTGTATTGCGAATAATTTTTTATGTACGAGTGTTATGGTTATAAAATATTATGCTTACAATAATCGTCATGTAATTATCTCTCATTTAAATGAATAAGAAAGAAAGATCAATTTAAAACCGGTGAAATTTATCTATTATTTTTATTAAGATTTAAAAATAAAAATTAATTTAAAGCGGGTGCTGAAATATATTTTTTTGTGTATACTTTCCGAAAGTTTTATTTTAAATCTTAATTAAAAGTTTACTACCGATTTTTTTTTCATATTTTACTTCAAATTGTGTAAATTGAAAATTATGAAATTTTGAAAAAACTTTTACCTTGAGATACTGTAAATTTTAATGAACATAGTAATTGGAGAAACCTGTTATGTTCGCGGTAAATAAAATAAACAAGTAAAAATAAAATGCTATTCAGCCCCCTCCCCCCCCCCCCATCCCAAGCTAAGCGCCATACACTTCGATTTCTTTCCGACAGCGTGAGCACTGCTATTCCTTCTCGCTGCCGATAAAAAAAAAATTCTTATTAGGCTTTTTGGGACCTATTACTAGATTCTAGGAAGACGTTCAAGAAACAGGTACAGAAACCCAATTAACTAATTTAGTAAATTAATCTTTAAATTTTTTTCTAAAAGAACCCTCCCCCAAATATGAAAAAAAAATCCAAACAATAGATTTCTGTTTTTAAGTTAGAGCACTTGTCTGGGGCATTTTGGGAGGCAATTGTCCTAGGGGCGGTTGTCCTAGGGGGTGGTTATCCGGGTGGTGGTTTCCAAGGGGCAATTATACGGTTACCATCACGTCAACTGGGCATTCTGTATACGGCATAGGAATAACGTATCCCCAACTTGGTACGATGTTAATGATGTAACATTTCCTTTTCCACCAATGTAGAAATCCAGTAGTGGATATTTTATTCCTGTTTATAAATAAAATTGCATGTATACTCTTTGAAAAAAATAAAGTCGACGCCCCAAGAAGAAAGTGTACAACTGACATGATAGTTCGTAAGAAGAAGAAATAATTAGACTTTCAGAATAACTAAACAATTTATTGCACAGATAGCATTACACAAAGTGAGCAAGTTAGTATGGCATTGGTACACCTCTGGCCTGGATTCAAGCTGTTATCTAAGGAATATCTTGCCAATGATCTCCAAATGCGTCGACATTTTGGATTGATTACAGGCGATGCCCCATCATAACCCAAATGTATTCAATAGGAGAAAGATCTGGATTGGGCGATCTGCCTGGCCAAGGACGCAGATAATCCATGGAGATGCGTGCTGTATATGATTGGGCGTTATCTTGGTAAATAATAAGCCTCAGGGACCGTAAAAAGAACGGTAGCATCGCGAATGGTACCCTAATTAGTATGTAATCTCTTGGGTGCGTCCAGATACTTCTACAAAATTTTGATCAATTGCATGCGAAGTTTCGTAACGATCGGTTCGTTTTTTCCGTGTACATCTATGTTTTTTTGTCAAAGACCGTATCCCCGCTCCCTTCTTTGTCGAGAGATTTTTCTGATTATTATACAGAGAGTTCATAAAATGAGGAATAATAAGTACCTAGCATGATTCTTCACATCAATATAAATAAAAAGTTCCTCGTGCAAAATGTCGAAAACCTAATTTTTATGGGCCTAAACACCACGTGAAGTTTTCTAAAAAGCTGGAGGAAAACGTCATTTAATCTCAACAACTGCCACCGTTTTCTCGTGGGATAGTGCAGTTCATTGTGTTAAGTGTTGGTGCAGAAAGTTCATAAATGACGTAACGATGTCATACTAAATTTTGAGTTTTAGACGTTTTGGGGTACTTATTATCCCTCATTTTATGAACACCCTGTATACCATTAAAATAATTACTAGCTGATAACCCGATTTCGCCCGGGATTTTATTTATCCTCTTGTTGGGTTGACCTGCCTAAGATTAAAATGATAACCATCTTCATCACCTAGGAATGTCACTGGATACTTTAGATCCATCTTTTCTTCGAAATTTTCCTTGCCCTTGACGTATAAGCTCTTATACCCTCCTGCTCTAGACGAAGCTCCCGTGGTCAGTTGTTTCCGAATGGTTTTTTGTCTTTTAGCTGCAGAGTTTCTCTGACAAATACTTATTCTTTCTCTTTCCTTTCAAAACACACAAACAAACACACAAACTTTTGCCGGCGTCTGAACGTTTGTTAGGGAACTCAAGGGAGACGCGTGTATCTCCTTTGCCTCCTCGATGGACACTGCCCTATCTATATCGTCTGCTATACTCATTTTATTTTCATTATTAAAAATTCTTGGAAACGAATATTCTATCATTACATCATCATTTCATGCCCATTGAACTGATGTGCTACCAAATAAGCTAGGTGATATCGGAGTCTTTTTTGATGATATTTCCCAATATCTGAATGTGAATGTAGAGTAAAAATGGACACATGAAAAAGCTTAGAATTAATACGGTAAAATTCATAATGAAAACTAGAAAAAAATTCTTTGATGTTTTCATTTACATGATACCTACCTGCACCATCTGTTTTTTGGGCATGTCAATTCCAAGCTAACATTAACATAACAGTATCCTAAAAACGTAGAACAACTCTCACGAAAAAACGTATCCAGTACTATGGCGAGTAGTGCTGAAGTCACAAAATTAGCTTTGCTCTGTATAATAATATAAATAACACTGTACAACATGAAAAATGTCCTTTAGATGAAAATATGTGTTTCCCTGTATATTTTTGGCTGAAAATAACGAATCTGTAATAATTTTTTGTTCACCACGCTCCATTTTCCAAAATATTTACATTTTAGCTCTTTACGTATCTATATTGTAGCACATACAGAAGCGCTATGCCACCAGTTCCTCATTCTGAAAATCTTCCTATACCTACAGCTCCAGCTAAATATACTGTTGATTCAGAGGAAGACACGTCCGATGACCCAAATCATCAAGATCCTGACTTTCAGCCATCTACATCTATGACATGTTCACATTGTGAAAATCACACAGGCAGAGCTTAACGATGAAATGGAAGTATGCTAGCTGAATATTGCTGGTCTGTTATCAGGGACGCCTACAAGAGGAGACGCCTATGTTATTGTGTTTTCTATAATCAAGCCTATGTTACATTTCTCTAAGAAGTGGGTCTCCTATAAAAACGGTACGTGATGGACCATTTTGGTTTTGATATATGGATTAAGCACGTTTTGTTTATATAGAATCACATAGTTTCATCTGAAGGACAGGGGAAAAAAGTTCAAATTTTTTGTACTGTGTAATAAATGCCATCAAACAATGTATACGAAATCTTGGCAACATAGCGATGACACCTACCACGAGTATATTATAGATTTTACTGTATTAATAGATTTGAGAACTCAATTTTTCTTTTACTTATCTACTCTGTTTACTTTAATATGGAATGGATAAGTTTGTTTTAAGTTCGCTCGTACCATTCAACTATACACTCAGTGAATAAGAAAGCTTTAATACAAAAAAAAACGAATTTGAGATTTTTTTTATAAAATGCTTAATTTCCCTTTAACATATCGTTTGGCATCCTGTTATTTTTGATACAGCCATTTGCCATCAAAGGAAAATCTATTCTATTGGAACTTCAATTATTATTTTTGCTATCATTTCAACAAACAGGAACATTTCACTCTGATAATCTGACTGCATGGAGATCATTAATCAATAGCATTAAAGCAAGAGGGGTTAGATCGATGTGGAAACAGCGTCGATCTCAGGTGTGAAATGGAACCACAATGTGCATAACCAGACCCGTATCAGAAACAGTAACGTCAACACTGATACCTCTCTTCATAACGATGGAAACCTAAAAGCGAGGGCCGTGTGTGTGTGTGCGTGTATATATATAAATATAGATTCGGTATGAGCTCACTTTCTCAAAGGATCGATACACAATAGGGCCCAATAATTCCAGGAAGCAATCACGTATCGGCCTCATTTCAAGGTAATTATTAAAATATTCGCGGCGCTTTATGTTTTCGTTATTGGATGCTGAGCGCGATTTATCGGGACAACGAGATATCGGTATCGCGGACGACCAACTGTGAAATAATTAAAACTTTTGTAATTTTCAGAATAATTCAATTACTGGTTTCGACCGATAATGGATGGGTCTTTGTAGAGGAATTTAATTGCAAACGATGATTAATATGGTTGAATAATTTAAAACTGAAAGTTTTGTCCGCTTTGATTGAATGGTGGTTGTGACGAGTGCAACTTCACGCTGCGCAATCTAAATAGAACTGCAGAATGAGGCAATGTGCCGAATTGCGGATAAATTCTATTTTACCTTCGTGGTAGTATTCTAATTGAATTCCACAAATTCTATTAGGAAATTCCATTTTTCGTCAAAGGAAGTGCGTAGCGACGATAAATATTGAAAGAGCGACATTTAAACGATAGAATGATCCGAAGGAAACTTCGCCTTAAAAAATTTAAAAAAGGAATATTATAATATATGTCAGAATTTTATTGGGAAAATTTAAACCATAATAAAAACATGAAAATATACGAGAACTTTCGCTCTCCATATAAAAGAATAGCTTTTGAAGATACTCTGATTATCTATGAGCATATATCCTAAGATGAAAGTTATTAAACAGGTGGTGGCCTTACAGTATAACAGAGGGACATCAGGAGTTCCAACTAGTTTCGCCATTTATTCCCGGCTTTGTCAAGGATATATACAGCAAGAGGCATGCAAGCCTTTATATACAGAACAGTGGTACAAATTATGCATATACATGAACCAATAGGATACAAAAGAAATAAAGAGGAAATAATGGCCAACAGGATAAATAGAAAAAGCACAGATTTTTGAAATATAATGGCCAACAGAAAAAAGGGTGTAAACGCTAATTTTTATAAATTATACAAAAAGAAAATATACAAAGGGATGGTGCGCGTTTACGCGGACCGAAAAGAGAACTTATCCGGTTGTCTGAGGACAATAGGATTTACAGAAAAATAAACAGGCAAGAAATAACAAAATGCAAAGGAAAACAAAAACAATAATAAAGAAACCGAGAAAAAAGGATCATAATAGATCGGATAAAGAGTTAAGTATTGCATATACATTAAAGTCTGTTTGATAATTGAGAAGCAGGTGGGGGGAGGACTTCTTGGCCTTGAATATTTCGAACATATGAAAGTTATGTTTCCAAATATTTCACTAGTTGCCTAGAATAAATTTAGCATTGAATTTCCCCACACTTATACAATATTCATTAAAAATGTGTTAGCTCTTTAACTACTTCCCTTTGAATAGGTAGTCTAAAATTGTGGATTATAGCCATTTCAGAGATTTTTACTATTCAACTCTTATATGTTAGAAGCACATAAATTATACACTAGCATTGTATGGAATTATATCAACCTTATTATTATAATACCGGCTAATAAATGTGCTTGTTAGATTCGACAGGATAAGGTCGACTTTAAATTCTTATAAAATAAAAATTAAGAAAATAATTGCTTTTCTCCTTATAGTGTTTGCCCTTCTCCTTCTCCTTTCTTCCTGTTCGTTGACGATATTGCTATCTGTACTAGTCCGTCAACCTTCGTTTGCTCATAACGTCTCGTATTAAAATATATTCATTTTCTCATCTTTTCTCAGAGGCTTTTAGACTTTACCTGAAATTTCAATAATTAAGTCTCGGAACTCTGGGCAGCTAAAGGAAAAAGCAATTCTCACCTATGTGTGAATTACAAAAAATACGACGCAAGAACTTTTATAATAGCCAAATATCATAGCCAATTATAATGGCCAATTATCCCTGGATTACCAATTATCACGTTAGAACGTATTTTGATGAATACTGTTCTAGCATTTGAAAATTATTATTTTCTTATCGACCAGTAAAATGCCAACACATACAGGGTGAATACAAAAGTCTGAACCCCCCTTTTATTTTTTGAACCGAAGCAGATATGTCAATTTTGATGAATCCAATGAATAGGAAGTTGTGGGTGGCCTATCCCATGGTGCACTTTTCATCATCCCAAATATGCAAATTAGGACACATTCAAAATTTATCTCAAAAACCGTAAGGGATAGAGAAAAAAACCCAATTGCAAACTTGTTCAGCATAAAAAAACAAACAAAACAAAAAAAAAATCATCCAAATCGAACCAACCAATCACCCACAATCACGTAGGGAACTGTTTGTAGCTTACAAACAGTCACACTGCACAAACAAGTTACTTCAAACAGTTTAAAAAAAAGTTAATCAACAAAATGCTCGATGTGACGACCGTGGGCACCATAGCACAATTGGGCACGGAACCTCACTGACGCCAATACATCGGCAAGCATGGCTGGTGTCACTCCTCGGCACGCTTCCTGGATTCGTTGAATTAGATCCTCAAGTGAGGCGGGCTGCGTAGCATAAACCTTGTCCTTCAGGTATCCCCACAAGAAAAAGTCAAGTAGTGTAAAATCAGGGGAGCGGGGTGGCCAACGAACTGGTCCTCCTCGGCCAATCCATTGTTGTCCAAACATCTCACTTAGACGCTCGCGAACGACCAACCCGTAATGTGGAGGAGCTCCTCCATCATGCTGAAACCACGTGCGCTGATACGAGGCCAATGGCAAATACTACCACGTTGAGAATTTCAGCCCGGTAGCGTTCTGCATTCAGTGTTCCATCGTAAAAATACGGTACAACCACAGTGTCATTGTATAATCCACACCACACATTGATTCTCCAGTTCACTTGATGAGTTGCTTCTCGCAGACATCGTGGGTTTTCGTCTGCCCAATGATGATGGTTGTGCCTGTTGATAACTCCATCTGTCCACAACACCTCATGAAGGAAGTTTGGATTGTCATCCAGGCAGGTTAGTAACCAGTTGCAGAAGGTGGCCCTAGCAACCTAATCCAATGGCAGTAATTCCTGGTGACAATAAATATGGTATGGGTGAAAATGACGTGTGTAGAATGTTGAGAACAGTTCTCTGATGGCACCCAACATCTGCAGCAAATGCTCTGCTGCTTGTGTGGGGATTTGCAGCAACTGCAGCCAGAACTAGTGCTGCTGTATCCTCGTCGCCTTGTGCCCTTGTTCGTCCTCGTTCTGCATTAACATTCCCTGTAGCCTCGAATCTTTGAATAATGTGACGCATTGTTTGACGAGATGGATGGCGTTCGTTAGGGTATTTGTCTCGACACAACCTAACTGCAGCATGTAGGTTTCTCCTTGCCTCTCCGAAGCAGAAGATCATGTTGACCATTTCCGGAACAGTGTAGCTTGTCATCCTGGAATTGTTCTGTCTTCTGTGTGCTGAAACATGCCTTTTATTTGCTTTTCCGCATGAAAGTGAATGTGAGTATGGTAATTTATGTTAATTTTTTGATTTGCATGCTTTACGTGATGGAAATATCAACATTCAGTTTTCCTTGTGCAGTGTGACTGTTTGTAAGCTACAAACAGTTCACCATGTGATTGTGGCTGATTGGTTGGTCCGATTTGGATGATTTTGTTTCGTTTTGTTTGTTTTTTTTATGCTGAACAAGTTTGCAATTGGGTTTTTTTGTCTATCCCTTACGGTTTTTGAGATAAATTTTGAATGTGTCCTAATTTGCATATTTTGGATGATGAAAAGTGCACCATGGGATAGGCCACCCACAACTTCCTATTCATTGGATTCATCAAAATTGACATATCTGCTTCGGTTCAAAAAATAAAAGACTTTTGTATTCACCCTGTATAATCCTACCAGCGAATCATGAGAACTGTCAATCACTGCGTTACCATGGAAATCAGCTAGGGTAAAAAGTCTCGCACTAAAACTGCTGTTAAATGAATTATTGGTGGCCCTTATTTTTTTGCGATGAACGCAAACTTATTTTTCCACAAAAGAATCGTAATATTTTTTGTTTGACATATTGCTTGACCATGTGATAAACAAAACACACTTTAAACAGGATTTATGAACGAAAAATGAAGGAATGTGCAATGAGGCTAAAGCAGCCGCTGATTGGGTGATGGACTTAGCCAACATCATCACCACGTGATCTGTTGCAGGTGGAACGATTCTCATGAAAAACTTGTCTGTTGGACTAAGCACGCACAAATTTAAATGCCAAACAAACATTATATTATGAGGCGATGAACGGGTACGCTGAAAGCACATTTGTTTTAGGCAGCTTTATAAAGCACTCTTTTTGGCTGCGCATTCTGGATTGGCCAACACCTCGAAGGCATATCACTCTTCAGTGCCAAATAATCTACGAAACTCCTAATCAATATCAAGTAGTATCTTTGCCCCTAAGCGGTCGATTAGTGGCTCTGAGTGAATCGCAACGTCGTATAAAATCTCTGATACAATAAAGATCAAGAACATATTATGGTTTCTTTATTTAATTTATTGTGGATGAGGTCAAAAACCTTAACCGGTGAGAAGAGTTAGCGAGAATTTCTCATTGGACTAACTATCTTTTTCTCGGTTAGGCTAACCGGTTAGGCATAGGAGCAATAACTGCCGTTTTCGACCGCGTGGAAATGGCGTCACATTTCAAGAAATTAATCCTTCTGAACAGGATTCTGCTTCTGAACCTCCTTGGCCAATCCATCGATGTGGAAACATGTCATCCAGTCGTTGACGTGCAATGGTTGCGAAGTGTGGAGATGAAATTTCATTTTGTTGTAGTGGGTTTATTTTTACGCGTATTTTTATCCTCTTTTTTGATTAAAATTAGCGTTTTGAGTTCTACAACTGTACAATTAGAAATTTTTCTCTACCTGTAGCGTTGCAGAGATACAAATTGCAAACTGCAAAATTCGATGTCAAAGGTTAAATTTGGCACCACCATTATTTAGCCCCTACCTAACTTCCTATATGTAGCCTGCAACAGATTTGTTGTATCTCCACTCGTTTTGAAATTGTATGGACTTTTGACTCACCCTGAATAAAACAAAGTGAAAATCATTAAAAATACCGTCGTCAAATTCGCAGTGGATATTCTTTAATCATTGAGATATTGATTGAGTCTACAGTAAATGTTCAAAATGGCCCCTATTCTCCTGATTGCACAAACGAATGTGACGGTACATATTCTTGGAAACGCGTTGCAGCATGCTCTCCGGAATGGCGAGGATTTCATTCGTTCCATTGAGATTCGATTTGTGTGAGCTATAGCCCCGTCCTCTTGATAATAACCTTGTCTGCATTAAATATCATCTAACTGCAGTGTGTGTTGCAATAACCTTCCGCATTAACAGTGGTGCAACACGTTTAATGGTTTTCATGTTATATCTATATCTTTGGGTGAACTGACTTTTGGGATCACCCTGTAGTTAAAAAGCGTGAACGGATCTTTTGTGATTGAAAGAAGTCCCCATCCATTCTAAGAAAGCCGTACACATTCATAAAGTTACCAAGGTGGTTGGGATCTTAAAGTTATATTTGATGTAAGCCAATAAAACTATATTATCCGTTTTATGTTTGGTCAGTTGGATTTCCCATTTTGAAGAATTAAATGTTGATCATTTTTGTTTTTATTTTAAGTTGCTATAATCTTAATATTTTCCCATTCGAACATCTTTTATTTGTTTGTGCACAATTTGCTTTTCTAACAATACAGTATGAACATTATTTACAAACAAAATTATACGGGTTATTGACGTTTTCACTCTTATAACAGTTTTACCAGTCCATATTACGAGATATATTTCACTTGGTTCGTTTGATTCGTTCTCTTCTGACGTAAGTCAGATAAGTTGGTAGGAATAACATTGTCAGTATCGGTTGTTAGACTACAATTCAGTGCGTAAAAAGCAATTTGAAACCTCCAATTTGATGGAATAAAAATTTGATCTATAGATTTAGAATGGAACGGGCAATTCACGTTAGGAATTCGATTACACTGCGAGAAACGATTTTTGTATCCAAAGAATTGGTAGCTTTAATAGTTTGCTAGCACTAATAGAAGGTAGGAATTGCACACAAAATGTTTCTATCATGTCATGTTTTTGAGTACATGTCGATAAAATTTTCAACCTATCTTCAGTAAGTTTTGAGAAAACTGTCTTTAAAGGACGAGTACTGTACATTACTATTATTGTGCTTCTTATATAACCGAGCGCTGTATACATAATAAAAATTTTATGTTTGTTCAATTCTAGCCACGCATACATACGGTGTGATCGTTGGTTTGTAAGCCGCGTGTCGACGTTGTACGGAGTTAGATTTTTGGAGCACGATTGACGTATCGTACTAGTAATACTTATGTCTTTTTGTTTTTATGTGTGTTATTTTTTGACGTAGCCATCCAGAGCGCTGAACATAGGCGGCCCGCGCCCCGTCCTGTAAAGGTTAAAGATGAATGTGCTGTTGAGAGTACCTGGAAAATAGGACGCGAAGGAAGGAAAAGACACTGTGTATTCTTAATAAGAGAGCAATTTCATAAAATTAACACAATAATTTGAAAAGGGTATTCGATTTTCCTTTCAATTTGTAACGCACTGTTATTATTGTGAAAGGACCGTTACGCTCAGTTTCACTCATATTTCTCCCGTGGTGAGATATACTTTTGACTACACATTAAATACTATAGTAAAGTGTATACATTTTCATTAAAAGTAATTCTAATTAGTTCCATATTTATTATTATTTCAGTGAGACTACTTTGTCTACTTTTCAACGCACTCTCAATTCAATTACACACAATTAAAGGAGCATTTTTAATTACAGAAAATTAAATTTCTCTTTCATAAATTCTTTTTTATTCCACTTCTTATGCATTAGAAATACGTATTGGAATGAATATATTAATTTTATTATTAATAATGTATACTCTATGCTATTGTTTAAGACATCCATTTAAATCTGTCATCATGCAAGGTAAAGAAGGGTAAAGAACAATGAATTTATTGTTACAAGTATATTATGATTCATCGAACACACCCTTTAGTTGTGTTCGAAATAATGAGGCATATCCCATATCACGTGCCTCGAGTTACATCTTTGGGGCTCTTGAACGATTCAAATTGATTTCTGGCAAATTCTTATAGGCATAGACAAGAAAATAAATAAAGTTTTACTATATAGTTTTTGAATAGTTAATGTATATTATAAATATAAATCCTGTAAGTATTTTGAAGGTTGTAAAAGCTAGCCTAACAAAAACCACCAAAAGAATGACTTGTTGAAATGGAGCGCACTGTGGGAGGCTCGAGTCCGAGTGACGTCATAATTTAACTTGTCACTTAATAACGATGACAAAGCATTTGATATAAATAATTGTTCCTTTAAGTTAAATAGTATTGCTGATAAAATATTCCCTCAGGTGAAATAAAGAAGGCCTATACAGAACGCCTTACTTTAAAATTTGTTTTTATGTATCATATCTTAGGCGGAAAAAAAATTAAAATTTATGCATCCCTTTCATTAATGTATAATAATAAAAAACTGAATCCAATAAAATATAATGCTTTAGAATTCCAGAGGATAGTTTGGTGGCTTTGTCTTTTCTTTTTAAAGAGATTATAAAAAATTAATGTTTGAATTTGTTTTGTGTTTTTTTTTTAATTATTTATATTCACCTGTTTATTGACCTTATGCAATATTCAGTTTCTATTATGTTCAAAGTATCTTATGTAAATATATTCTTTACTCGTATTATGAACAAGTTGATGAAGATAATGAGATTTTACTTTGAATTCTGTGTAAATGTGTATAATTTAAAAAGTGTTATTGCCCGGTGATACATGAATGGAGAAGAAATCAAACAAATATGCCAGGATCCGTTTATAATTCTAGTAGAAATTGTTCAAATCATCACATATTTTATGAATAATTTCCTCGATATTACTTGGCACAATATTTAATTTAAAAACTCCTGGAGATACAAATGAACAGTCTTTCGAGGTTTTGTCATTTTGCATCAAATACGAAAAGCAATGAGACATTCTTAGGATACGAATATTGTCTATGAATAATCTTTATTCCTCTCGTTTCTCCTCTTAATACGAACCCTCATTCATGCTCAAAAACATATTAAAGAGAACAAGATTAATTCTAGGCTTATTTTTACATTGACAAAAGAAACAAATAAGTGTCATTTTCATACATTACAATACCGGTTGTATATAATTGATTGCAGCGGTTCGTGAATTATATTAGCATTGTAGTGATGATATATGATCATGTAAAACAAGTATAACTTTAAGTTTTATTTGAATTGACCGACAAACCAAGCTCAAAACTGATGGCCTGTTTTTCTTTGCGGTAAGAAAATAGACAGATGCCTGGGCATTCTTGAAAATTGTCTCATACTGTTGCTGTAAACCGATGTGCGGACCTCATCTTTCGCTCTGCCACATTTCTCCCATCAAGTCCGAAAGTTCTTGAATATCATCCTAACAACCCAAGAAAATTTTGTTCTTATAAGATGATGATATAATGCATAAACGGTCTATAAAATACATAAAAAGGACACTCCATTCTGACTATGCTTATCTTTATAAAATAGCCAAGATGAATGTTATGGGTTATTTTGAACTTTCTTTCTGAATATTGGAAAATAAGGGTGTTTGCAAATGATTGCAGCGATTTGAGAATATCCCAATGGGGTGTGGCAGAATAGTCTTCAAGGAGTCATGGAAATATGGCGGAGCAGCCATCCTTTTGAAAGTTAAAGATCGCATTGTCAGTTTGCAGGTGGGGGATGAGCCAATTTTTCAAGCATGCCATGTAAGTGTACCATGTCAGTTTCTTCTGCAAAGAAAAACGGATCATAAAATTTGAATTTTGAAATGGTGTGTAACTCAAACGAAAGTAAAAGATCTGCTTGTTTTACATAACCATAACCACACGTCGTCATCATTGTGCTAAAAGAACAGTTACATGAAATAAAGACTGGATACCCAATCAGGATCGACATTCATTTTATTCTATTGACTGGCACAAGTTCTGTGGTATTTTTGGCATTTCACTATTTCATTTAATTTTTTTTTCTTATCCCTTCAATTCGATTTTTCATTTTTTTTCTCTCTTTCATTCCGCATTAACTGTATTTTATTTCCGCTTTTTCACTCTATCCTTACATTATTCGCTCTCTCTCTCTCTCTCTCTTCTCTCACTCGTATACAGACTTTCTCTTCCTCTCTCCCTCTCTCTCTCTCTCTCTCTCTCTCTCTCTGTCTCTCTCTCTCTCTCTTTGCCGATGTCATATTTTCCCTTATCAGTGGCGATAGCTCAACTAATCACAGTCTCGAAGTGAACAAGGCGACGTCCACGTGATAAGCAACAAGGGGGTCCCCGTTCGCCCGCGCTCGCTCCGTTTAGCGGGGGGAAAGAGAATCGAGAGGAGAGGGAAACCGCCAATGGTACAGCCGAAGTCGTTCCGTCAAAATTAATCACACCGTGGGGTTCCCGTACTTCGAAATTAATGCCGTATAAATCCAGCCCCACTGATTGATTGGCACGTGATTTACGTCCGCCATTATTAACCAGCACGCGCCGCCCCATTATCTCCGGGTGTGAAAACGGGAGGCCCCAAAAGAATGGAGTAAAAACACAATAGAGTGGGATTTTTGGTCGGATGAAGGAAGTACGTGGGGGGACAGTGAAAAATGAAGTGCAAATACATCGACAAAAGAGTAAACATCCAATGTATAGTAACGAATAAAGAACGAAGAGCGACTGAAATTCTCTCTCGCTCTCTATTTGGGTGAGAATGAGATATGTATACAAACACAAAAACGACTTCCACAATAGGAAATAAGTGACTCCATATCGAAACTATCGCGCGTTGCATTCAGTCGAGAAAGAACTAAAGCTGTCAAGAGTTAAAAGCGCTATGGAGAGAATTAAAATCGAAATCAATTCTATTCTTTAATATGCAGTTTACTTATATAAAGCATTTCCCTCCTTTATAATTTAATATGAAATCCCAAATTGAGAAAATAGGAGACATTTGTTTCATTCTCCCGGGTCGCGGGTTCTACTGAATCATGGGGTCTATGTTTGTTTTTATTCTTATTAGAAAAGTCTAGCCTGTTGGGAGCTAAAGTATTTCTAAAATTTAAAAATATTAAAATATTACCTAAGCTAGCAACTTTAAGCCAAGAAAGGATTTAAATGAAGTGGGGTAAGTGCGAAACCGGGGCAAGTGCTTTTTTTAATGGATATATTTATTTTTTAAGAGTGTAGTTTCAGAGTTATTTCAATAAGACAAATCTATGTTGAAAAGGTAATAATAACTTTAAATAAATCTCTACATATCAGGCACTCTGATTAGATTCTTAAAATAATAAATATGTCCGTTAATTCCACTTGTCCACCCCATATTATGTATTTATTCACTTATACATATGGTGGCACCAGATCGGGGAAGTAGGCTGGATGTGACAAACCTGTGATTTTACCATTTTATACCGAAAGAAAGCGATGTGCGGGAGCATTGTCGTGCAGGAGAAACCACAGTTCAGATCGTTTGTGACAAACTGATTCAGCCAGCATATCAGAAATTGCACATAGCTACCATTCTTTGTTTACATTAGTACCATTGGGAATGAATTCCATATGTACAAGGCACAGAAGAACAGTTCCAGCATGACTTTGCCTTTGGACATGTACTGGCATCATCACTTTGCATGTGGGGACGACAGAGGTTAATTCCTTTTTGGTCATACGAAACAATAACTTCGTGGATGGCGGTTCCGATCCAGCAGTCCAGCAGAATTTGTAGAATTCTGAGAGAATTTGTACCGATGCTGTCACCGGTTCATCATGGCTGAGTAACATTACTTCGAAAATGGATGTGCATAATAATTTGTTTAATAAACGTATTTGTTCACTATCTGTTTGGTCCTCGGACTTTTTGGCTGAAGTGGTTTATCTGTACTTTTAATTTAATCTGAAAGATCCGCAGAATTATTGTCTTCTCTAAGGTAAGCAGTAAAAGCAAGATCATCTTAATGGCAATCTATGTGTGAATATATAAAAAATTTACAAAGTATCGTAGGATATAAACTCACATATTAAGGCAATGTGTAATGAACTGTTTATTAAAAGGATACTACTCCTCAAATATTTATTTGTAATAAATCAAAATTATTTAATATTTACAAGTTAAATCTAAGAACCTAGTGATACAATTCTGACGCAAGAGAAGAAGCAAGCTTATCCCCCGGAAAATTTTACTCATGTAGAATATTTCTGTATATTATAAATTCCATATTAAAAGCAAATACTTCACTTAAATATAATTTTAAACCCATTAAAAAATTTATGCAAATTCCTCAAGACGCTCTCTAGTGCGATTAATAATAAAAACAATTTAAAATTCGAGCGCACCAATTTAAATGAAGATGAAATTCAACTAGTTCGCATTTGTGCTGCTTCTTTTTCGCTCTTTTCTTTTTTCTACCATTTCGTGTCATTTTTTTTCCTTCTTCCTTTTCTTTCTAATCCGCTCTTTTTACGTCACTTCCTGTAAGCGGAGCTCCCGCCTTCCCCCGCCGAGAGGCAAGCGCAATTAATTAATTTGAAGGCGGCATTTTGGTTGCTGCGAAAATGGTATGAGAGCGACTGGTTCGAATGAAAACGGAGAGGGTAGGGGTGTTAAAAAGAAGGGGGGGGGGGGGTGGAAATGGAGGGGGGGGGGGGTGGTGAGAGGAAAAGCCAGAGAGCTTAGCGAGGCATGCGCAGCAGTGGTTCCATCTCGTGCGGCCCTTAAGCTCGTCAATAAAAACTCAATCATCTTCCGAGAGGCTGTAACTTAATCAGTGGGGCTAAATCCGGGTAACTGCCTTTTATTCTTAATAGGAGGCGCACCGGGAGGCTAGCCGGCTCGAACAAATTGATTTGAATAAGAACGGCGCATGCGCGTTGAAAGCAGATCCCCTTTCGCTTCGCCATCTAAACTGATTCTATGGAAGGAGGAAAAAAAAAGCGGAAAACCGAAACACACCTCTAAATATTGCCACCTCTTTCGATATGATTTACTTTTTTTTATTTTATTTTCCCGTCCTACGCTGGAGAGGACTGCGAAATGACCGAGTATTAAGAGAAGCTCGGCGGGGATTTCCCCACGGGGATGCTGGGCTGCGTGGACGGGCGACGCATAACAAGAACGAAGGAAAAGAGGGAGAGAAAGAGAGGGAGGGATGTGAGGAATGAAAGAAAGAGAAGTCGAGGATTGTGTGTGCTGTGCGTGTCTGTGTGTGTGTGTTTGTGTGTGTGTGTGTGTTGGGGGGGTGAAGGGGAAGTTTGAACCGGTCACGTCACGTACGGGTCGTTTGTTACGAAGGCCGGCATTACACTCCCGTGGGCTTACCGCGTGCTTTGGCCGTCATTTGTTTTCCTGAGTAAGTAACTAAATGACAAGATTTAAGCTAACACTCAATATAAACCAGTAAGTGGCCAATGGTTTTTCTCGCTCTTATAGGTTTTGCCTTTTCTGCGCCGCCGCCACTGCACAGTCGGAGGTCAAGAAACTCGTAAGCAAGCAAACCACCGCCAAGATTCGCAATTTTTTGCAATTTGAGCCCTGTGCTTTTTTTTATGCTTCTCCTTTTCAAATTCTTTTCGCCCTCTTTAGTCAGAGCAGGAATTAAATGTAATAATTAAGAGCAATAAGCACTGAGTAACTAAAATAAGATTAACTATTATTAAAATGGATATTATCTAAATTTACGGATATTAATGGAAATGCCATGAAATACTTTAAACAGTTAATATTTAAAGTATTAATTTTATGCACGCTTTATAAATCCAGTTATGCTTCATTTGTCTTTTTACAACATCAGTTCATAATGAGGCCCATAAAAATATTCAATAATACACTTCTGAAGAACACGTTCGGACAGAGCAATTTTTATCTCATTAAAATTTCAAGGTTTAAATTCCAAAATTATTAAAAGAATGCCTTCTTTATAACTCAACATAACATTAATACACAATAATTACTGTATATCTTATCCAACCAATTCACACAAACTGACAATATACTCCAAATACAACAGTTTAGACAATAAGAAACCTGGTTTTATTTTATTAAATCAATAAGAAATAAAAAACTGATTATACAAAGCTATAAGACATTTTCCGATGTTTTTGTATAAAATTGTTTTGCATTTCACCAAAAAATTCAATCGAGACATTTTTCAGTCATTCGAGAACGTTTCTGTATCAGGCAACCTAAACAATACGTTTATGATTGCCAGTCATCTGATTATTTGTGTCTTGCCTTGCTTCAAAATTGAATTTTTGTTACTGTATGACCGAGAAAAATCTTTCCAAACATATTAAGCAATATACAAGGTGTCTCATCTAAAGTGAACCAATAGCCAACTTCTAAAATACAAATCTGACAGTATTTTCAATGGAAGAATTATTATACTTTTATGTGAGGGGTTTTTATGTGTATTCCATTTCCAAAGAAACCGACTCCATTTTCGAACGTGGAAATGTGCAATGGAAACCCCTATTTTTAATGGTATTTTCAGATTGTGCTCAACATTTAAGAAATGTTTATTCTTAGTGTTTTTTCAATTAATCCAACCGTTTAGGAGACAGAGGCAGTGAAATTGCGGTGTGTTTGGATTTAAAGAACAGGCAACAAATAGAAATTGTTTATCAATTTAAACGAAAACAAAGGCTGAACATTACTCGGACTCCGTGCGCCTCCGGAAGTGTACCAGGGGCTTGCAGACTCACTTCTACGCCGTATCGCTCCGCTCCACAGGGCCAGAGGGGGCCCGATTCAGACATTAGTTGACTATCCTATGAGTTTTGCTATAACCATTGTATGGACAATTATTTTATAAACAAACATTCTCGGATGAATCAAAGTTTACTCTCGGTTTCAACTATGGATACATTAGGGCATGGCATCCATTCGGCACATCTTGTGGAACGCCATACAGGCCTGACATCTGGAGTTATTGTGTGGATTGTCATTGATTACGGCTCCAGAACCTGTTTGGTGTTCTGCAGGATACAATGACAGCCCACTTGTGTATCCGTGAGACATTTTCTGCCATGTCTTCAACGCATAACAAATGGCATTACTGTAGCAGGTCAATGCTCGCTCACATACTGCAGCCTTTGTTCAACAGGCTCTACTTGGTACCGAGGCCCTACCTAGGCCTGCGAAGTCACCAGATCTTTGCCAATTGAGCGCATGTGGGACCATTTGGGCAAGTGTCTTCGCTGGCGCCCGCGACCTGCGATGACCCTTGCTGAACTCGGATGCAGTTAGAAGAAGAATGGCGGAATGTGTCTTAGGACATTATACGACACCTGTACGACATAATGCACTATCGAATTGCCGAATGACTATCAGACAGGGTCAGATCAGCTACCCTCTGCCATATTCAGTAAGGGTTCCCAGTCATGGGTACCTGATCACAACTTATTTACAATGTATTTATTAAAAGTTTCATGTCACATACAGGGTGTTTCACTTTCTCTGTTCAGTAGTGTAATTAATTACAGTCGAACCTCGTAAATACGTATTATGCAGGAAACTTATTATCAGGTGTGAAAAACGATAAGATATAAGCTTGAGACTTTTTATGTTATTTTCACGCATTTATTTATTTGGGGGGGGGGGACTCCGTTATCGAAGTATGTTTTTATGAACGTATATATATGTAAAATATTAGATTCCTTAGAGTGCTATGCAACTGTACAAGCTCAGGTGGAACATTATCACCACAAAGAATAAATAGCTGGATCTCGTCTAAAATTGGCAACATCCTTCTAGATATTGAGATCATTGAGAACAGAGCGTAAGATCACTGCGTTTCCTCTTCTGCGATGTAGCCATGATAATAAAATGATTCTAAATAAATGAATAGGTGAATAGGGTTGTGAATATTGCGAGTATTGCAACTATTGTATTCTGATCAATTAATCGACAATCAATCGAGCAGTGAATTAATGAAGTTATTGCATGACATGCGCTTAGATAACCGCATGAATAATGAAAAAAAATTTCCACTATTTTTTTTACAATAAACATCTTAAATAATTTACTTTTTTTTGGAATGAATTTTGTAATTTTGAGACAAAAATATGACTTTGTTTCGAATGTGCAGTCCGAAGCATTGAATCATGATAATGTTTTTAGATGCAACAAACAAATAAATATTTTATACAGTACATACACCTTTTATTTATTTATCAAGGGATGAGTCTACAGACCCATGAGCACATATGTTGGGCATAAATTTGCAAGACGTTGGGCCTATAATTGGAGCTGCAACATTTTTTCTACATTTAGCCAACACTTTGCCAACATTTTTTTCTACATGCTTGTCAATATTATGCCAACATTTTAAACAATACTAATTAATATTGCGCATTTTAGCTGTTTTAGAGGAAACATTTTTTAGAATTGGCGAGAGACATGTTGGCCCAAAGCAGGGCCACCGCTTGTGCGCCAACTGACAACGCTTTACCCTTGACGTAGAAGCTCTTATACCCTCTGCTGTAGACGAAGCTCCCGTTGTTCAGATATTGCTGACGCCCGAATAGCTTTTTGTCGTTTAGCTGCAGAGTTTCTCTGAACAATACTCGTAATCTTCTTCTCTATCTTTTCTTCTCTATACATATAAAGCGCAATGTAAATATCTATGCATATTTGTTCGGTTTTAAAAGTAAGTAATAAAGTTAAAATTTAACATACAGCTGTGTAATACTACCACAATAATGAAAAAAATCCAAAATTGGAGCTAAGTCTCTCAAAAAAACATAGAAATTAATAATATATATATGAAATAGACTTGATTTATGTTTGTTTGCTTGCATATGTGAACAATTAGCCCGTCGTGTTTGCTTCAATTGTGTTTGTATGTTGCGTCGATAATGGTTGATGAAATTAATACATGTCGTAGCAGGCCCCGGTACTGAAAAGTCGCGTGATCATCTTAGTCCAAGCAAAAATGTACCCTTTATTGTTTCCAACAAACGAAAAAATACTGATTGCTAAAATCCAAGATGGAAATAATGAAGGTTACATTGTTACTTTGACTAAGAAGATCAGGTGACTTTACAGTGTCAGGGCTACGATGCTTGCGTTAATGATTCACGTTTTAAGGGGGATAGTTATATAAAGTGATAAATAAATAAATCAACATCGGTATTATTTCTTTTTTTATTAAAATCTTTGCGGAGATATAAGAAATTATTCTAAAACTAATAACAGAATACAACTTCTAGAGCGTGCAGCTGCTCAAGCTTTTGCTGAAAAGGTGAAGGTACTTTCCCTAATGAGCTAATAACTGGAGAAAATTTATTTATCTAAACATATCAGGAAATTATAAAGCTCTCAACTGATTGTGTGAGAGGGCAATCCTTGCTGCTAAAACTGATACTGTCCATATAAACAACCACATTCAGGACATGATTCCACGGTCTGTGACTGAATACAACTCTATTGAAACGATTACGTGTTGATGAGGCAGTAAACAGAGTTCCTCACTCTCTCAATCCATCTCTGGAGTATTTTGTAATACAGACAGAACTAATTCAGTACTCATAGCCTTTCTTTGATATTCTAAAATCTTAAGGATGGAATATCGAATATTCCTTGGCAAACCTAACTGGACATAAACACACCAAAACAAACGGACCGAGCACCACCGGGCATATCAGCTAGTTAATAAAAAATAATAATAAATGCCATCAAACAATGATGATAAAAAAAATGTATCCTTAACCTTGGCAACATAGCGATTACATTAGCCAATTATATATATATGGGTATGCAAATGTCCTACAATGTGCTCTCAATGCTACCGTGCGCCACCATCGAGCTTTTTTGTCATTAACCACTTTCTAACAATGAGCTTTCGACCATTGTATTCTAGACCGTGCTCTGTAGTAAAGATTTAAATAAAAATTGTTGCTCAGATTACAATGATCAGGTGACTATTAAATGCCGGCGCGTGCTTCAAGCCGGCGCTAGCAATGCTTAAACGTGCAACAATAATGCAAAACTGCTTCCGTAAAACTTTTTCAGTCGGCTTTTGAATCATGCTTTTTGTAGAATGATGTCCAACCTTAAAACATTATCATGTTAAAATACGTATCATCCGTCATATTAAATAGATACATTTACATAGAAATAGTTTTCAAGGAGAGGAGACCAAGGGAGAAAAACGTATAAAGCGGGATTCCGTATTAAGTGGTGTCTTATTAATGAGGTTTAATTGCATTTCGTTTTTCCAAATTTGTTAATTAAGATCTCTATCGTTCTTAAGTGTAAATTTAATAGAGACTAAAATTTCACTTTGTATAAGCTTACTGTTAAATAAAAACTTTTTTTCTTAACTTTTCAGTCTGTATCAATTCAACGCCTGTTTAATCTTATTAAGTAGCGAAAGAATAAAGCTACTTATTGGTTATACAATACTCATAGAAATTCTGTCCGTCCGTCCGTCTGTCTGCCCCCTTCATAATTTCTGCATTTTTGAGGTAGAATGTTGAAATTTGAAATGTAGCGTACTATGGGCATCTGTACCTTCATTATTTAGTTTGGTTTTGATTGTCCCACTGGGGTCGGAATTACGGGGGTGGGAGTTAGATGGGATCAAGTGACATATGTGGTATTTAGGTATTATATAAAGGAATGAAATTCGATGTGCAGATTCCTCTAGGCAAAATTTACATTACTATGAAGTTTGGGCCAAATTGTCCCAGTGGAATCGGAGCTGTGGGAGTGGCAGTCAATTGGTCTTTAGAACTATGGCAACATATGGCATGTGATATATCATTCGATCTAAAATGAAAGAAAGGAACGAAGATAGGGTTCGTTTATATTTTCTAAATAATTTTTGATAAAAAAATGGGGATTAAAAAGTGCAGATGAAGGGGTAAAAATAGATGAACTCAGGGCTTCCGCTACTTTCCTACACATTCCTCGGAAGGATTAATTTCTTGTTAATCTGCAATTTCACGAATGGCTAATTCTGCTCATATTACTTCCTGTTTGTTTGTATCTTTATCTTTCCCTGTTCACTGTGTTTTATATACTGACGAAGACTGCAGAGCAGTCGAAATGCGAATTCATGGCGTTAATAAATAATATTGTGGAAAATGGTTGTCGTTCATCACCTTCTTTATTACCATAATTTTTTTTCTCCGCTAGAATTCATTTTAGCTCGCTGTAATCCATTTTTAACGGATTACTATAGCTGCGACATCTGTCGGAATGACATGGAAGATTCACAATTTACAGAATGCAAAATTTCAGAGGAGAAAAAAAATTAAGCGTTACCTTCTAAGCGACCATCATTATTATTATTAATTACTTTAACTTCATTGTATAAGCTATCCACGGACATTTGCGTAGGTTAAATGCTCAAAAAGTTAGTTTGTTTGTCGATTCTGACATTCTAATATGCAGTATTCAAGATGTCTAATTGATGATCATTTGACATCACTTATGCTACGCATCCACTGCCAAAAATATCCTTGTTATTTAAGTTCCAGAACTTAAAGATTCAGGGTTTTTTTAAAAACTCAACCCTTTTGTGGTGTCCACTGCAGAGGAAAAGAACTAGTTTATTATGAGGATGTTTTTAATGTTCTCGCGTCAGCCTCGTCATATTGTCCATTTTGTGATACAGCGCCCTTCGCGGCGACTAGCAGCAAACTCGGTCGCGATGTTTTCTTTAGTATAGTGAAGTCAGTTACGTGTTGGATCAGATAGCTTTACCTGGGTTTCTAGTGACAAAAAGTCGTGGTTTTATTTGAGTTTTCTAAAGGATTTTTTTTTCTTTTTTCTTTTATAATAGAACGTGAACATGCCTGCAGTTTGTTCAGCGTACAACTGTAGTAATCGAAACGATAAAACAACATTTATTTCAGATTACAAATTAGTTATATTAATTTCGTATGCCCTTCATTTCTTTCGTATGTAGGGTTCCTCAATTAGGCAAAGCCTATCATGGAAATTTAAATTGCTAAAATAAACCGCAGGCAATGGTAAATTGCGCCCGGGTCATAATGATCATTTTTTCACCCCGTCTTCTCATATTTGGTCTTCGCGGCGTGGGGGGGGGGGGGGGGGGGGGG
>JAHWFO010074832.1:858870-880803 GCA_023313115.1 Rhysida immarginata | reverse complement strand
CCCCCCCCCCCCCCCCCCTCGCTAGCCAGTATTTTTACCTGCAGGATACAGTGATATATGTAGAATGAATCACTTGTGTAAATCAAAGTCTTTTGAAAATTATCAGGCAAATGTATATAAGACTCATTATATATAAGGTTCAAAAGGCTGATTCTATTAAAAAAATAAAAACTAAAAACGTTAAAATATGAAGTTTTAATTGTACATTTAAAAAATATTTGTCACACACAATCCTTTAATTTAGTGTTCCTTGGTTCCTTTCACAATGCACTTGAGTCAAACTTCCGCAGAAGACTTAAATTATCAAACTTTTAGATTTTGTTATTACCACAAACAAAATAAAATTAATTATAATTTGAAATAAATAGATTATTATATTTCTTAAAAGGTTTTAATTTGATTTTCTGTCAATAAAAATATTTTGCGGAACCCCCCAGATTTGAAAATCGCTCCTTTAGTCATGGGCTCCTCTACTACGCCCATAGGAAACCATGCTTTAGTATAATGCCACGCCGATTATACTAAAGAAAAAATGGCGGACGGACTTTCAATTGGTTTCAAATATGGCGGCTGTACAGCCACTCTATGTACTCTATCTCGTTGGATAAAATTAAGAAAAATAGATATTTACAAAAGACAAATGTCTTCGGCCCGTAATATGCAAGAGGCCCAGCGATGAATTTATGATTTCTTTCGCTTTATTTATTTCTAAACACTCAATAAAATAGGGTCCTAGCAAAATTTTTGTCTGTAAGCGAAGCGAGGGAATCTGCCGCCATTTTAAACGAAGTTGAAATATCACGGTTATGACTCATTTGTCTCAGTTATGACGTCAATAACTAAGATAGTTTTCCCTAACCTTTTTTATATAGGTTAAATAACCAGGTTTTCTTTATAACTGGGATCTTTTGTAATGGACACCCACAGATAACCTGGATATTAAAGATCAAGAACTTAAATAACTAGGTTATTTCTGCCAGTGGACGCGTAGCATTAGAAAAGCTTTAGAAATCTTAGACATCATAGAATACCTTTAATTGGGGATAACATTAAATCAAGAATTAATTATAAAATGATTCATAACATTGACACAATGACCCTAAATGACGTACCTATTCTTAGAACGCACGATGTTTAGATTTCGTAAGATAATTACCATAAATTGTCATATTACAAAATGGGCAATTCCGAATCGTCGTTGAAAAAAAATGAACGTGTTTCCAGTAATCTCTCTGTCGATTTCCCTTTTCGGCGTTTTTATTTCCTTACTGTAATTACACACCATTAATAGTTTTCGTATTATTATCCTGTTTTCTTTTTCCCTCCCCTCTCCTTGGTCTTTTATTTTTGTTGGTAATGTATTGTTTTATCTCCATTTCCTTTCAATTTCCTTTCGACTTTTGTACGACTTTTGTACGAGCGCCAATGTCCAATCTTTCGCATTACAACCAATGAAATAACGACGGTCGCGGTTCTGCTCGCCTATTATTATTTTCAATTTTTATCGGTGACATTTCAAATTTTCGGTAACGACTTGGGAATTTTTCCCTCATTCGCTTCGGCGGCTGAGAGAGAGAGAGAAAGACGGGCGAGGAAAGAGGAGGGTGGGTAAAAAAAAAAAAACCCGACCCTCCGCCGGCGTGGTTATCTTTCAACGGCTGCGCGCATTTCCATCAAATGACATTCGCCCCCGAGCAAATCGCCCTCAACTTCGACTTTTTTGAACCTCGTTACAACGCTCCTTCTGCCACAAAGTTTCGATTGCGCCTTCTGACGCCTCTCTATACACAAACTGGTGATTTCTTTCGAATTGTCTCCTCTCCCCGCTCCCCTTTTTTTTTCTTATGTGTCTGAGGTGGCCGCACGGGGAGGGAGTCTACCTAAAAGGGCAAAAAGAGGTCCATTTTCTGATACGGGGCCTAGAGCGAGCGTGCGTTTGTCGAGAATCCCCACCCCGACAGGGTTATTTTCGCCTTCCTCTTCACTTATGACAGGTTATTGGTGGCTGGTGTAGGAGGCGTGGAACCATCAGGACGTAACAAGAGGTTCTTGCCTTCGAGGCTCTGCCACAGCAATGGTAGGTGTCTCTCCCACCCCCTCCTCCTCCTCCCCTTCAATGTCTCTAAAACTCCCTTCCCTCACTGACAAGCGAAATTGATTCACATTTCAACATAAAAAGGCAATCAAGCTCTGCCAGAGTGACGTCGAGGAAATGACAAGCGTCGCTTGGCACCAACGGGCAAAACGCGAACGTTTCGCTCACTTCACCCTCGCTACAGTGTGCCTTATACGTAGTCCTCATTCCTTTTCCTATCGACTCCTCCTGTGTATTTCCCATCATTTTTGTCCCCCATTTCAACCCTAGCCCATTCCACCAAGCGATACTAAAGGATTTTTGCATGTTCCAAAACGCTTACGACACACGTCTGTTGTATTTCAAAACTCAGTGAAGGGTTAAATTAGTCGTGTTAGAAGCGCTCGATATTTGATATTTGGCTGTAGTTGAAGTTCATACTTCCAGTCCCATTTAAGACGATTGATTATAATGCTTTCTCGAAGATTTTTATTCAAATACTCAACATACTGTACCTACTATTTACATAGAATATTGGATTTCTAATAATCAATAGCAGAATATTCTTTTAAAATAATAAACTTTAATCGAAGATTCTTCTAAAGATCACCAGCATGGTTTCATTAGCATCTCAGCACAGCCTTTTTAGGACCGAATCAAGGTGATCAGGAATGATAGAAACCAAAAAATATTTTACTTATATATAGTAATTATATTTTGATAGTATTTTATCAGCCAATAGTATAAATTAAACGTATATTTTATGTTCAAATTGCATCTAATCTCTACGCATATATTCTGTAAAGCAGAGTTATACAGGGTGAATCTAAAATAGAGGACAAACTGCGGAGGTAAAAAAGTCATATAAACATATGAACGGAAGTGCTTGGTTGATAAGTTATTCCACTACAAAGACACAGAACCGAACTAAAATGGAAACAATGAACCGTCGTGTCTATGCGTGCGTCGACGCAGGTGGGGAGCATTTCGAACATTTACGATTGTGAGGTTATCACATTGTGATAGACTACTGTATGAGCTTCATATTACCTGTTATTTCCATTGTTTCCATTTTAGTCTGACTTTGTGTTTTTATAGTGGAATAACTCATCAACCAAGCACTTCCGGTCATATCATTATATTAACTTTTTTTTTAACCTGTTTTCACTTGGGGAATCAATCCTTGCAATTTTGACTCTCTATTTTAGTACTGATATTAATGGGGGGAAATGGGAAAAAAAATTTTCGCGATCTGTATTCGGACCAGGGACCACGAGTATCGCGCTGGTTGCCTCTACTAACTAGGCTCACGCTGTTCCAAGTGTCCTAAAGACTATAGGATAGTAAAGTTGAAGCCCAATGATAAGGCAACCAATTCTCGCCGATCGGGAATTCTTGCTTTCCAAACCATCAGAAAGTTGATGAACACTCATACGAAATTATTAAATAAAAACCGAAGTAAATGCTCCAAGCTAATGATATTAATGGAAAAATGGAAGGAAAATATTTCCAATTTTTCCATTAATGCATATCATTATCTCATGCTTGAAGCATTAAATCCAATTTTATTAATTTTCCCTAATTTAGATTCACATTGTATAAATCATTTAAATGTGCCAAATGTCTATACGTTCAAGAAGCCGCCCAGCTCCTTAATAATTAAGTGGATGGGGATAATAATAATTATCACTTAACCATAATAAAAATCCTAGTTACAAAGAAGAAACATATGACACTTTGAATAAACTGAATGGAATGGTACTTCCTCTACAGCTAATTTTGGAATTTTGTATGCAATTTCGGCAAATCCTTTATATTTGTCACATTTAGTCTTTTACCAGTAGTAAAGACGGGAGGAGAGGAGAAGAAAACGTAATAAAATTTTAATAAATCGGTTTGAATAAAAACGCAAGAATTATTGCATTCAAAAGTATAAAATTTGTTTTAAAATACATGCTAGCACTATTACGTTAATCCGATTAATTAATTATTGCGGGAATGCTAATAAATTTAGGAAGATCAAATTGCGATATAACATATTTGAATAAGCTCACTTTTATGGTATGTTAGACAGCGCTTTGATCTTCCAAATATAATCAGTATCTCCATAACAATTTATGTACCGATTGAACCTAGTGAAAAACAACTTGTATAGAGGGTGAGGCATTTATCTTGAGACAACTGAATATCTTGGTAACTCACCATTGTACGAAAAAATTGTCCAAAATCAAAAGTGAGTTATTTCGCGGGGAAATTCATTAGTTAAAAAATTACCCCCCTCCCCCCTTGTGAGGAAGGCTCGGGGGAGGGGGTAACTTTGAAATCTTAAATAGGAACCCCTATTTTAATAGTATATTCAGATTGTACACAATATTCGAGAAATGTTTTATTCTTGGCGTTTTTTCAATTGATCCAACCGTTTAAGAGATAGAGACACTGAAAGTGTGGAACTTTTTAAAGTTTTGAACCCAATTTTATCGATGAAGACAAAGGAATAGAGAGGATCTTACAGACATTCCTATTCTACTTTTTAATGGTCTTTAAGAATCCGAAGCCAGAATTTCAAAAATTACAAATTTTTTAATGCACAAGTAAAATTTTTGGGGGGCAGCAGTCCTATGGAGACAGAGTCTATGCGTGTGTATTGAAAAATATCTGTAAGACCCACTCTATCTCTTTGTCTTCATCGATAAAATTGAGTTCAAAACTTTAAAAGTTCCACACTTTCAGGGCCTCTATCTCCTAAACGGTTGGATCAATTGAAAAAACACCATGAATAAAACATTTCTCGAATATTGTGTACAATCTGAATATACCATTAAAATAGGGGTTCCTATTTAAGATTTCAAAGTTATCCCCTCCCCACCCCCCCTCATAAGGGGGGGGGGTAATTTTTTAACTAATGAATTTCCTCCGCGAAATAATTCATTTTTGATTTTGGATATTTTTTCGTACAATGCTTAGTTTCCGAGATATTTAGTTGTCTCAAGATAAATGCCTCACTCTGTATACGAGGGCGGTCCGATAATAAAGGTACAGGTCAAATTACCCAGGACATATTCAAAGAAACAAATGTCGACACCAATGTCATGTATACTACAAAGGTTTGTTAATTTTTCAACATAGTCGCCGTGAACATTTAAGCATTTGTCTCAGCGCTTCACAAGTTTAAACATTCCTTCACGGTACGTTTCTTGTCCCATTTACGAAAGTTTAAGTCTTCAATGATTTCGTGAACAGTGCTCTTTGGAATACCTGTCATTGCAGAAAGTTCACGAACTTTTATTCTTCGATCATCCATGATCAATTCGTCAACAATCTGACAATTTTCCGCAGTGTGTGAGGTTCTCGGTCTGCCTCTAAGGCGCTCTGGATCATCACCCAGTTCCGTCCTCTCTTCTTTAAATTTCTTACACCATACACTAACTTCTTTTCGGCTTAAAACGTACTGTCCATAAACTTTAACCAACTTGCGATGAATTTCGCTTTGATTTACTCCTTCAGCTTGGAGAAATCTGATTACTCTTCGAACTTCGACTTTGACATATTTATCAATAACACCGGTCATTTTGTCAACTTGCTGTACGCCAGGTATTGACTCAACGAACGAACCGTTTCAGTGGTAACTACTACTGACACGTCCTCATTATGTATGCATGTGACGTCGTAGCTGCGCGCGCAATTCTCGTATGCCCGTCCCCTGTACCTTTATTATCGGACCGCCCTCGTAGATGCGAAGTACCCTGAAACAGTAAAGTTTAACATGACTAATTTTAGTATTTTGATTTATTAGGGTTTATTTATACATACGTAATTTGGTAAAATTTGAGCAAAGAACTTTCGAATTTTTATAATTTTAGATTTAATCATAATTTTCTCCAGATCCCACTCAGACTTTTCCACCTTTTATTGGTTCTTATTCTTGGTATTGTGGGATAAAACGTTTATTTTGTAATTCTTTCGACATCACATAGTGCTAAGATTACTAAAATATACAGTCTAACCTGTCTATAACGAAAACCCATATAACGATTTTTCCCGATACGAATTTTTACTTTGGTCCCAACCAAGATTCCGATCATATGATAACAATTTTGCTTCCCTATAGCGAAATTCTGTATAATGAATTTTTCTCTATAGCGAATTTGTAATTTGTTCCGTATAAGTATTTTGAAACCGATATCTGGGATTGCTCTTTTCTCAGTCTATCACATTACTGTTACAAGGCGCTTGTATAATTTACTTGTCTATAACAGGCCACGTTTTTCTCACGTGTACGAAAGGCATGGCTGTTGTAAAACGTAAACAAATAATCAAAGCTGTTCACTCTGGTGAAAAGAAAATAATATGTAGCGGAATGATTGATAGTGACGTCAGTTCTTTGAAGAAAAGCTTTCGATCTGCTCTTTATGAAGATGTGAACACGGCTGTCCTGAAATGGTTTTAAGATGTGCTGTCAAAAACCACTCCTGTACGTTTGGCTAATCTTCTTGGACAAGATAATGTCCCACCAGTAGTAGTGTGTTGCAGAAGTTTTGTAAAACACAAGGGATTTGTTCAAAGATAGTTTGGGGCGATACGTAATAACTACTTGTAATAGTATATGTATAACTACAGAATGTTAAATGTAATAGTTAAAATTATTAAAGTATGAAATGTAATAGCTGATTGCTAATGTTGTTAATCAGAAGATTAAAACATGTACGTCTTGAGTATCAAACATGTTTCTGTATAATGATAACGTATAATGAAGCCGGGAATAAATGGCGAAACTAGTTGGAACTCCTGATGTCCCTCTGTTATACTGTAAGGCCACCACCTGTTTAATCAATCGGAACAGTATTATGATCCATCCTTCTACCGAAGCTATAGGGTTCGACTATATTATAATTTCAATTTTGTACCAAAATAATTTCTTGTATTGTTTGTGTTAACAATGTTATATCAAATGCTTCAAATCTATTTTTATGTGCCGATACCTGCCTTTGTTAAGCGGGATGGCCATGTGCTTTGGAACAAATTTTGACTACATGATCTTGCCACTCTGACTTCATCAGCCGACATCGGAAGCAGTTCATCGCCAACTCCAGCCAAACCTTAGACCTTTGACGGGAGGCCAACTGGACATAGCCATATTTTTGGATTTCGTCCAGTTGAGCCATTAAATCTTTTGACTCCTGCTTGGGTGAGGCCCCAGATTCAACTTACATCATTTGTTTCCTGCTTGCATATTAGCCAAGCCCGGACTGGGATATCAAAAGAACTTTGATTATTTTCAACTTGTGAACATTAGAACTGTTTAAATTTTTAATTTTGTGGAATCAGTCTGTAAGTCTTAAGAGGTAAATCTCAGTAGTTGTATGTAAAGTATTTTTGGAAACGTTTTATTTGTTGAAAAAAATAAGACTTAAACATTTTAAATCATCTTGTTCAAAAAATTATTTTCTTAGAATTTCACTTTAGTTGGCTGGGAAGTCATTTAATTTGTCGGCATTGCAAAAAAATTTTCTTTACCCTTCTCTTTTCTTAATAAACGACCTTGCCAAAAATCATGGAACACTCCTATTTTACATAAAAATGAGGCAATGCAATTTAATGTTGTCGTTTATCCTAACACTACGTAACAAAGGCCACTTGCATGCTGTAGGAAAGGTTCAAAGGAAGTAACTTTCGGACTTCGAGAGGGGTACAATTGCTGAGTGCCACCTTGCAGACAAAAGTGTTAGAGAGACGTCAATCTTAAAAATATCCCCAAATCATCCGTTCAAAACGTCATCTGGGCGTGGAAAGATAGGGAAACAACAAGACCGGAAGATCAGACGCCGAAGGGCGCTTCACAGGGTGGTCAGTACAAACCGTAAAACATTAGTTGATGGACTAACAAGATTCTTCAGAGTCCACTGGGACAACTGTAAGCACCAGGACTGTTCGCAGACAATGCATTCACACTGGGTTTTCATGGTAGAACTGCGGCTCATGCAACACCACATCAGCACCTGCAACGGAACGAGGAGATTGCAATGGTTCAAAAAGAGACGTCACTGAACTCTGGAGCAATGGCGGTTGCTTGACTCAAGTGACGAGTCACGATACACCATCTGGCAATCGGATGGAAGGATTTGGATATGGCGAATGCCCTAAGAACGTCATTTGGTAAACTATGTAGTGCCCACAGTGAAATCTGGCGGAGGATGAATGATGGTGTGGGGGTGCTTTACGTGGTTTGGTCTGAGTCCAATCGTTTCTGAGGCTGGTCATTTGAACACGGAGCGTTACCAAGTGAACTTTGGAAATGGCCCTTTTCTCTTTCAACACGATAACGCACCTTGCCACAAAGCAGGAGCAAGAACTTGAAATGGGGTGAAATGGGGGTGCAAGAACTTGATTGGCCAGCACAGAGCCTCGATCTCTTTAGGATGTGTTGGAGCGTGGATTGTGCACAGGAGCAGAGCGCCCGAAATCTTTGACTGAACTGTCGAAGACACTTTTGGCGGAATGACGAAAAATTCTTGCGGAAACATCTCCAAAAATTTGTGGACAATATGCCCAACCGAATAGAGGATGTCTTAGCAGCAAAACGTGAACCAACTAGATACTAACACATGCATTTTCCTAAGTATTTCTTTAAATTGGGTGTGTCCCAGTACTTTTGGCAAGGTAATGTACATCGTGTTATTTCTTTTAGAATTTTATGCAATTCTCTTTTTTTCAGGATTTCAAACAGTTTTCCTGAATGTTTATGCGTTCTTGTGGATTTTTTTTACCTTTTTAGGGTCTTATACATTTCAGGCAGCACATTTCTATGTGATATTGCCTTGACCTCCTTGAAATGGTTATAGTAATGATTTTGGCTTACTGTTGCAAATACTTACGCGGTAGTTTTTTTCTTGATACGAACACACTGGTTTCTTATTCTTTATTTTAAAGGTAATATAGGCCTTATTGAATTTTTATATAGTTCCGTGTTTTTAGAATACTTAAGATATTGTAGCATTAAAGTGCTAAGTTCAATGGTCTTGCCTCCATCTTGTGCTTCTATTCTATGTTTGTAAAATATTTTTCCGTGATAAGGGCAGAAGACGTAAGGCTTGACAGTTGCGATTAAGACTGAATTGCAGTTCTAAGTTTGGTATATAATGCATTTCGTTTTTCTTGATTATTTAATATTCTTCTTTTAACGAATCAGTGAATTCTATTTAGGAATTTACAATATCTTAAGCTTTATTTACGTTCCACTATATGTTCACTTTATTTGTAATTTTAACTTCATATCTTCGAACCTGGATGTAATTCATCAATTACTTGATTAGAAGGGTTATTGCGGGTAACACGATGCGACAGTATAACTAATTCTTCTTTGTATGGAAGGAATTGAATACGGATATCGTCTTCATTTCCAAATGAAATTCCAAAATTTATCACCAATACAGAAAAGTGTGAGAGACACAAACTCAGAAGATACCATCGAGGATCACAATTCAACGTTATTATTAAATGTCTCTCCCTTGATTTTGTTAAATGTTATTGCAAATACTAATTTTATGGGAAACGTCATCACTCTGTCGTATAATTGGCGTAAATGTGAAATATCTTGAAAACCAAATATAAATCAGGAAGTAGCAATAAGTTCTCATTTACATATTTCAACAAACATTTTTATTTCAACAAAACCCAATTTAGACTTCTAAAATCGAGAAGTATTTGCGTTTTTTTCTCTGCTAAATTGGGCTCGTTCTACTTATACAATTTTATTGTTGTTTATTTTTGATAAAGAGCCGCCCACAAAAGCTCCTTTTTATACCTTTTAATTTTCTTCAGGATATTGGAGTCATTTCATTTTTGAGAAAGAAAACAAACCTTTCTTAATTCGGGTTTTCGGGCGTCGGTTCATTGTTGCGCTCCGATTCTTATTGGAGTCCTTTCTGATTTTTACGACTCCGACTTCCTCTTTTGACAGGAAAGCGAACTAACCCTCGGCGCCAAATAGCCTTCACTTCCGGCATGATTTACACTTTTGCCGAAATCATTTGTCAATGTGAACTCTCGGCTCGGATTCGTTCAGCCGTTGCCATGTGACTCACGACGAAAATAGCTTCGAGGAACCCCCTCGACCCCTTTCCCTCTGCAGCCAATCAGCAGCCCCTGTTTAGCTGACACCGATGAATATTTAACAGTGTCTGATTGCGTTTAAAAACTTCATTTCACTAATCTTTGCTCAATTATAGCTTGTAGACACGCAGTAAGTACGATTCCCTGACTTATCAGGCATCAGACATTTCTATACGTTAATCTCTATTCTCATTAATCATTATAATTGTGCCGTACCGGAAATCCAGTGGAACCATTTAGAAAAATATTTACGCTTACATCTGAATGCTAATAGCGATCAGACAATAATTTCGTAAAATCAGACAATAACTTAATAAATATAGAATATCTTTATGTACTAATCTTAAATCTTCTTCATACCCAATTGAGGTTTGCCAACTCTTTCTTAATCCTGGTATTTTCTATTTTGAAACATCGATGCATATTATGATAGTCTGGGAAAAATCCATAGACACAGTGAAATTTTCAGCATTGTTAATTTTTCAGTGCTTTGCCTTTTTTTGATGGGGATGGGATAGCTGTTCCTATGTGCTTGTTCTTGATTTGAATACCGAGCCATTGTATCTCCGCTGCACGACGATCGCTCAAAAGTAACTCTGCAACAGAAAAAGCACACTGTCTGTATTGTTATGGGGGCATGATGTCGTGCATACAATTATTGCCATTTTCATGGAAATATGAATTTACGGACATACGTTGATATGAACTTTTTTTTGTTGCTTTTCTTGTTCTGAATCCCCTCTGAAGTTTGTTCTTATTTTCACTCTGTATATTAATCAAAAATTATAACATGTCCTAAAATTTTATTAATAAAAATATCCAGGAAGAGTGAAACTTAACGCCAGCCCCCAGCAACGTGCGCTCCAGTCATATTAGATAAATACTCAATATCGTTAACACCAAAGATTTAGACTCCGACTGAGTTCATGTCTAGCATCACTGTCTGAGCTTCACTACAATTCATGATTTCGAAATCCTTTCTCACCAGTATCCGCAAATGACGTCACAATCCCAGAAAATCATTTTGTTTTTTGTTATTTTTGTGCTTTCAGATTTCGACTTGGAAATGTTTATACGAGGTAGGTTAAAATTTTCCCGAATTTTGCTTCGGAAAAAAGAGGTATGGGACACAGCATATTTTAAGCAATATGCCTTCGAAGGAATGCCCTTTTGCAACTATACACTTTTGCCAACGTTCAAACATCTTGTCGAAGGCGGGCTGTAGACCTTTCTTTGTCACCTTCTTCAGAGGTTCCGTCGCAGATCCAAAGATGTGGACGTTTGCGGCGAATGGCGTCACGCAAGCGTCGCAGAATGTCCACGTAAATTTCTTTATTAATTGTGTACGACCTTCGGTATGAATTCGTCGAGGACTATTCCGTTGCCATCAAAAAAAATCCACAAGCATGACCTTTTCTTTGGAGCGGTCAGCACGGAACTTCTGTCGGGGGAACGAGCTTGCTTTCCATACGGATGATTGTCTTTTGGTTTGAGGGTCGTAAAGAAATCACCGTGTTTCATCGCCCGTGATGATTCACCCTAAATTGTATTATTTTAATTAGTTTTAAATAAATTTATTTTATTATATTTATTTAGAACTATTCGTACAGTAGTGTAAGATGATTTTATCCTAAAGTAAAATGGTTTTTGGAAATTAGTTTTTAAGATTTAATTTAATTCTTAGATTAAATTCTGTGAGCGCTCTCTGTTATAATACATATCCGAACGCTCTAAAGCCGAAACATCGCGATTTTTATTTATAAACGTTGAGGTGACATTATTGGAATTACTAGATAAATATTTATAAAGATACAAGGTAAACATGATGTAAAAGAAACAGGGGGTTACTTGCACGTTTCGTGATATCTCCTCTTATCATTGTTCTCTTCTCGTAAAGAGAAATAAGTATTCTTATCTTTATAACCCATCCCATTTTTGTATTCATCACTATAACTAATGTTGATGGCCATTGCCTACGTGAAATGAGGTTGGTGATGGCTCTAACCTCCCAGGTAGACGACTGCACTGTCTAAGGTCGCTCGTGGGACCCAGTAGGAGGTCCCTTTGCAGGGAGGATAAAACTCTGCTCATTTGGTCTGATTAATAACCGTATCGTATAGCGTTGGAAACAGTGAGAAACAGAGATTCCAATCTTAGGAAATAATTTCATGGGATTCCTTGTTACAGAGAGAGGCAAGGAAAAAAAACAAGTCTTTTTTTTAGTTGACGGAAATATTAACACGTTTCGTTTTCTCTGAAAGTGTGTCATCAATAATGTAACAAGTAAATAATTTAAATTCTTAAACTAGAAATTGCTGTTTTTATAAAAACTTTCTTGAATTCTTTCTGAAATCTTCCATAGTGAAAGAAGTTTTTCATTAAGTCATTTGTACGTAGAAAGTGGATACCCTAAACTATATTAAAGTTTTTCTTAAAAGAAAATTTAAAAATGATTTAAAAGATTTTAAAATAGTTTTCTAGTAAACTTGAAAATGTACCTTAAAGAAGGAAGTTTCCACAAAGTGAACTCTTCATTAAAAAGAAACCGAAAAGAAAATCAAAACAACTGAACTTTGATAATTTTTTTCACATTTACAGTTTTCACGAATTTTTTGCCTAGTTTTGAAATAAAATATGCTGAGATTCTACAATTAAAAAAAAATATTATCCTGTTAAATTGATAAAATAATTTGGAATAAATCCGTAAAGGTTTTTTAACAACTTTGTTTTTCGCTATATACAAATATCACCAGCTAATTTTTGTACAGTTCTTCCTATAATATCATCAATCATAGACAGAATAGTTGTTGATGTTTCCCAATATTTTGGTCTCAAATATTGCAATATGAGTTATTATTAACTTTGGTTCTGTAAAATCCCGATGGTAGCTACAATTTTATATATCTGTGGTAGAAACAATTAAAGAAGATGACGGTTAATTAGCCACAAACCTGTGTGCAAAATTGATATATAATAAAAAAATCCTTAAAAATAAAATAATATTACTTTTAGTGCTAGTTTGTCTTATCTGCTTCATTACCATCTTGATTTGTTATCAACTTTTGAAATGGCTTGAGAATAGTTTCATGAGCTTCATAAAATTCGTAAGCTCCTGGAATAAATTATTAACTCTCATAGACTACTACAGGCAGACACGGAGGCTCAATATTATTAATTTATATGCTTTAGCTCGTTAGAAATTCAGCAACTACCTCTGATGAAGAAGTTCCTCGTGAAATTCACATACGCGGTCCATTATTAATTTATATATCCCTTGAATTTTCTCCAAGTGATCCTTTATTTGTCCATCTTAAATCTATATGATGAGAGATTTTAGGGAACTGAGATGGCATAATTGATAAGAATTACAAGTTAAGTACGCTATAAAGTTGACTGGTTATTGATGAATCGTCTAATTTCATGCAACACTCATTGCCTGCAGGCAGAATATCCTTGGAAGTTAGTATAAAAAAAGGTGTCGCTTATCCAGCAGAATATATTTTTGAAAATAAAAAAACGGGCATTTATTAACCGTCTTGATGCGCATTTTTTTAAAGAAAGCCTATTGTTTTGCGGTTAATCTTTGAAACTGGCATCTGAAGAAAATCTTTCAGTTCCATTTCAATCTATGAATTTGCTTAGCTATGACATTCTAAATTGTTGATATCTGTGAGAAAAGAAACTTTGAGGGATTCAGCTCGCACGAAAGAACTGTTCATGCCAAGTATCGACTAGAATCTACTATGGCGCGTTGAAATGCGACCGTTTCTTACGAGGTAAAAAAGAAGAGTCAACATTTCAATATTTATTTTATTTTATTTTATTTATTTAAAATTGTAAGCAACAGGCTGAGTGCCCAGTAACAGCTTACAGCTGAATAATTACATTGAAAGAGATAAATTAAAGTAAAATAAAATTATAGATTATAAAGAAAATGAAAATATTAATATGAAAAAAAAATTGTAATCAAAGAAAAATATTTAAGAATTACAGAATGAGTGAAATATTTTCTATAATACTAATTTTTTTATAATATTACCAAGTATTATAGCTTTTGGTCCAGTAGTTTTTTTTTATGGTTTTTTTGAAATGGTTATAATTCTTTGCATTGATATCAATCATATTGGATATAATATTACATAATTTAAACATTCTACATAGAATGGTAATTTAAACATAGAAGGGTAAATTATTAACAATTGTTTTCTTTAGTAAAGGTAAATAAAAAATTTCATGGTTTCGGGAATTGAGCTTAGGTGCACGTAATTGGACATAATTAAGAAATTTAGAAGAGTAAGTGATATTATGATAAAGCTTAAATAAACAGCAAACATCAAATATAAGCCTTCTCTTAGATAATTTATCACATGTAAAATATTTTAGAAGATAAGTATTAGTTATATACATATTATTATTATTATCATTTAAAAATGTAGGATGAAATAATTTGAAAATATTACGCAAGAAATTTGTTTGTACTTTTTCTAAACTTAATTTCAATGCAATATTCGTTATGATATTATGCAGAACAAGTTACGGACCATTCTTTCTCGTGGAGCTGATCATCCGTTGGAACAAGTACCATAATACTAGTATTTCTAAAACTTTCTTATCCCGGTGTAAGTGCCCAAAGAATACAATAGAATTCTCCTCGCCCAGAGAATACACGGCTTATTTTATACCCCTAGGAATATACCCCTGTTATAATTAATATCAAAAACTGTTTTCTAAACCATAAACGGTTCCTAGTCGTTTCGTCATACTTCATTTTGTCATAGTCACTTTTGTAACATTCATGTCGTCTCATTCAAATGGACACATTCATCTCGTCTCTCAGTCCAAGATTGCTTTGTTACTCAGTCGACTGGATACTTCACTTCGTCACATTCACTTTGTCCCAGGATAGCTTTGCACTCATTCGAATTGGACAAATTCAGCTCATCATATTTACAACGTCCCTAGATCGTTTTGTCACTTATTCAATTAGACACATGTAATTCGTCACATTCACTTCGTCCCAAGATCTTTTTTGTCACTCAGTTGTATGGATACATTCACTTTATCTTCTCAGGATCGTTTTCTCACTCAGTCGAATCGACATATTTAACTCTTCATATTCAGTTGATCACATTCACTCTGTCCCCAGCTCGTGTTGCCACTCCGTCAACTCGACACATTTAAAACGTCCCAGCATCATTTTGTCAGCGGATGCTGTGTCTCAAATGTTTTTTATACAGGATGTTATTGGAAGAGATAATAGGTCAAAAGGACTAAATTAATTGGTATAAGTTCTATGTAGAATGTAACGATTATCGAGATAACGTTATTATGAAGCACTTCTATATTTACGTTTGAAGTGCGCACTGCCATACCTCATAAATGCTATGCTCTTGATCTCATTTCTATAGTCCTGGTAATCTCATTTTTCTAGGCTTGTCATCTAAAAGAGGCAACAATCGAAATAGAAGAAATTATAGAATTAGAATTATAGAAATTATAGAATTTAACTTAATTTAACTGAATCACATATACGAGGCGTGTCCGAAAAGTAAGTACCGTTTTGAAAAAAACACATAAAAACATTTTTTCAAAACAAAATTTATTTTTACATGAAAGAACATTTCTTAAACTATTTTTCTACATAGTTGCCACCGTTGTTGAAACATTTGTCGTGGCGGTAAACCAACTTTTCTATGTCCTCTTCATAGAAAGATACCGCCAGTGAAGACAGCCACTACTGAACACCGTTTTTTATGTCGTCATCGCTGTCAAAGCGCCTTCCTCCAAAATCACGCTTCAATTTCAAGAACAAGTGGTAGTCAGAAGGTGCGAGATCGGGGCTGCGAGATGGGTGCGACAACGCAGGCTCCCATTCTGCTCCCAAGTGTCACTCAAAACCTTATTCAAGAATTCGGTTGGGAGCAGTTCGATCACCCGTCGTATAGCCCCGATCTCGCACTTTATGACTACCACTTGTTCTTGAAATTGAAGCGTGATTTTGGAGGAAGGCGCTTTGACAGCGATGACGACATAAAAAACGGTGTTCAGTAGTGGCTGTCTTCACTGGCGGCATCTTTCTATGAAGAGGGCATAGAAAAGTTGGTTTCCCGCTACGACAAATGTCTGAACAACGGTGGGAACTATGTAGAACAATAGTTTAAGAAATGCTCTTTCATGTAAAAATAAATTTTGTTTTGAAAAAAATATTTATGTGTTATTTTCCAAAACGGTACTTACTTTACGGACAAGCCTCATATTTAATTAATATGTGTGTGTATTCGATCTACCGTAACTCTTCATACGTATGGATAAGCGGTAGTAGACTGTACTTAATTTTTTAGTGAAGGTAGCTCATATTTCAAGAAATGCTTTGATAGCAATTCATATATGAAGGGAAATAATTTTATTCCTTAATTAATGTAAGTCTTTTTTGCTTTACAATGAATTAAGTTTACTTTTTAATCTACCGTTTCATCTGTTTCATTGTAAAAAAAATTAATCAAATACATATTTTCAAATTAATTTCTAAGAAAATTAGAGTGATGATCTGACGAAACGAATGTTTCGAGCCGAATGAGTAACGAAATAAATGTGACGAGCTATATATGTCGAGTGAACTGAGAGACACAAAACGGTCTTGGGACAAAGTGAATGTGACCACTTGAATGTTACAAAAGTGACTATGACGAAAATGTAGTGTGACGAAACGATTAGGTATCGTTTAGGAGTTTAGAAAATACAGTATATTCTGGGTATATATCCCTAGTATATTCTGGGGGTATAGTTTATATCCCACTTTTTACCCAGAGATACATAAAATCAAGTACAGTATTTGTATAAGTTAAGTAGATAGAATACCGAAATATATCCTGGGGATTATTCTGGACTAGCCCAAACTATACCCGGGAATATTGTGGGTGGGGGTTAATCTAGACTGCTACATCGGAACTGAAAAACAATGGCATCACTGGAGATCATTTCTGAACGAGATAGAGCCCCGCCGCATTTCGCTCCTGACGTACGTGACTTTCTAAAAGTATCTGTACAATTGGTGCCATTTCATGGCCATCAAATCCATTTCACCTCACTTCTCCGAATTTTTTCATTTAGGGTTTCATCAAGAATTCGGTATATGCTGAAAAGCTAAACGGAAGATCTCAGCAGTATTTCACAATAGATAATGGCGAGTACTCTGGTACTTGACCGAGCTGTGTTTCGGTGCGAACTGTTCTTCACATTTGGCGGTGGCCATGCAGAAGTGTAAGGAACTTATGAGGATAAACTTCCCATGTTTTCTGCACATTTAGCATTTCTGGAGTTACTGGTCTTATCTTGACTTTTAATAAATATCGAACTAATGCAGGATTTATTGATCTGCTTTGAAGATGGTTCGTATTTTTATTTGATTTTTTAGTTTTATTTTGATTCTACTTATATATTTATTAATTATTTTGTTATTTGTTAATTATTATTTTATTTTTCAGTTGTATTTATTAACTATTTAATATACGAATAGGTAGCCATATCCGGCAGATTATCCAAATTTTAAGTTTTTTTTTATTTAAACATTAGTTTTTTTGCGTTTAGACTTCAGCTTATTTTAGCTGCTCTTTTTTTATTTCTTGCTAACTTGTTTATAACAGCCTGCGGCCTGTTAGAGGACAGCTTAGGATTCACTCCAGGATGTTACATCTATTTAAATTTTAATAACAACTGCAATCGTTGTTATTAAACTTAGAGGCGTCGAGCGTGATACTCGTGGTTCCTGGTTCGAATCCAGATTGCAGAATTTTTCCTTCCATTTTTTCAAATAATATCATTAACTGCAAGCATTTTATACATACAGGATGGCCAAAAATAACTTACTTACTTTGAAAGCTGATAACGGTTTTATTAATGAACAGATCATAATAATATTTTAACATGCTCATATTTCCATAATACGAAAATGTTTCCAACCATAAAATATACAAATTGATTATGGGGATTTCTATAAAGCAGAGTTTATCTTACCAGACCAACAACTCTCTGTGACCTGAAAGACTCCATCAGAAGAGAGATAGCTCAAATCTCACAGCCAATATTGCAATATGCTGTTTTCAATATCGTTAACCGCTTACATTTAGTGATAGAAAGGTAGCCATATCCGGCAGGTTATCCAATGAAAAATGTAAATTCCTTATTTGCATATTTTATGATTGGAAACATTTCCGCATTATGCCAATATGAACACGTTAAAATGTCATTATAATCTGTTCATTAATAAAACTGTTATCAGCTCTCAAAGTGAGTAAGTTATTTTTGGGCCACCCCGTACTTGATAACTGATCTTGATAACTTAATATCGCGCGAAGTTTGAATATTTTTCAATATCTTAAATGCCTTCTAAAGGAGAGATGACATTTTCAAGGACATGCAGACCACAACTGTAATCTTTTATAAACCTGGATAAAATTTCAGAAGAAAATCACTTAAAAATTTTAACAGGGAATTGTTACCATTCTTACCATTTATATTTTAAACTTTCGACGTTGTTAGAAAGCATTTATAGTTCTTGGATGTCACCTGGCTATTTAGTTTCCAAAATTGTCCGTAAGAAGCGCCAGCCACCTTTTTTTCCTTCTACCTTCTTTGGTATTTTCACAGTTTCTTGAGTGCTGAAATTACCCTAAGAGGGTTAATTATTTTTCAATATTTCGGGGTCTCCTTAGAGAGAAATAGGGGAAAAGTTGGCGACGATAATAATTTGGTTGGGCGCTGAAGCCAGTGTTGCATGCGCCAGAGATAAAACACGAGCGAGCTGTGAAAATGCGCCTCCTTACGTTAAATGGAAAAACTAATTATCTCGCCTTTATCGACAGTGGTGTGGTTGCTGTTCAGTCGAGTGTTAAGCGTCGTGTTATTTTCCTGTACTTCTCTTCCCTTTACCTCCTCCATCCCCATTCCCCAACCAACTCCACCCTCGTCTCCTCCTCCACCTCCTTCTTCTTCTAGAAAACGAAGAATTCTTTAACCTCCTCCCCTTCTTCCTTCCTTTTATCCCCCCCTCCACCCTTCTCTGTTTCTTCTTTTCATTTCCAACCTTCTCATTTCCAATGCTTTTAAACCTCTCCAACCTTTATCCCTCTTCTCTATCAACAACCTTCTTCTTCGCGTTCATTGAATTAACTTAAAAACCGGAGGGTTGGCTCGGGATTAATTTGAATTTCTTCATCCGCTATTTTCCTTTTGCTAAAGACTCCCTCTTTTCTCCATCCCTTCCTCGAAGCCTCTTTATAGTGAAAGGCGAAGAGGAAAAACCATCGCACTGTCGAAATGAAAACGTCTATTTTTGTCCTACACATCGCAGATTGCAAATTCGGTATAACGGAAGTAAAATTCGCAGAAAATTCTTTCAAGTTTCTTTGAAGGAGGGGAAAAAACGAAAATGGGTTTGCAGCACTTGAGAAATATAATATCGCTCACAAAGGCACTTAAAATATATTCAGCCGTTTGCTTTTTATTGCGTCCTTATTTCCACTACACAAAACTACTTTAGGGAGTTTTTGCTTATTCTAATTCGCTTCGATTTTGTGCATTTTTACAATAAAAAATTAATATTATCTTTTCTTTCTGTACAAACAGCATAGATTCTTTTTCAGTTCATTCAGCTATTTTTTATTTTCACATATGAACCATTATTCAGAATAGTATATACAGAAAAGCGTATACTTTTCGTAAAGCATGCTTTCGATCATTTACTGTATCAACATCCGTTTATCTAAATTGTACATAAATGAAGGACTCATTTCCAGATGATATTACACTCTGTTCATCGAAAGAAAAAATTGGGCGAGCCCAATTATTTTGCAGATTTTAATTGCTCGACATTGTTGCAAAGGAAAATTAACATTGTCTAACAATTGAAATCGAAAATTTATTTGCAGATGCCCAATAAGAGTTGGATAGAGTATAAAACCTTAACCCGAAAAAACGAAAGGAAAAGTTCCGCGACCTGGATTCGAACCTTACTCCATCTCGTCGCTTCTACCATCTTACTCGTGTGTTGGTAATTTTCTAATATGACCACTGTTTTTAATGTGCATAGTTCCTTTTGAAACGAGCATTCGATTGTCCATTTACATCGTAATTATACATAAATATTCTTTTAAACATGTTTTAGATATTAAGTAATTTATATGAAAAAAATTAAATTTAAGCTCAGAACACGCTTGAATGAAGGGCTATAACCAGAAAAGATGGTGGTAGTAAATAATTAAAAAAATCTAAAATATCATAAACTTTTAAAATTATGGTAAGCTAAAATTAGGTATTTTTCACTGGTTTCGATTTCTTACTTAAGATCTAATTATTACAATATGTAATTATCATTAATCATTTTACCCCGCCCAGAGTATACACGTAATGATATTAATGAGCTGAGAGATGATGCTTACCATTTTTGCACCGCCTAAACGATTCTTTAACAACTAATTTTAACAATCATGCTTACGTTACAATCCATCAGATGATATTTGGTGGGTAAACAGGCGTAAACGTAGCACAGGCGTATCTTGTACAGAGGGTAGATTATCGTAGAACGTAATCTGCGGCGGTTACTCCTTCGAGAGAGTTTTGCGCCATCCCAGTAACTAACGGCTGCTACAAGATGTCAGTAGCAGCCGGGACCGACAGCTTAATATGCCCTCCGAAGCACGGGGGGTTCATGATGGAAGAGCTGCTGGCGGACGAACAAACCAGTGGCTATCACCAGCTGCTGGACATCCAGCACTGGCCACTCAGCAAATGGGTCAGCCTAAAGTCCTCCAATAGCTGTGCCCCAAATAGCTGTCCCACCCAGCAGTGGTCCTCAAGCCACTGGCTGTCACCCAGCCAGCAGCTAGCCGTGCCTGAAGTTGCTTAACTCCATCGATCGACGAGACAACCAGGCTATGGCCACCCCCTAGCACAGGCGTAAAATAAGATTATTCAGGAAAAAATGCTGAAACATCTCTGAATTTTGTATTTAAATTTCTAATATCCGTATCTTGCCTATGAAGTTACAAAACAGTTAGCTGTCATATGGACAAACCATTAAATCCTATTATAATTCCTAGTGGGTTTAACTCGTTACTCTCTCATTAAGTCTGGACTGATTAAAGTTCTTAAAAAAAATTAGAAGCGAGATTTAATACAAAACTCTTTTCTTTTTGTATTTTCTAAATATGCAATCATCTTCCTAATATATTTTTTTTTTAATTTTCCGCCTCCGAGGCAAGACTTCCCCCTCTCCATCAATGAAAACCCATTAATTTTCAACCAAAAGGAGTCGGTCTCCCTTCGTGCGCTCTGCCCTCACATTTCTTGCACCCAATTCACATACTTAAATAAAAAAAGAAAAGTTTTCAATTTTGATTGCTTTCCCTTCAAATCTCCATTGTCGTGCAAGTGCGTTTCATCCCACAAACAAGACTCTTTCTTTTCTAAGGTTGCCCCCGTAAGCTATTTTCCCCAACGTTCTTTGCAATGAAACAACAAATCCAATTTTTTTTCACTTCTTTCAGTATTTTTCCCTCTTACAGATTAAATTTGTAATTCGAGTCTTTCTATTTTTTCAGAAATTTTTTTTAATGTCCTACGTATAATGTAGTCCAAAACAGCTTTACTAGTTAAGATCAAACTTTCAGGTATAAAACAACTACATTATCATATTGATTATAATTTTGACACCGCGCTCAAATTTACTACTAAATAATAGGTAACCAAAGCAT